>JBBMOC010000002.1:9738234-10209983 GCA_037975185.1 Centropyge bicolor
GGGCAGTTTGTCATCACGGCTTTAACGTACTCACCATTTCACTGTATGCATCTTTGCTGAGTCTCGGTGTTAGTTTAATGGTCCCCATGAAGACGAAGAATAAGCCCAAAGCAAAAGAAAGGGCCACGATAGTTATTGTCCTTGGTGAGGCCATGTTTCGGCTTCTGGAGCTTCCCACTGGATTGAATGAAAGTCTTACGGTTTCCGGTGAAGATGCACCGGAGGGGGGATGAGCTACTGGATGGACGACAAATATGGCGACACGCTGCTCCCCCTCTCCGCTGTTCTCGGGAAGACCCGCCCTCTTCTGTCTCTGATTGGCTCATCCGCATATTCTAACCCTAATTCTAACCAATCGTACTCCTTACTTGTAAATCAAACCAACCCAACCAACACAAGTAACCAATCAGAGGCAGAGTGTCTAGTCAAGAAAATCATCCATAATAACACGTCGCAAATATTATTTTTAAAATAATATAAACATGACTTTCCATAGGTTGATACAGTATCTAAATACAATAAACCCTCTATTGACTCTCAATATTGTTACATAATATTTCAAAATTTTCAAAAATAAGCTTGCTTTCCTTCTTGTTGAGTTATATTAGAAAATCAGGCAACTAGTAAAGACGCCCGAAGTAATAGTCCCACACAAATTTCCCTTAAAACTACAAATTGATATTTTTACATTTTGTTTTTTAGTTCCAACTTTAGGTACTTGAACATGGTCATAAGAAAGTAAAATCCCAAATTATTCTTTCATTGAAAAGAATATTCAGTCACTAGTCTTAGCAGCTGTGGCTCTCAATAAATGAAGCCCTGAATAGAAGTTCTTAAAGACAAGGACGGGCTCTGTTTAATCTTCTCAACTTAGTAAATCATCTACGTTTTTGATGTGTGCTTTCCCCCAAAAAAATATTTTTCCTATGCAATACTTCAAAAGCATACTTCACAAAAACATGTATGGCTATAGATATATGTAGGCATATTTAATGTGATACTGTAGCAGCTAGAAATATTGTATATGAAGAAAACAAACAAAACAAATTCACTAGCGAGTAATGGAGCATAACTGGGTCTTTTTACCACTATGGAGTTGAAAGGAAAGCTCATCCTGATCACCACAGACGTTATGCTTATCTTTAGTCAATTTAGGAATTTGTCATTGCTAAAGTCAAGGACAGCACAGTCAATATTGATATCAAAACTGAGCAACTGTCAAAGCTGTAGCACTAAGACTCATGTCTTTGGTGCCATCTGGGAAATCAAGTTTCCCCAGATATAAGAAATCAATTGGAGATTATGGAAGATGGTCAAGATATCTTTTGGTGCTCAGCTGTGACTGAATAATTAAAAATGACAAAAGTTTAATTCATTATCACAATTTCATTTTCAAATCTAAATAACTTTGTTGCTGCTTCTGTAATGTAAACACATAAGCCAGGATTTGTAAGTAGTGACAAAATGTTTATTATACAGTTTCAGAGAGTTGTTCATCTTTTCATCAGTGTCCCATATTCTCCCCAGTTCATTACTGGAAAATTCTCAAATAATGTAAAAAAAAAAAAAAAAAAAATATGACAGAAAGAAAAAAGAAAAAAAAGATATAGTCTAAAAAAAATCACGTTTCGCTTACAGTCAATTTTGCATAGATTTATATAAACAAAACCTCATTTACCATTTTGGCTAAGTCCATAACAAAGGTTTTCAAAATTATATAATGCATAGATTTATCTTTTTTTTCTCATTATTTTATATTATTAATGTTTCTATAATTACATGATTAAACATACCTTCCGTTCACTACACATTGGAATTTGCAGTCTCACTCCAAAGGCTCACGGATAAGGTGTGAAATAATCGTCTATAGCATGGTTTAAGTGAAGACACAGTAGTTACAAAAAGGAAGGAAAGCGTGTGTTAGAGCTGTTGTAGTAATGTGAAGGTGTACTACTGCTGTGGACAGCATCCGTCCCTCAGGTCACAGGACACAACCAGGGTTCACTCTCACTGTCCTTGATCCTGACGTTCCTTCAGAGCCAGTATTGCTTTCCGGTAAAGATCTATCAGGAGACAGGGTCATCTTTTTGAAATTAAAGCTGTGACTTCATCATCTCAGAGTCCAAAGTGTTATTGTAATTGATTTGTAGATGGAAGAAGTGGGTGAGGCTCACCAAAGGTTGCAGAGAGGTCCACAGTTTGAGAGTAAGGTTCAGGCATCTCCTCCGTGTTGATCTTGTTCTTCCTTTTTACTTTGACAACTTTCTTCTTCTTCTTCTTTTCCCCTTTAACTAGACAGAAGATAAAAGAAATGTTAGACTTCCATTCGTAATCAGCTAATAACCAAAAGATATAGGTGGTTAATAATTGATGTTAACCTTTGAGCGGCTTCTCGTCATTGTCAGGTGACTCTGGCACATCCAGAGTCTCTTCTTTCACCTTTGGTTTGCGTTTGGGCTTTCCTTTTTTAGGGGGGATCAGGGCACTGCTGGCTTTCTCTCTGTGACCAGAGTTTTCCTGCTCTCCTTCATTACCGTCACCCTCCTCTTCCTCATCCTGATCATTTGCTTCTTCTTGATTCTTTTCACCTTCCTTGGCCTTAACCGGCTTCTTCTTCTTTTTTGTCTTCAGTTTCTTTTTCAAAGTGTTTTCCTGTGAATTAAAGACTGTTGTGATAAACAAAATACAAAAATAACAAAGGAAACAAAGGAAACAAAGGGCCCCAACATAACTGGCATAACTCTCAGAATGGAGGTTAGATACAGACCTAGGTTGTGATAAGAGCTGCAACAATGTAAGCAATTAATCTGCCACAATATTGATAATCGATTAATCGTTTTGAGCATTTTTTCTCCTCTATAATAGTAAACTGAATATCTCTGGCTTTTGGACTGTTTGTTGTATTGGAGTAAAATATACAGTACACCCCTTGGCCACTTTGTCAGGTAAACAACCTAAGGCTGTCTAATAGAACAGATATATATATACATTGTGTTCAGTTTTTGATGACACTGTGACCCTGAAAAATATTAATTCAATTATATGTCCATTGCTGAAAAGTATCTTCCTTTCCTCAGTCTCTGGTCACCTCAGCAGTCTCAACCTCCTCGACTTTTCTGCAGCTTTCAATACCACGCTCTTCTTTTCTCCCATCTTGAATCCTCCCTCAACATCAGCGGTACTGCTCTTCTCTGGCAAAGGTCATGTCTCACAAACAATTCATCAACATCAGCAATTGCAACTCCTCCATCACTCCTTTGTCCAAAGGGGCCTCCCAGGATTTGGTCCTTGGTCTTCTCCTGTTCATCCCCTACATCCTGGGTTCCACTTCCACTGCTACACTGAGGATTTCTGCATCTCCACTAAATCCATCATCACAGCAACTCACTAAATTCTGACCAACTGCTTCACTGAAATTAAATCATGGAAGCAAGGCAATCTCAAACTAAACTGTGATAAATCAGTCTCACCACCACCATTGATAACTCAACTATGTCTCTGTCCCCACACACCCACAACCTCTGAGTCAGCAACAAAATGACTAATCAAAACTCACTTTTTTAAAGCTGCTTTTAACATGTAATTAATGTTGTGTGTCATTCATTTTTAGGGTGTTGTTTTCTATGATCATTTTAATTTATGTGAAATGTCTTTGAGTACCCTGAATAGCACTGTATAAATAAAGATATTCCTTCCTCATGTTTATAAATGGGTTTGGCACATTAGAAACACTTCTCAGTGTAGTGCATCCCAGTTCAACTTTAATACCTCAAATAACAGCCAGTGTAATGAATATATAGTTAAATGAATAGCTCTGGGAAAGTGGCAATCAAAAGTGAACATTATTCTCTTTGCAAACATAGAATTCACGGCTGTTGTATTTCATTGCATTAGATTGTACAGGTGTATGTAATAAAATGGCCACTGAATGTAAAAATGTAAAAAAGGATGCAATATATTTTTCTAACCTTTTGCAGCATGTTTCGAATGGGTTGCAGCTTTCCTTCACCCTTGGTCTTTTTCTCCTTTTCTTTGGGCCGATGAACCTGGCGAAGGTCTGACTTGCTAGATCGCCCCCTGGAGGAGAAAACATTGTACAGAAAAGGTCAGTATGTAGCTGAGACTAGCTGAGAGTAATATATGATGCTTAGGTTGGTGTTGATCTTCTTTTACCGTTCCCCCTTGGTTTTTCTGTTGACTTTCTCTCTTTTCCAGGTCTTTTCCCTCTCTTTTGGTTCCAGAGGTCTCTTGCTGTCCTGGGCTACACGAGTACACAGCTCAGGAAAATCCAGGCAAACAGCTCGCAGCAACCAACGAAGGCCTCGTAGGGTCTTCCTGTCCGACCAGCGTCGCAGGTCCATTAAGGCTGAACAAGGCTCCTAAGATGGAAGGAACATAGATTGATTTCTGATTATGTGCATCTCGACAATTCTCTTGATACCTACAAAAGTTTGAATTTTAGAACAACACTTACAATATGGCAAAGAGAGCGGCTCTGGTTGACCAGCTTCTCCAGTGACAGAATCTCAATCAGCTCACTTCCCAGCAAAGCATTCATTTTGTCCTGTTTGTTAGCCAACCTAAAAAGAAAAGGGTTCAGCACAGGCTAAGTGACACATTACCTCTCATCACCCACCAGAGGGCACTAATTTACTCTACACATGATGTCAGACCACACTTGTAATGTACGTATGAAGTTAACCATATTTACACTAATATGGGCTTTCCTGACACTCTTGATTGCTTCAGCAGGTCAGCAAGAACATCCTTGACCTCCTTTATCCTCTGCCTGTCACTGGAGTCCACCACAAAGATGATGCCGTGGGCCTCCCCACAGAGTTCCCTCCAGGCTCCCCTCGACTCTGCTGATCCCCCCACATCCAGCAAGGTGACCAGGTAGTTCTCCACCCTCAGCTCATTTCGGATGCAGCCCTGGGTCGGTCCTGCTTCCACACCATGAGGGACTGGAAAGGACAGGAATTAAAACAGAGGCACATCATTTGCTGTGTTCTTTCTTTGAGCGCTTTAAATACAAAACTGTATATGTCAATAAGAATTAGAAAATTATCACATTCTGTTTTATTTAACTAACTTTTTTTGGAATCAAGGTTATGTTAAATCAGTTTAAAGTTTTAAAGTTACCTCTTAACATCCCTCTGATGCATGACGTTTTTCCGGCTTTGTCAAGACCAACCACCAAAATGGTCACTTTCCTGTAAAGAAGTGTGCACAGTATAGAATTACATTTAAAGGAGCTTTGCTTAAGAACTGCACATTTTTTTAGCAGTAACCAGAAACCAGGAAACTGGGTGGCATCAGTGAACTTTACATGACATGCAAATTCCTATTATACAAATCAAGTAGAAGAAAGATGTGATCATGATATTGCTTGTTTTCTCTGCTTCCTCTTTTGTTTAAGTTCAGTAATTTTCAAACCAGTTCATATGAGCAGATAAATGCCTGCAGCCAACAATATTAGAATTGTATTGGTCAGATCAGATTCAGTCTGACCTGAACCTGTCTTATCTTTTTTTTGAGAGAGAGAGATACAAGTTTTGCAAAATGAAGCACAAGCATGACTGATCATTATATTATTATGTTTCAAGAAAAGCACCATTTCTACCTGATTGGTTCCTGGATTTTGGAGACCCAGGTGCAGCAGTTGCTCATCAAATTGAACATGTTTACTTGAGGTGAGACAGGTGTGCACAGAGGCCACCATCTTCTCTGGAACTTGTACCTGCAAACAGATGGTCAACCTTAGAATGACTCACAAGCACAAACACACAAATAGGCCCTGGCGGTTGAGTCACTGGGGGGATCATGGCCAGGTCTAACACAAAGATGCTTTGTGTCTCCTGTGGGCTTAGGAGAGTTTTACAGATGGTCAGACATCCAGGCAATGCTTTGGCTGCCAAGTGTTTCTCTCTAAGTCCCCAGAGTCAAATTAATAGTCTAGCAACCTTAAACTCACTTTAATTTCAAATCTCATTTTCTTTAATATCTTCTTCTCTAAAGTATTTCTCTGTAATCAATACGACTACAAACTTAAATATTTTCTGGTATTTTTCTCTGTAACTAGTCTTATTATCTGGTGTTGTGCTGATGATGTGTAAAAGCTTCTGCCATGTCTAGCGATTTATGAGAAGCACTCCGTTGTATGGTTGTAACACACATGCAGCAGGTGTATCTGAGACCATGTGCTAAAAAAAAAAAAAAAAAAAAAAAGCACTGGCAGATCTTTCAGTCCTTTGTCCAGTGCATCTGCTGAGGCTCCATAATCTGCTAAAGCCAGTTTAGAATGGCCTGCTTTTACAGTGTTGTTGACAAGCTGACCCAAATTTGTTTTGGCTGCAGAAATAAGTGAGGTGATCACCATCTCCACTAAACTAAGTTTTCCATGTTTTAGACGAAATTTTGCTCCAGCATCTGAAATCGCAGCGTTTGTTTTTTTGTTTTTTTTTACATTTAGAGCAAGAACACAGTACAATGTTTTTAAAATACAGATTTATGTGCATGCTCTATATGGCGATAGAAAAAAGAAAAAGGCATATTTTATCTTTTTAAAAAGTTATACAAAACATCATTTTAATTTTAATGTTTAAAAAAACATTTTCTTTATTATGACAGTAATACTGCAATGCTGGTTACTGAGTGTTGTTCCAGATGCATGTTTGGTTCTGATCCATACTAGATTTTAGTGACATCAGAAAGCATAAATCAAATGAGAAACTAGAATATGAAGTATAAATAATATTCAGTAAAACTGTAAAAATGTTAAAAATCCCAATAGTCAGTAATAATAGATAAATAAACCTATAGCAGATTACTGTGTGTTTATCACCAATGAAATTTATCTGTATTAAAATTCCATTCATAACTGATACAAAACAATGCATAACAGTACACATGGGTGATAAATGCAATGATTCAGTGGACAAATACAACGCATTTCAAACTCAGTGGAAACTAATAATTAACTACTAACTACTAATACCTGATACCACCTGAACAACTAAATCACATGCAATAAGTGTGAAGTTTGCAGACTCAGTAAACTAGGAGAAATTTAAGGAATACTCACAGAAGTAAGTCTATGTCCATGCATTTGTTTGGGTGCTCGTCTGTACTAACATCTTGTACCCAACAGCTACACAACTAATAAGGCTCACACTAAGCCTTTGGTCACCTCATGTGGGAGGTACAACCTGGAAATGTTGCCTGAGTACTTCAACCAATCCTAGAGTTGCCTGAGTCAATCTTTAAACCCATTGGATGACGTGGTTCTTCTTAATTAGACCAATCTAAGGTGCAAATATATCCATCCAGGAGAACTAAATGTGTCTCATGGTGTGATCTGTGACGTGCTGTGATCTCCTGTTGAAGTCTGAAAGTGGAAGCTTGCAGAGAGTTCAGACAGGTTTGGTCTGTACAACTTAAGTCCCTCAGGGAGATGATGACATCATAACCGTGATGATGACAAGGTCTACACGTATAATTGGAAAATAAAGCTTATTACAGACCTATTTTTGCTTGTGAGGGACATTGGTACATTTGACTGGATTAGATGTATTTCACAAATAACACTGTTACTGTACAAATTTTTTCTTTTTAATCTAGCCAGGGACAACATATGAAAAAAATATTTATGGTTGTTTTCCTTATTATCAATTAGCATTGTTACTGTAAAATAAAAGAAAAAGCACAACAACAACAACAACAAAATATCATGGATAATATAATGAGCAAATAATTGACAGGGATAATATTGAGGAGGAAAAAACTATATTCAAATGAAAACACACTTGGCATGTGTATTTATAAACTCACATTTCATTCGCAAATAAATAAATACTTTATTTATAAGAGATAAAAATAATTTTCTGACTGTGAATATGAATTGTCAGGTGCAAAACTGGTTGGAAGATCAACATATTGCATAATGGTATTAATACAATAAATAAGCCAGTCAATCAGATTTTGCATGGCAGCATCAGCCACTAGATGGCCTCACATTCACAAGCTCTATTTCCAATGCCAGCAGCTGCTGGGCACCTAGAAATCTCTGTAAATAATATAATGACTCTATTTTCTCATCCTTGACAGGCTGAGATGAATTTCCTCTGCAGCTAAACCTCCATCTATTCACAGCTGAACATCCACATTAATGATTTGCTGCCTTCATACAAACAAATCTACAACACCGATCATTCACATTAATGTTTATGTAGGAAAGCCTCCAGAAAATGAACAGTGGACCGAGGAGCAGAGCTTCTGCAGCTGTAATGAAATTATACTGTGAGCGAACAAATGTTGATGACAGCATTCAGAGGCCTGGAGTGATGGTTTGTGTGCAGGCCTTATCTCATTATGTCATTAAACCAACGTCAAATGAGGCTCTGCTGAGTGGACTCATCCCAGACCACAGCCCCGTGTCAGCTGACTCACACACACACACACACACACACACACACACAGTGCAGCAGCTGATGACCACACCTCCATCTGCTCCTGTTCACCACATTGCAAACATGTTTGAAAGACTGCCGACTGCTGATTTTACAATTCGGGGGTTCAGCCAGGCTACTCTACAGCTATAAAATATTATCACTAAGTAAATAGTCCAGCACAGTTCACAGTTAGATAAGAGGATCAAAACCAGTGTTGTGTTTGTCCAACAAATATGAAGCTACAGTCAGGACAGAGTTAGCCTAGCTTAGCATAAAAACTGAAAGCAAAGGGAAACAACTAGCCTGCCTTTATTCAAAGCCTATCAGAGGCCAAAGTTCAGTTCAATGTGTACAAAAACTGAAGTGTCTAAAAGACATGAGGTTTTACACATAGTCATGTGCCAGACAAACAGCAGAGACTTCAGGAAGTGGGTACACCTGACCACAAACAAGTCTGACACATAACCCACATAAAATGTCATTGTGTTGTTTTTACACTTTTTTTTAATTAAATAAACAAGATATGATGTCTCATTGGAGAACTTCACAGGTGCTGGCAGATTTGTCACCTGACAGACCTAGGCTAGCTGTTTCCCTCTGTTCCCAGTCTTTATGCTAAGCTAAGCTAACTACCTCCTGGCTGTAGTTTCACATTTAGTGCACAGACATGAGAGTGGTATCAATCTTCTCATCTGACTCTCTGCAGGAAAGGCATATTACCAACAATGTCAAACTATAGTTAAAGACAAAACAAACACAGGAAGAATAGTTTATTTCACTCTCTTGTAAAGAATTTGAACCACAGACAAGCAGTGTATATTTCACCAACCTGACCGGCTGGTGACACTGGGCACAGTCATGTCTGCTGCTCCGTAATGAGGTTTCCGTCTTCCACTTCCCCTCGACTCCACAGAGCCTCTGCAGTCTGAAGTCACTGACCCACACCAGTGCTTCAACAAACACATGCATTAGTAATGACGAGCTTTCATGCGCCGTGTCGACCCCCTTCACAATGCCATGCTGGTATCGCTGATTTAGATCTGATTAGACAGGGAGCGGTCGACATGTTTTGGGATGAGCTGCGTTGAAACTGCACAGTTTAGTGAAATATACACAGAGCAACTCCCTTTGTTGAGTTGTAGTTGAAAGGGAAATGACAACAAAGATATATCTGCAATAGTGGAAGTTAAAGCTCTTGACTCCTACATCTTGTTCAGTAAAATAAGAGACTTACTAAGCAACAGAAAGAATAGTTTTGTAATGGAAATTTTAGGTATGCCGCTACAGATTGTGCACTTCTCATGCATCTTTTAAACAGATAATCCTTGTTTGCATAAGTAGTCCAGCAAACGTCACAGTGATTCTGTTCACCCGGGGCACGAACTGACTGTTGATGATGTCTAATGCCTTAATAAACAGTACTATAATGAGGAAATGTCTGTGTGAAACGTGAATCAGAAGACAGAGCGACACTTTAGTAGCTGATTCAGTCTGTGTGTGTGCTGCACCTGTTCACTTGCAGGCCTGCAGGTCACCATTACAAGGCCAAGTCTGCCCTGTTGGTGGAAACTAAAAATGGAAGTGCAGAGAAACTGATCTCTCTAAGCTTGCTCTCCACAGTGCTTCCATTTGGACAGGACACATACTGTATGCAATAAAACTACAGTGTATTTCTCATTTTATCAGTAGCACTTGGTTTAGTGAAAGTAGTCCAGCAAGAGTGAAATGTAGGAGCAGTAGTAAAACCCTGATTCCTTAAAAGATAGGACTGTGTAAAATGTAAATAAAACAGAATGAGATCATTTACTAATCCGTCTTGAGATAAACTCAGTTTAAAACAGACAGTATATTTAAATTTGACCTAATCAACCTCACAGATTTTGCCAATATCTGCTTATTCTGAATTTGATGCCAGCAACATGTTTCAAACAAGTTGGAACAGGGGCAACAAAAGACTGTGAAAGTTGTGGACTGATCCAAAAACACCTGTTTGGATCATTCCACAGGTAAACAGGTTCATTGGTAACAGGTGATAGTATCATGATTGGGTACGAAAGGTTCATCCTGGAAAGACTCAGTCGTTCACAAGCAAGGATGGAGAGAGGTTCAACGCTTTGCCAAACATATGATTGCATAAAGGAGATTAATACATAGGCTCAGGGACACTTGGTAAAACTGTTGTTGTGTGTGTGGTACCGTGCAAGATTCCATATGCACCAAATTTATGCACTTTCCTAAGATACTTAACGCAGTGCTTCTAGTTTCATTTGCACTGGCTTTTATACCCTTTTCTACATGCAGTTCAATCAGCGCTGTATACACTTGATTCAGTCTTTTCCTTTTCTATTTTCCATTGATACTGAGTCTTGCTTGAAATCAAAACCCTGCCTTTTTATTTGCAAGTTAGCGTTTTTTTTAACACAGTAAATAAACCTTTCTGTACAATTTATTAATTTCTTATAATCCAGACTATTGTAACAGATACCCTGTACTTTGTTAATGCACTTTATTTGGAATTTAAATTTAAATTTATACTTCCTACTGTTTTGTCTATTTGCATCCATAAATATAGAGTAGGTATATTGCTACCATATATTTATATATTTTTTCATTTCATTGAGTGCCATTTGCTTGTTGACTTCCTTGTCGTTTTATGTGTATTTGATTTAAGAGGAAATCCTTTCGTGATGAGCAAAGTCCTTTGGCTTATCTCTAATCTCTCTTACTCTGAAGGCAGTCGCCCTTCATTTCCGGTTTCGCTCCATGTATCTATGCCTGACTTGACGCAGCCGCACTGACAGCGCATCTAAAGACTGGAGACAGAAACGCGACCTGCCAGAAACCGCACAAGTATCCGGACACGGAGGCACCAAAACCTCCTCCAACCTGCAGCCAGACTGTGAGTCTCCAACCAGGAACAACTCCTTTATTCAAACTTTAAGCTCCTGATTACCTTCAACTCCGGACGAGGCAGGACTTTGCCGATCCTGACACCGACCTGACTTCACTGCAGAAAGCCCAGTGTTTAAGTTTCGATTAAACAGGGCGGAGACGCCACGTACGACCATTTACAGGATAATCAAGCAAAAGCTGGAGAGAGTCGGCGACTGGCAGCACAGCCGAATTGTTAAGTTAATCACAATGTGACACTTGCGATGATCAACTTGGTGGAAAGTTGGCAGAGACGCCGGAATAAGAGACGCAAACACAAAAATTGATGTTTTGTTAACGCGTTTCGGCGCGACGAGCCCGGGTCGAAGCAAACTCGTTCCTCGCGTCTGAAACTCAACAATAACATGTGTGAAGTGGCCATGGAGGAGCAGGAGAGGGAGATCTCGGACGCAGAGCTGCAGGAGGGGCCCTCGGTGGTGGAGAACGGGGTCATGCTGGTGGTGAATCACAGCCGGGTCCGGGCCCCCCTCAGCGTCGTGCTGGCCACCGTCCTGTACTGTGCCGAGTTCGTCGCGGCCGCCGTCCTATGCAGCTTCTACCGCAAGACCGACGACGTCATCTGGATGGGCTGCACCATCACCTTCATGCTGGTGCCCGCCGTGCTCATCCAGCTGGCCCTCACCTTCATCCACAGAGACCTGGGCCGGGACCGACCTCTGGTCCTGTTCCTGCACCTGCTGCTGCTGGGGCCCGTCATCAGGTGGGTCAGGAGGTGCAGCACGGAGGCAGCAGGGGTCAGAGGGTGGGGTCGGCATCAAGTGGTTTCACATGCATTAAGGTGGCCAATACACAATGTACATGTAGATGCAAAAGCTACAGAAACACCAGTATGAGTGTTGAAAGGTCATGTTTTCTCAAAGTGGCAGGTTTGTTGGTTGAACTTGAAGGTGTTTATCCAGCCTTTAAGTGGCAAAACCTGCAGAACACCACAAGGCTTATTGAAAAGTCTTGTCTTCCCAAACTGGCAATGCAGAAAAGTTTTTCACTGTTGTCTCTCTCCGTACTAATTACTCATACATCTAGAGCTGCAATGATAACTTATTGCTGAATATTTGCTTGTTCAGCTTTTTTTCAGCAGCTGTTCATTGACATAAATGAACGTGGAGGTGTTTCAGTGTCCAATCCTGCAAAAACAGCAGTAGGTTTATTGAACAGTCATGTCTTATCAAAGTGGCAATGTTATTCAAGAAAAATGTGGGATTTTTCCATATAAATACTTTTTGCTCATGCGTCTAAGAGCTGGAATGATTAGTATATCAATCTATAAGTCAATTGACAGAAAATTAATCTGACAGTTCAGCTTCTTTTCAGCAGCTTTTCCTTGACATAAATTAAATTGAAGGTGTTTTTCCAACCTTTCAGTGGCATAATTATAATTAGGTTTATTGAAAAGTCATGTCTTTCCAAAGTGACATATTGTTAGAAAAAGTTAATGATTGATACATTAATTGATTAATTTGAAGATGACGACTTGGGTCATTGTGAAACTATAATGGCAAATTTGTAGCTAGAGATTAAACATTTAAACAAGAAAATAATTGACACAATAAAATCAAACAATTGTTAGTTTTAGACCTATTCTTATTGTTACTGTGCCTCTTACTCCACATGCAACTTCCATTTTCCATGTACAGCACAGTTAATTCAAACCAACCCCCCACAGGGTCTTTGAAACCAAAGCTCATGTAACACACAATCATTTTTATGGATCTAATTTATTTAATAAATTTAGGATGATGATTAGAGCTGAATCGATTAAGCAATTAGCTGATGACAGAATAATAATCAGCAACAATTTTGGTGAATGAAATTCTCTGATTCCAGCTCCTCAAATGTGAGAATTTGCTGCCTTCCTTTGTCGTATATCATTGTAAACTGAGTATGTGGAGCATATTTGGCTGAACAAAACCAGACATTTTAAGGCGTTGCCTTTGGCTCCGCAAATTTATGATGGGTGTATTTTTGACTAAACGGTTAATCAAAAAAATAAGTTAATCAGTAATGAATATTTGTTAGCTGCAGCCCTGATGTTGACTGACTCATTGAATAGTTCAGTCACTTTTGATCTGTTGCAGTTCATTAACTACGTTTTATGAACCACATTAATTTTTTATGATGGGTTGCTGCAGCATCATGATAACTTGGGCTGGAGCCTTTTTGCAGTGAGTGACAGTTGCAGATTTTGCTGTCATGAACTGAATCACACCCCAGATGGAAAGCCTGTCCAGTTTGAAGAACAGGAGGGGCGACACGAACATAACAACCTCCCACATCAGCTGAAGTGTTGAACAGGGATCGACTTCACATATAAAGAATCCTGATCGTCTTGTAATTTGAACGGCGTGGTCTCGTCCTCTGCTCAACCCTCTGCAGCCAAGACTCTAAAACCAGTCTGTCAAACGACTGCAGAGCTGGCACCTGCCCTGGTAACACATCCTTCATATCTATCACTTGCAGGCCACTCGGTTGTATGAGCTCATCTCGGGATGATGGCACCCAGAGGCCTTGGTGCTGCAGACCACTGACCAGGCCCAGCTGATTAGAGAGGGATGTTACCAGAAAGGTTTCTAGAGATATTCCAGCTTGATTTTATTCTCGAATATCAAAACAATGGAAAAGCAGATGTGACAGGCTGGCTACAAATTTAGCAAATACGTGTTCTTATAAAGGATGTTATGCTTTCGATGGTATTGAGTGCTGAGGCATTCTGTTTAAATAGAGCCGGTTTTCTCTTCTCTGCCAGTTGTTCTCACCTGACCTGTTTGACGAAACGTGACTCATACAAGAAGGCGAAGGCGGAGACTTGTGTATAAAGTTATCTGAAATTTAAATCCGCACTTGATAACCCTTTCTTTTCTCTCTCTGCGCTGTATTTGCCAGCAGTGAGGCCTGAGGGGCTGATCAGAATTCATAGTTCTCCAACAGTTAATTAAAGGGTGTGTTTGTTTTACAGGCAAGAAATTCAGCCTCCTCTTCAGCTCTGCGCAGGTTACGTGACACAAGAACAATGTTTTACAGTTGAAAGTGTTGCTAAAAGGCTTAGAAATAACTTTATTTATGGCTTGACTTTTAGTGTATCCCAAAAAAGTCCAGTATTTTTTAAAACAGTTTGTAGATGTAAGTACACAGACAAATTGACATGTGAATAAAAATCTATGAGAGCGACTGATGAAACACAGACAGCCCTTTGTTAGGCCATTCAGAAGGGAATTATCTTATCTCCAATGTTTTGGTTTTGATTCAAGCTTATTCATTTTATGATGTAGTGCAGGAAACAGATAAGACTCACAATAGCCCTTCTTTAAAAGTCATGCTAGAAAAAGAGTGCTTCACAAACAGGACACTGTAACACAGAGCTTTCTTTTAGTGCCGCAGTGCTCCGTGCAGATTTTTAGTTCCCACAGCGAACTGGACCAAGGTCGGGCACTGGTCTATAATTATCTATTAACACACTGGAGATAAAACCACACATCATCGCAGGAAACCACCTGCAGCTCCAGAGTCAGTTTCAGTCTGACATGGGAGCGTTGGTGATCATTGAGCAGAAAGCGGGTTGAAGTTGTAGTTTTCCATGTCGGTGATGCGTCTGTAGCTTCGTGTTGTGTTCAGGGTGCATTGGTTGTGTCATATTTTGGCTGTGGAACAGGAACTTGAACAGCTGTGGCGGTGGGTTTGCTGATGACGGTCTGAACGTCACAGACAATGCGTGACTCATTTTCGAGTGGTTCAGGAAGAGGTCTAGTGTTTGACACGGTGACCGGGAGAAATTGTATTACTATCATGATTGATAGTAGAGATAGGCCGACAAATTGGCCTGCTTGGTTTGAGGTTGCAGTGTCAATATCATATAGTTTGTGCAGCATAGAGCACTGATTTTTCAACTGTAAAAAAACATATTCTTATTTTATATGTTGCTCATAATTCTTTCAAATAATAAAACAAATGTAAGTGAACTGCATCAAGGTTATTTATGTCATGCATTTAAATATTTTTAGATAATAAAATCTTGATATCTGTTTCTGCCTCAGAAATGCTGTATCACTCAGGCTATAATTAAAGGGGAACTAGACTGAATTTACTCTACAGGTCTTAGCAGCTACTGCAGCTGAATCTACATCTGAATTGTCGGTGGATGACTTACATTGTGGGTAATGTAGGTACCAGGTTTTGAATAGAACGAACAATGCGTTGTCTTAAAAAAGACAACATATCTGGTTCTGCCACATTGATTTTGATTTTCTTTTTTTAAACTCTCGATCATGAGTCCAACAAAGCAATGAGGTGATGATTTGACCTGTTGACGAGGCTAGAAGAAAAGTCAGAGGATTACCAAAATCTGTCGGCTTCGTTCTCTGGAGACCATCAATATCTGCGAACTTTAACCACAGTCCAAGCAGTAGTTCAGTCTGGACACAGTGCCTTCCATCCAAAGAGCCGCGCTGCTTCAGTAGCATGACTACAAACTATCCAGGATTGTCCAGCAGGAAAAAAAATAAGCTCCAAAACCAAAAGCAGCTGTCAGCTCCTCACAAATGTTTCGGATCCACCACACATAATATCACAGTGAGCCAGTGCAAACACGCCGACTGCATCTCAAATATGAGCTTTGCGAACACTTGGTACAGTTATTTATCTGCAACACCGAGCTGTAACGTCTCTGATGCATGTTATTAATGAGGCCAGAAAATAAATGCCAGGTTTGTTATTATAGAACATTTCATTCTGCGCTTCTGTTTTATTTCAAGCCCTTCTTATTCTACACACTGCTGCTGTAAACAGACTCTCCTTCGCTCAGATGGGCGGCTTCCTGTGTGACTCAGGGATGGTGTAATTGCTGATCCTTTAGCAGCAGAGTCAAACACAACATGTCTGTTGTCATAGTGGATTTTTATTTTTACAGTTAATGCATATAAACCGTTTTTTTTTTTCTTAATCTTATTTGTTTTGGAGTCCACAAGAAGATAATGCTACACACTTCCACACAGTCAGTAGGGTAGGGGGGTCGGATTTATCTGGCACAGGATGGACCCTGTCTTGACTTGTCTCCTTAAGTATGTGATCCTGCTCCTGAAGCCGGGACAGAAACAATTACTCTGTCAGCTTGGTCTAGTCTCAGCACGTAGGGCCTCTTGTTTTGTTCCTCTTTCTGTTTGACACTTTCCACCGTCCCTCATGGGGTCATCTGGTGCAACCAAGTGTTGCTAAAGAGCTGTTGAAACAATGTCCTGCGTGCTTTGTTGCCCTTTTGTCAGAGAAGATGCGTATTTCAGTCATCACAGGAATCTCTCGACTGTCCTAAGAAGGCAGTTCCTCTTCCTTTCATGTGGTCTGGTCGCACCATGCTGCTGCGTTCACACGCCACAGGAACAGATTGCATGTTTAGGCTGTAAATACAGAGCAGCGGCCTGTGTTTCCTTTTATAAATCCATAAGACGCTGCCTTGGAAGTCAGCGTATTGATTCTCTTGGCTAATGCATTCGTCAGTAATGCTGTTTTTTTTCTGCTCTAAGTGAAATTCAGTCTGCCTCTCTGTTGCTTTACAGAATCCTAAATGCAGGCTGGCTCGAGTTCACTACCCTCATACTGCGTCCTCAGCTCATTGTGCTGCCAGATTTCCAGGCAAAGCATGTCAGTAAATCAGGTGTTTCGCGGTGACTCTTTTATAGACCTTGTACACTAAGGCCGACTGACCCTCATCTGCCTGTCACTATCAGTCTGGGAGTGAATATGCTCAAACTGTGTGTGTGTGTGTGCTGGTTTAGAGATAAGAGCATGCTTCCAAATAATGACAACATTTCCCCTGCCGGCCTTGGACGTTTGGGTCAGGCACAGTTCAGGGACTTCTGTGGAGGCCTGCTGTGTTTGTAAGTCAGGAGTGCAGTTTCCATACTAGTAGCAGCTGAAGCAACAGTCTCTGAAAATGTCAGACTGCTGACTCGGGGGTGTCGGGACAGCACGTAGTCGAAGCATGGAGAAATAGATTCATATGGGATTCTTAAGATCTGATGTTGGAGATTTTGGAGCAAAAGATAACATTCCAGCACAGTGATGTGAGATTTAGTGCTGCAGTGAGAATCCTCCGAGGGCTGGGCATGTCTGCAGATGTGCAGGACTGTGAGTTTCGGCCCATTTTACTAAGTATTGTTCAGAGTTCATCTTACGTCCATTGTTTGGTTAGCAGGTGGAAACCTTTCCTTTCAGGGTGTGTCCCTGTTTCAGCCTGAACATTTGGTTCTGAAATTATTTTAACAAATTTTGTGTCATTTGCGCCTCCAAAAACCAGCCAGGACGGAATGTAGAAACAATTAGATTTTCCATAAATGTTGAGTTTTCAGATAGTCTCTTGTCAAAATAGAGCTTCTCGCACGGAAACCTCTTGCATTGAAAAACATGTTTCCCTCCTCAGGAACAGGGTTGATTTCCGTCCTATTTCCGTGACTGAATACAGGGAGCATTTACCTTGCAAACATGAAGAGCGTCACGCCCAGATATTCTCTGTGTATACATTGAGGCCTCAGGGAGCTGTGTTTCCTGTCCTCTTGCTGCCCTCTGGTGGTTTTCTCAGACTTGTGCCTGTGTTTGTTCAGCTGTGATTTACAAAGAAAATGTCTTATGATGGATTTCTTACATGAGAATGTTTCTGAAATTAATGTTTCTATCGCAAATATCTAAATAACTCATTTTAAATTCCTGGACTGAAAGATAAGATAAGATAAGATAAGATAAGATAAGATAAATTTTATTGATCCCCCTTAGGGGAAATTTACTTGTCACAGCAGCAAAAACAGGCAAACAGTAACTTAAAAAATAAACACCAGTAAAGTGGCTAATTAAGAAATAAGGCAGCAATAACAAAACCAAGAAAAATAAGTGGCATAGAGCAAAAAAGTGACAAGAAAAGGTAGTTACATTAAGTGAGGTCGAGTATTTACACTATGTTACATGTATTCCTTGTTATTACATACTATACATACTATATTCATATGAGAATGAAACCAACAAACTGCAACAACAAAAGGCTTAATATTTCCTCTCATTCTTTATTTTGCTTATATTTTTGTCTTCTTTCACTTCCATGTGATGATTAAATGTTAAATGATGTTAAAACACAAGACATGATACACATCCAGTTAGGAGTCCTGTAACTTAAACATAATGTTACGCTGCCCTCTGTTGGTGTAAAACCATTACTCCACTCACGCGGTCCCTCTTTTATTATGTCCTCAGGTGTTTCGAGGCCCTGGTCGTCTATTTCAAGGCAGGTAAAAGGGAGGAGCCTTACGTCACCATTTCCAGGAAGATCAGTCTGAAGAAGGGACAGGGGACGCCCATGGAGTGGGAAATTGGCCAATCCGAGCGCATCCTCGCCACTCACAGAAACGCCTTCAAACGCACCGCCGTCATCCAGGCTTTTCTGGGCTCCACGCCTCAGCTGACGCTCCAGCTGTACGCCACCATCCAGGAGAAATACATGATGCCTGCAAGATGTAAGAATGATTGAGGGGTTAGTTGCTCAGGAGTTCATGCTCCTGTTCATCAGCGTGGGTGTCTTGACAAATCACATTACAGTGTTGCAACCTGAGGTTTATTCTTGGCAGGGGCGAAATACTAAAGTGACGAAATCATGAACTCTTCTTCAAGGTTGGCAACTCTTTAGACTGTGACTCATTGCCTTGAATCATTACTATACAAATAAAATGAAAGGTCGCAGACAGTCTTAATGATTGTAATAGCAGTTATGAAAGATTTTAAACGACCTCATATAACCTAGTATGTTAATTTTCCTCTGTATTTCTCAGTTATCAGTGTATCAGGAAGTGTTTTTGATTATTGAGGATATCAGATTAAAAGCTGGACATTCAGACTTTCCTCCAAAATAAGACTAAGTGCTGTTTGTTTTCAGGGACTCTGATGATCATCACCCTGATCTCCATCATATACGGGGCTCTTGTGTGCAGCGTTCTGGCCATTCAGATCAGATACGATGACTACAAGGTGCGGTTGCGGCCTGTGGCCTACCTGTGCATGATCGTGTGGAGAGGGTTGGAGATCGCCACCCGGATCACTGCTCTGGTCCTCTTCAGCACGGCGCTCACGCACTGGGTGATCCTCGTCGGCATGGCTAACCTGCTCTTCTTCTTCTTCCTCCCCTGGGCCGAGTTCTGGGCCAGGAAAGGCTCGTTGACGGAGGACGTGGAGAAGAACTTCTCCAAGCTCGGCACCGTCATCGTACTGAGTATGTTCACGCTGCTCTACGCCTGCATCAACATCTTCTGCTGGTCGGCGGTGCAGCTGGACCTCACCCACCGAGAGCTCATCGAGAGGAAGCAGCGCTGGGGCCGCCTGGCCATGTACTACTGCGGACGCTTCGTCGAGAACTTCATCCTCATCACGC
The DNA here is from genome assembly GCA_037975185.1 of Centropyge bicolor. Classification (NCBI taxonomy): domain Eukaryota; kingdom Metazoa; phylum Chordata; class Actinopteri; family Pomacanthidae; genus Centropyge; species Centropyge bicolor. The sequence continues at coordinate 9,758,032 of JBBMOC010000002.1, forward strand.
TCTGGTACTTCCACAAGTCGGACTTCTACGAGTACGTGTGCGCGCCGCTGCTGGCCGTGCAGCTGCTGATCTGCTACAGCCTGGCCGTGCTCTTCATGCTGCTCTTCTACCAGTTCTGCCACCCCTGCAGACGCCTCTTCAAGTACAACGTCCACGACTGCCTGCACTGCGTCTGCTGCCTCAAAGGAACCGGAACTGGTGGACGACGGAAGCCGACGCCCTCCTACTCCACCACCGCCACCATGGTGCTGGTGCCGGAGGAGCCGTTGGAGCTGCTGGACCCCCAAAACTCCGAACCCCCGGACCTCACCAGTCAGCTGGGAGAGAGGGAGACGGCTATCGTTGAAGACATGATGGAAGCAGCTTGAGAGGGACTTTGTGGGAAATGAACAAACTTAAGTTCTCTAATGTAGATATTCATCCTAGCTGGTGCTGAAGGATACACTACTGAACAAGGCCTCGAGTCCTTTGACACAAAAACAAGAATGATTTTGTGTTTTTCGAGTTAGTAAGGCGACGTGTTAGAGAACACACTTCTGCCTTTTTCTCTTAAGTGCACACGACTTTACTCATTCATGGTTCTGAGAGGGATTTAGCTTAACTCCTGATGTCTTTATCGGGGGATGATTAGGTACACTTAGGGCACCACAAGGCCCCAGTATACCAAAGAATGTAGCATGTGGAGATATGCAGCGATGCACAAAGGCAGTGTTGAGAGAGCGGCAGCGGGGTCATGCACAGGATTGAGCCAGGTGTGCGGGAATCGTGCCAAGTGTCCGAAGTGCCCCAAGGACTGACCGGTTTACTTCCTCTCAGGGTTTTCACACCATGAACGCCCCCTTTGCACATGTATGCATCTGCACTAAAAAGACTTGTTTAAAAAAAGGCAGGAGTGCAAGAAAATGTTAGAAGAGTAACTTATCTTCCTCATACTCATAAACCTGCTGTGATGAATGCCTTTTGTTCTTCACTGTCCAGTCCGGTTGCCTTGATTGAACAAAAACAAAAGAAACAGGTTTTAGTTTTGGCTGAAGAAATGTGGGAATATGTGAGAGGTCGGTGACAATGTTCTCTCTGAGGGAATATCAGGTGTGTCTTTCAAATTTAACGTTACAATTGTTGCATTAACAAAACTGACACTGCAATTAGCTTCTACTTTATTGAAGTGCTTTCACAGTTTTGCTTGTTTTTTTGTATGTCTGGTCTCGTGTGTTTGTTCAGTGCCTTGACTACTGTTTTAATTAAAAACTTAAATAAAAACCAGTCCACACACTCATTCTCGCCTTCATTCACCTAAACTTGAACTCCTGGCTCCTTCTTGTCACAGATGCAATAAACTAGTAAACCATCATTTATTCCTGTAAAGCTAATAGCGTCACATTCAGGCAGAGTAAAATTTCCAGGCACTTCCTCATTCCGGCACTCCATACTTGTCTTTCCAATCTGAGTTTCCAGCAAGTAGGAATGTGGTCATTCAGCTTCAGGTTAGGAAGCCTCTAAAGCAAGATAACTCGGGGCAAAGTTTGTTTCCTCATGCCTCATCACCTGTTTGCCTGTAGAGGAGGGAAGAGGAGGAGTCTAGACAGGAGGGTATAAAATAAAAAGTGCAGGGGAAGATGCTGGGAAGCTGCCGCTGACTTCAGACAAAGTGCTCAACATGGCAAATTGGATTATCAACCATGGACTTACATCCTTCATACTGGTGAGTGCTTTATGGTTAAGATATTATTTTTTATGTGATTTAATTATTTTTTTGAATCGCAAAAAGGACTAAACGTGTAGAGACGTGTGTAGACTAAAGAGTGAGAATTTACGCACGACTTTTACGCACAATTTACGCACAGCTTCCAAACAGCATCTTCAAACCAAACAGACTAAGCAGGATTAAAATGCACTTTTAAAAAAATGTGGTGGAAACCCGGCTGTGTTCGCAGGTGGTCTGGATGGGAATCAACATCTTCCTTTTCGTCCGGTTTTACCGTTTATACGATTTGGGGGATGAGTATTTCTACACGCGTCATCTTTTAGGGGTGAGTGAACAGAGCAGGCATGAGCTAAGATGCTTCTTTCAAATCATGATAATTACAGGATTAACACACATACTATTTTTTTATTCCAGTCTGCTCTGGCCTGGGCCAGAGCTCCTGCAGCTGTCCTCAACTTCAACTGCATGCTGATCCTGCTGCCTGTTTGCAGGAACCTGCTGTCTCTGCTCCGAGGCTCCTTCGTGGTAAGATCAGAGCGTGTTCATAGCGAAGCAGGGCGAGGTGCACTCAACACAATGACATTATATTTCAGGGTGGATTATTGTCATGCATGTCATGCAAACTAGTTTGACTGCAGTATGTCATGGAAACATTGAGATGATATTGTTCCACTAGACTTCTCCCCATGCTTTAAAATCATTACCATTATTGAATAGTTTAAGGTTAATTTTTAATGTCATCAAACATTTTATTTAATGTTTGCTTGTCTTTCCTCTAATTAACTTAGTTCCCTCCTTTTAATAATGTCTTGCAAATGACTCTTGGCATTATGTCAGATTCAATATTCACCTCAAATTTTACACAGATTCTAATATTTTTGGAGTCATATTGTGCTATTGCAACATATTGCCTGGTTAAAACAAAAGGAGTGTTAACTCAATGTCAGTGTATCTGGGCAAGTTTTCTCTAATACCACCCTCCCTTAATAAACACAGGCCAGGTAGGTTTGAGCTTTGCAGAAAATGTTACCATTTTTCACTTCCTTTCTTTAAGATGAGATAAGATATTCCTTCATTTACAAGCCTTTCTTTGGTTTTCTTTTCAGTGTTGTGGCAGAACAATGAGGAAACAGCTGGACAAAAATCTGAGTTTTCACAAACTGGTGGCTTACATGATCGCTCTGATGACAGGTGAACCAACGCGTGCATTTGTCTTTCAGTCGTCGCTTTTGTTTAAATCCTGACATGTTGTGAGATTATAGCGATAGACATTGTTACTTTTATCAGCATGAGTTTGCATTAGAGTTAATGGGTTTACCAGTGCTGTAGGTGCAGGTTTAGATAAAACAAGACTTTCCTTTATTCCACAATGAATTTTTCTCCTTGGTAATTCTGTTCTTTAGAAGAAAAAAAATTCAATGTACAATATGTTTTACCAGATCATTTACTCAAGGGTGAAAAAAGTTGTTCATGATGTCGTAAAATTGAAATGTGTACAAATGGTAAAATATTTACTTTACACCAAAACAGATCTCTTCTCGAATATCGTACAAATCTCGACTTCAAGTGCAGCGACTGCAAACATTTCAAATACAACATTTTTTTTAACTAAAAGTCCTAGACTGTTGATTTTTTTAATCCATTCATGCAACATGTCTCCCCTCTGTGTCCTGACAGCTGTTCATATGATCGCCCATTTGTTGAACGTGGAGTGGTACAACAACAGCCGACAAGGAGTTTACGATAAACTCAGCACTGCTCTGTCCAACCTGACAGACACAGAAAACACCACCTACCTGAACCCGATCCGCATCACAGACCTCGTGAGTCATCGTAACCAAATATCATAAGGAAATAAAACAAATACTATGACTCAAAAATAATTAATATCTCCAAACTGGGGGCTTTTCTTGCTTTCATGTCTTTTTATGTTCACATGTATGTTGCTGGATCATATACTCATCTACAAGTGGAGTCAATTTGCTTTTAAGAAAATCTCTTTAATGTGTCATTAAGCTGAAACAAAGCTTCACAGTGCCCAAACATCCTCACAGTTTGAAATTTTTTAAATGGCAACATTCATATTTTTGCTGTAAAATATGGTGGAATTCAGGTCCAAAGTCTCCCAAAAGGGACATAACTCCAAAAAAGTAATACCTCAAAAATGCACTGAAGTAAAATCTTTAAGTAAATGTACTTGTCATGACAGTAGAGATCCACATCCTCCTCTCTATCCTCTCCATCATCTTCCCACATCGTCACTCTCTTCTCCTTCTCGTGCCTCAGGATCCGCAGCAGATTCCGACCTACTTTGTCTTCACCACCATCGCCGGCCTCACAGGCGTCATCATCACCCTGGCCCTCATCCTCATCATCACCTCCTCCATGGAGGTCATCAGACGCAGCTACTTTGAAGTCTTCTGGTACACCCACCATCTATTCATCATCTTCTTCGCTGGTCTTGTCTTTCACGGAGCCGGGTAAGGGGACGCTTTCAGCTTTCTTTTCTTTTAAAGGAGCATTGTTCTTGTTGCTATTGGTTTCACTCATCTGTCTCGTCTGCAGGCGCATTGTGAGGAGTCAACAGGAGACAAAACCCGCGTACAACATCACCTACTGTAAAGACCGCAGTGATCAGTGGGGACAGATTCCAGAGTGTCCCATCCCTCAGTTCGCAGGAGGATTCCCACAGGTTTGTCTCTTTTTTAAAAAATCTTAAAACGCTCAGAAGCTGCACAACTCAAGTCTTTTTTATAGTTCATCCACTCTAATAAAAGTGTCTCTTCCATTTTCAGACCTGGATGTATGTGATCGGTCCGATGGTTCTGTATCTTTGTGAACGTCTCCTACGTTTCATTCGTTACATGCAGACGGTCAAATACAGGAGGGTAAGTTCGATTGATTCACCTTTGACCTCTGAGCTGCTCTGCAGGTTGTGTCACAGCCATTTTTATGAATCTGTCCGCTCTGCTTTCAGATCGTGATGCGGCCGTCCAAGGTGCTCGAGCTGCAGCTGGTGAAGAACGGGTTCAAAATGGAGGTGGGCCAGTACGTCTTCCTCAACTGCCCGGCCATCTCCCAGCTGGAGTGGCACCCGTTCACCATGACCTCCGCCCCCGAGGAAGAATTCTTCAGCGTCCATATCCGCTCGGCTGGGGACTGGACCGACAAACTCATTGACATCATGCAGCAGCTACCGGAGGGAGCACAGGGACCCAAGTGAGCACTTTATTAAAAAAATCTGATTTCATGCTGTTAATTGTTATTTTAATGTTTTATTATGCAAGCAGGCCATATTTTTACCCATGTGATTGAAAAGGCAGTTTGGTTCTTTGGGGGAAGTTTTGATGGAACAATAACTATAGAACTGTGTTTTTTATAGAGCAGTTTCTGTTAATCATTGCTATTTAATGCAGAGAATTACTGACTTCTTCTCTTGTTTCCACTTGTTTTCTCTCAAAACTGTCAAAAGCTCCAAAAAATACTGACAAATATCCTCAAGTGGAAATTCACATACATACATGACAATTGATTAAATAAAAGCAGACGAGGTTTAAAGCATGAATAAACATTTTAATTCAAAAAAAGCCAAGCAAGAAAAAATTCAATTTGGCATTCAACTTGATTCAATTATTTTCCCTTTTTGGGATAAACTCTCTACATCCCAGTGTTTCCCATCACACATCCATGATACAGAATTTAGAAATATAGTCACACAACATTACACTCAGGACTTCTGGGAAAGGATCAAATCTCATTTTCTTATTTTTTAATATCACCAGAATTACATTAACTTTAATGGGAATTTTTTGCCTCAAACCCTGTTTAATATATGACCCCTCTCAATTAAGCCACTGGTTATCGGCCCCTGTGCAGATTTAGTTCTTAATTGATAGTATAAACAGCAACATCATCGACAAAAATGACTAGAAAATACAACTTTATATAAAAAATTATGTTAATACCTTCTGCAAAATAACATTAAGCCTAATTAAAACCAATGTTACAATGATGGACCATATTAGGCATTTGATCATTTCACACCACCTTCATCAGCAGATGACATTTTCACGGCCACTGTGGAATTGTAGATGTTCATGTTTCCATTTTTCTCATAACACATAAAGGTTTTGACTATTGCCTTAAAAGCTGAGGTTCAAACAAGGCCGAGCTTTGTGTATCTAAGGACTGGCACTGAAACCCCACTCAGGCTATTAATGGTATGTTATGGTATGTGGCACCGGTCCACGCTGCATTACTGTCCCTATAAAAAGAAACTAACTTTTTAAAGTCGGCTGCTGTTTTCCAACGTCAACAATGAATTTTGAGCCTCAGATTTGACGACTGGTAGAACTTGAACTGACCAGGCCAACAAACATAAAAAAGGAATTAGCCGACAGCTTGAACTTAGAATCTGTCTTTCAGAGAATTATAATGTATGAAATCATATTTTCAACCTCATCAGTGTCAAAATCAGCACATTTGACTTATTTTTTCTTATTGTTAAACTTGACCTGCTCATGTCCAACTCCTCTCTTTAGATGTGGATATAAAAACTGCTTCACTAAATATGAGTCTGGATGCCACAATAGTGTGATTGCAGATATGTGTGTGTTGTTTTTTTGCATTATATTTTATACCTGGGTATTAATATAATGACAATTCTTCCTCAGAATGGGTGTTGATGGGCCTTTTGGCACAGCCAGCGAGGACGTGTTCGACTATGAGGTCAGCATGCTGGTCGGCGCCGGCATTGGAGTCACTCCCTTCGCCTCCATCCTCAAGTCCATCTGGTACAAGTTCAAAGAGTCCAACCCTAAACTGCGCACCAGGAAGGTAATGCCCCAAATGCCCACATCATGAGTGTGCTTCTGACATTTAAACCTGAAAGTCCTTTTCACCGCGCTGTCACACTGATGCACTTGATGGATGTGAGACAGGAGCTCTTATTGTCCCTTAAATAAAGAACACTGTGTTTTCACTATGCGCTCATACATGACGAGCAGCGCAGCTTTTTCTGAGAGGATCATTGTTTAACCTGCCTGCATCTACTTCCTGGTTTCAGATTTACTTCTACTGGCTCTGCAGGGAAACACACGCCTTTGAATGGTTTGCCGACCTCCTGCAGGCGCTGGAGAAAGAGATGGAAGAAAGAGGCATGGGGAATTTCCTCACTTACAAACTCTATCTGACCCAGTGGGATCAAGGCCAAGTATGTGTGTGAAAGGGACATCACTTTGATCAAGTCCAGATAAACCCTGTGAGGTCTTTTCAGCCTAAACTCAGCTGTGTCCTCTCCCCCCCCTCCTCGGTTTCTAACAGGCTAATCATGTGCGTATTCGCTGTGATGAGGACCGAGACGTGGTCACTGGGCTCAAACAGAAAACCCAATTTGGCAGACCCATCTGGGACAAGGAGTTCGAACAAGTCCGAAAAGAGAACCCCACGTAAGATAAAGTCTTTTTTTTTTTTTTTGTGGCTTTAGGGATATTGTTGGTTTGTTCATTTTTTTGGTACAGAATAACAATTATTCAATGGATTCCCATGATATTTAGTTCCCACATTCATGGTCCCCAGAGGATGAGACCTGACTCACTTTGATGAACCCCTCACTTTTCCTCTAGCGCCACCAGCAGTTTTGAGTTAAATTTCAACAATTATTGGATGGATTTCCATAAATTTAGTTAGACATTCATGTCCCCGAGGATGAACTGTAATAACTTTTCATCCAGCACCATCAACAGGCCAATTATAATTAAGTGTAATATCTGCAAAACTAATGAACATCAGCCTCAGCTGTACTTTATATTTAGTTTGCAAGCTTTAACACGCCTTGTCTAATGTCTGATAATGTCCTCAGGTCTGTGGTGGGAACTTTCTTATGTGGCCCCGAAGCTCTGGCAAAAGTCTTGGAGAAGAAATGTGCCAAATACTCAGACGTGGATCCTCGGAAAACCAAATTTTACTTCAACAAGGAGAACTTCTGAGTGAAAACAACAGAAAAGCAGCGTTCGGGCTGTTTGAAAGACTGTGTAGAATGCTGAACATTGACCTGTGACACATGCTGGGTGTGTTTGAAACACTGTACTGTAAAAAAAAAAAAATCTGTTTACTGTCTAATAAGACAAAGAAAAGCCGAGATGATTTATTAGATATTAGAAGCTGGAATCAGTAATTTTTTTTGGTCATTTTTCTTTAAAAAAAATGCCAAATGATTAAATCAGTTATCAAAATTTTCAGCTTATCAATTATTTTAGCTCGAGTCAGAATATTTCCTTTTTTAGCATAGTTTTCAGCTCAAGACAGAATCAGCCAACATTTAAATGCACTGTAAATAAAATGTGTTGTATATAAATATATATATATGTTGTGTTCTTAAATTAGATACGTTACGGAGCTACTGGGTACAAAGACGACAGTGAAGTCTAACAGTTGTAAGTGTAAACTGTTGTTACATTTTTCCAGAAGCAGGTGTCATGAAAATGGTTTATTACAACCCATCAATCACTGTCATTTCCTTCTCTGTGTGATAAAAGTCAAGCAAGAGGGAGACAGCCACGTAGCCTGTGTTTAGTTATCCTCTTAAGACTTATTTCAAGATTTGCTGTATTTAATCCCTTTCTTGTACACAATTTCAAACTCCTTTTTAATAAATGAATAAAGGCATTCTGTTTCTCTTTTTCTGTTTTATTGACAAAACAACATCAGACAAACAGTTTCCAGAACCGATAAGGTGAAAACAGGCAGCTTTTCAGGAAAAGGATGAAAGCGCATGACAATCAAGCCCGGGTCTTTTTAAAAAAAACTGTTCCGCATTCACCACCATCATCCTCTCAAATGTTTCAATTATTTTTGAATCCACAAGTACTGACATTACTCCTCCATACAGTAAACAGACAATATGATTAAAACAAACAAAACTATTCGAACTATGAACTAATGAGGCGTCTTCGGAGTTCAAGCTGAAGGTGACGGGATGGATCAGTTTAAGTCTTGAAGAATGAAGGAAAACAGAGTCATGTGTCAGAGAAGAGAGTCCTGTATTTGTCCCTCAGTGGGGAAATTCACTAGTTATCCACTAGATATTATAGAGTTACTCCATTGTGATGCAAGACAACTTCACAATCAGTGAATTTCCTGTAGCGATGTGAAACAAATAAAGAAACTTCACCTTGGCCTGCCTGAAACATTCAGAAGTTCTTTTCAGTCTGAGCGTCAAGGCGCCCCCCCTGCAGTCTTCTGAATCTGCTCTTTGAGGATGAGGATGCTCTGCCGCTGCTCTGGGGGCAACATGGCGATCTGTTCTGGGGTCAGCTGCAGGACCTGCATGATCAGGGCGGCCTGGAGGGGGACAAGAATGGCATATATTACATTTAATTGTCATAAACAAAAGTAAACAAAAATGAGGATGAGTGCTTCTTAGGTGTCTCTGTAATCCCCACTGGTATTCTTTGACAGAATCTAAATATCTCCCTAAAACAACAGCATTTTGCTTAAGTCTAACAGTTTTGAAAATGCCCTTCTTTTCCGCCTCAGGTGATGCAAAACTGCTGGTGATTGGTCAAAGCCTGATTTTTTTTGTGATAGATAAAGTGACACCCACCTTCTCCTGGTCCTGTGTGGAGACCTGGCTCTGACCCGGACTGAAGCCTCCACCCGACGGAGGAACACCAGAAATACCAGGACCCTGAAGGACAAACACTGTTAATCCTCACTGCCAGTCAGGGGGGTAATGATCCAATCTGAGCACACAGAGCTGAGTTCTTGATGAAGTCGCACTTACACAACTTTTACAATGTTTTTTTAATATCATGAGAAATAAATGTTTATTTTAATCGGTATTATAGACTAATAATTGATGAGTCAAAGGAGGAGAGATTCAAATTTCTTGGTATTTATCGAATTTCCCTGTATTCTACCAAATCAAACGAATATTGAAATATATATTTTTGCAGATTCATTTGCAGAGCACTCCTTTTTAAAACGGCATGTCTTTAGCTTCATAACATAAAAGGAATGAATCTGGGTGGTTTCTGCCAAAAATAACAAAACACAACCAACCAGCTAACAAAGACAAACACATTATATAAAGCCGTTACCGGTCTCGCAGGTGGAGGAGCGTTAGGACCCATGCTATGGGGAACGGGACCTGGCATCCCTGCTGCCATGGGAACCCTCTGCCCCGTCACTGGACCACGAGCGTCCATCGCCCTCGGGTCACGACCTGCAGAAAGGGATAAAGCCAAACTGAGGTCAATTCTGTTTAAATATGACTCACGCAGTTTGAAGTGAAAGAAAGCTTTTCATTACATAGAACCTTAGCAATTACACTCACAGATGTAAAAAGGTGTGTTTGTAGTCCTGGAAACATTGTGACATGTATAAGTATTAAATATAAGGAAATAGAAACTGAGTGTAATCATAGCAGGAAGATAAAAATGGTTCTTATCTCCTACAAATGCTTGGAGAAAAGACTTTTGTTTGGTTTATTGGCATTTGGACAAGGACTGAAACTGAACTGAGATCTGTTACAAACAAAACACGGACTACGTGCACACAGTCACAAATGAATTTAAACTCGTCTAACTTCAGGTTCTCAGCCTATGAATCATTATTAGAGCAGCTACCTCTGGTTTCCATAGGGGATGCCCGTGGCTCCATCATCGGGGGCCCTCTGGGGTCACCCATCATGTTTCGTGGTTCACCCATGGGAGGGCCTCTCATGTCCATTGGAGGTCCTCTCATGTCTGGAGGGGGTCCACTTGCCATTTGAGCCATGTGTACAGGTGGGGCTTGGTGGGGTGGAGGAGCTCCCATGTAACCCCGGCTAAATACACACAAGACAAAAGCAATTAAATCTATAAAATGATCACGATGCAAACATTTTTAGCATTAATGTTTGCATGGAAGTCATCAAACAAAAAGGAGCTGTTCAATGAAAAATTCCAGGTGACAGGCTGCAGTTAACCAACACCTTCACTGGAAAACTGTGCAGCATGAAATCAGATTGGAGTCGCAAATTATCAACTGACTCATTTAAACAATGTCGGGCTGAGTCAGGCTGCACTGTAAACAGATACACTGGTTCCTCCTGGATTGTATTTCTTGCAAAATAGCTGCTCAATGAATGTTTGCTGCCTCCAGAGGGGTCAGCAGTGTTAAACAACACCTTTTTGTTCACACACTAAACACAGGCGTCAACAAATCAACCAGGAATGAAATTTTGAGGATTATTACTTCAACAGCTTAAATTGATAGTCCATAACATTTTCTGTTATTAAGGTAAATTGATGTGGGTGAACATCGTACTTGGGGTCTATAACCTCTCCAGTGACAGACAGCAGAGTTCCTCCTCTGGGATCGTTAGGACCATCTCCCAGCAGGCCTCTGGGGGGGATACCGCCTGGTCCTGAGGGGATAAATCACATACTCAACAACATAAAAACACTACACCATAAAATGGGTTTTCTCGTCACTGACCAGTAAATGTTTCATGACCAATCCATTAAAAACAGGCTCTAACTCTGAATAGGGCTGAAATTCCAGGGAAGAGATAACACAACACACACACACAATCATAAAAAGGTGATTGTTTGCTCTGGATAGATATCCAAGGAAACGACCAGAGCTGTTTAGGGTTGAGAAAGCACAGACTAGAATACACATCAAACAACACACAGGGAAATCTCAACAGTGTAATAATGAACACAAAAAAAACCCAAAATAAAAATCTTCAATCAACATTAAGAGGAAGATAAGTTCAAAACATTACAACCATAGATTCAAATAAGCACACAAGGCCTAACTTAAGAATATTTTCCTACTTGTGTCTTGTAACCCTGGTGTTATTTGGCCATGAGAACATCATGATGGGAGGCATGCAGAGGGTCAAGCACAACGAGGGTGTCACTGGTCAGTTATGTTTACTGCATGTTGAATAGCATAAATACTGCGGGTGACTAATTACAGCGAGTTCTTTAAGTTCTATAAGGCATGCTTGAATGTGTACATGACATTGGCACTTGTTTCCTCAGATCTCCTGTCAATTGAGCTATGAAATAATGAGTCTAAACGGCTCATCGTGTTATGTTATAGTGTAATGCTCCCGTACACCTTTAATGCACAAGAAGGGTCACTGGTAGATTGATTGCTTCATGCTATATTACAGTTAAATGACAGCTGGAATGGACACTCCCTGATGTAGATTCACCTTAATCAAAACGAACATAGTGCAAGTGTGGCTCATTTAACATGTCATTTGTAATATTTATTTTTGCAGGAAATTTGAAAATGGAAAAAAAAAAAAATCTTGTTGGTCCTCTTGAGTTGGTTGAGTTTAGACTCAACAGATTCAAGGTAAAGGTGGGGTGTGTGTGATAAATATCAGCATTAAATGCCACTTAAATATGGATTTTTCTGTTATACTGACAAGAGCTGACTGGGAGGGGAGCCAAGTCGTAGCCACGAGAAACTGAGGGTGTAAAGGACATGTGGGCTACTGAGAGTCCTGTTGTCAGTGGAACTACAGTGTGGAAAAATGGCAAGAAATTGGACAAATTTTTTGACAACTGATCCTGACACAAACACAAACAAGGGCACGGAAAAAGCCAAGGAGCTTGATTTCACAAGATGCCTTGAAGGTGACATGCTGCTTGAAAGCATACTAAGCAATTTAATGTCTTTATGACCTGACTCTTTACAGGAATAAACAGAAAGTCAAGGCGCTCCTTCACAGACAAAGACAAGACAGAAGGACAGACCTCATCTCATTATTTGTCAGATTTCAATATTTTAATTCTTACCCTGGCAATACAGTGCCAGATTGATATTCACCATCTGAGATGTTGTTTTTGAGAAACTCTTTACAATCAAAGTTTACTTATTGAAATTAAAAAAACAACAACAACAAAAAACATTCCAGGTTTGAAGTGAATGCCTTCATGTGAAAATTACTGACTCAGAAAAGGAGTGGGAGGATTGTGAAAATCTGCCAGTGACTTTTTCAAAGCCCTAAATAGTATATCTCATTTAATCTTGCTAAACAAAAGGCCTGGTTTCGTTTGTCAGGTGCAATAAATGGTGACGTGTGAAAGCTAAGTGAAGTGGTTCGCCGACTTGAATTTGCCCACAGAAAACGACAATAAATAAGCCTTTGGGTGGAGAAAAAAAAACAAGCCTCCACCGCAACATTTGCACCACATGGACTAAATGTTGCATCAAGTTTTGAACAGGAGATCTCCTGTGGTCCACATCTATCACTCTGTATAAATGAGAGCTCAAGTCTGTTCCCAACTTTCCCAAACTTCAAAACAGCAGACTGCAAAGAAATTAGTCAAAGTAATTTAAAAGTGACAAGGTGGATTTAATGCAATTTGTTTTCTGTCTAACATGATGAGCTCATGCAGAGCATCAGGAGCACAGGCAAACATTCAAAAAGAGATATTAACCACACAGGCTGGGCGTAAACAAGAACACCTGTCAGCATCAAAAGTGTCTGTTGTCGCCTACAATTCAGATACTTTGGAGACTCAGAGTTTGTGGTTTACTACAGGAACAGACTCAGATGATCTGCCTCGAGATCACACCTGCACACCTACTAATGGTCACACAGTGCAGATTTGTCGGTTCGTTGTCAGATAGACAACTTGTTGGGTTGAGCTGATGAGGCCTGTAAAGAATTTTTAACCACCTACACAAGCTGTGCAATGCAGTCCAACCAGAAGAGTGCTGAAGGCAAAACATCTGCATCATCTCAAATGCATGTGGATTTTTGTTATCTGGAGTTGACCGTCGCACTTATCCACATGTGACTGGTGCATGTATGTTTTTTCTTCTCAAAAATGCAAAATGTTCTGACGACAGTACTGTCAAAACACAACTCAATAATAATATAGGAATTTTGCTCATGTATCATGTGGAACTGTATTTCTAAGTTTAGTATTTTCTTATTTCAACATCATCTTTGCAACAAGCTGTGTTTGCAGGATAATGAGTGAAAATATTTTTATCCAGAGTAGCTGCAGCTCCAATCTGACCCCTTTTTTGTGCACATATTCATCATATTAAAATTGTGCACTTATCTATATTTGACAGCTCTCCTACACTGATCTAATAGCATTGGTACTGTTTGGTTTATTGGCATTTGTTCAGCTTATGTACAGTTTATTCCACATTAATTCTGTTGTAGGTAATTTTACTACTGCTTTTCTCAACACAAACATTTTCATTCATATTCTTAAAATTTCTGAAAAGTCAGTTGTGTATTTCTATCTATATATTCCTCTTCAACATTTCCTACCAATGTGTTCTGCTACAGACACACAGCTTCACCACATCAAGACAAACCACTTTCACATCACATTGAACTGAAAGTGATTTAAAAACAATGCTTGCTTACTGTAATATCCATTAAAGAATATTTTGGCTTGGCTCTGACACTGATTAAGTAGTCATGCAAAAACATTTGGTGTTGAGTGACAATGACACTGACACTCCTGGCACATGCCCAAAACTCGGATCTGTTCACATGAAGTGTCACCAACTTCCTCCTGTCCTCATGACACAGCACATTCTACTTTAGTTATGATAATGCTCAGAGATCATGATCTTTTTCAGGGCTGATTATCTGAAACGGTTCATATTTGATTATGGTGGACATGCAGAATAACTAACCGTAGAGAGCCAATTCTAAATACCAGATGAGCTGTATATTTGGACAGTGGTTTCTCTAGAACAGTCCTATGATGTGACTGGAGAGCTGAGGGAGTACAGTGATACCTTGAGGCCGCTCGATAGCGGCTTGCCCAGACGATCCTGTGGGAGAATGCTGATGGTTTCCTGAGCCAGCATTAAAGTAAAAAGAACAGGAGACACAAGACTCAAGAGAGCAAAGCACCACTTTAAGAGCATTTCCAAGTGTGTTTGTGACATTATTGTAGGCATGCACGGGCACACACACTTAGAAACTTAACATTAGTAAATATGTTACATGGAGGCTCAACAGTCACACTGAGACAATAGACTGCCAAACATTTAGGGAGAATAAAGATCCTCAAGAGTCAGGTTGTCATACTGCACCGCTCGTAAAGCACCTCGACTAATTACAAGGCTCTAGTGACACCTAGAGATCCCACTGAGCCATGACATGGGCAAAACTTCAAAATAAAATGAGTAACGACATTCAATTCATTGTCAATTCACTGTCATTACATTGAAGTGATGAAAATGACTGTAATGACTGACAGTTTAATGTCACTTAGCCTTTTTAGCTGATAACTAAAATAACTGAAACGAATGTTTTTGGTTTGGCCAAATCTATTTTGGTGCTGCTGCTTAATTAAAATATATATAGAAAACGCTGCACTGTGGAGGTTCATTGAAAATACTGCAAAGCAAAAATTAGATTGACTGCAACCTGCAGAAAAATCTTGGTATCTGGAACGTGGCCCCTGAATATTAGTATAGTATATACATAAGACTGGCTATATTATCGAATATTCTTAATTTGAACAAAATATATGTTTTTGCTTTTCTAAGATCATTAAAAAGTGTGGAACTTCCTCAAACATAACCCTGAACCTAGAATCCTTAAACATTTTGCACATCTTATCAGTGAAACTCTCCACATCAAAAAGAGGAAGAATTATAACATAGACTAATCAGAGGCAGCTACAGCATGAATCAACTGAGCAGATATGACACATTCAAAAATATGCCAAAAACAACCGCAGTACACCTACAGAATTACACACACATAGGCTTTTGGTCAAAAAGAGGGTTTTCTATTTTTTTGCTGACATAAGAGTGGCATAAAAATTTGTATGTACTCAATTTGGGGCTCACACATTAAACATCAATCACCTTATAAATCAATATTTGGAACATATGGGTTATGCTACCACAACCAGTTGGAGGGGCGATGCAAGTATGTGTTGAGTTTTATGATTACCTGGAGGCCCCACTGGTACTGGACCTGGTCCTGGCACAGGCATTGGTCCAGGGACAACACCCATATTGGGGGGCTGCATCATTTGAGGGGCTCCATTAACATGCATTCCCGGCTGATCGAAAAAAATATAAAACACAAATGTATTATTGTCACTGTAAAAATATTACAGAATATATTAATTCAGAGACATAGCCATATAAAAAGCACATTTTTTCCATCCCACCATTCTTGTCTTATTAGATGACATAAGATGGACGGAGTAGATAAAACTTCATGCCAACGTGTCACTTCAGATAAGTTGTAACCTTTCATCATTCAATGATTTCGAAGATTAAATTTACTGAAGTCATGATTAGGGAAAAGAAGATTAAAGGGAGGACACAGTATGCACAATGGGATATAGACCAAGGACTTTCACTATACTCTGTTCAATATAACATAAGTGTACAATATAAACATGTGTTAAGGTAAAGTTACCTTACACTTCTGTCCACTGAATAGTCGCTCCATCTTTCATTTCGATTGGAGCCTGCAGAACTGACTAATTCAAACTTATGTTTCCTGTTTCAGTGGGATCTCCAACCAGATTACAAAACAGTAGCATTGCTCTCAAACACTGTTCTTATCAATATTTACTTATACCCACATTAGAGCCGTGATATCACATCCTTTTTCAGTGTGGAGTGGGGCACCATTTTGTGTGTGTAATGTGACCATCAGTGTTCTACTTACCACAGGCTGCGGCTGAGACACTGGCACACTGGGCTGTGCAGGAGGTGGATTGACCGGTGGTGCTCCTCCACCCTGACCGCTGGGAATCAGGGGCGGGACTGAAGTTTGACGGTGGAGCATTTTCTGCATATGGAGAACATGGAAAAGCATCTCTCAAAAATATGTACCACTTCCAAAGTGCAGACTTTGACTACTGGTGACTATTTTGACTTAGCTTCACATAAACATAACATCACGTAAGATTTGACTCATCTCTTCATTCTCAATTCTCTCACCAAGGCTATCTCAGGGTCAACAATCCGCATGACCACTTGGGCCTGCAGCAGAGCATAGGCCAGCTGAGGGTTCTGCAGCAGCATGTTTCTCGCCTCCTGGGGACTGTTCTGCACACACAGCTGGAGAGATAAATCGGAAATATATTATAAACTGCATGAAAAATCACAATTGGGCAGAACAAAAAGCACCCCACCCCCCCAAAAAAGCTTTGTGTACTTTTACTTCCTGACAGGTGAGGCAGGTTGTAGTTTTTGCTACCGCTCATGATTCTGACACATGTTCATAACCAACCAAAGTGGCTGCATCAGCACAAAACATTAAACAAAGATGTGCAACAATATCTGTGGTATCAGGATCTGAGCGCAAACACTGGCACTGATCAGCATATGGAGCTGTCCTACTGACACAAGCTTCAGTGCAACAAAACACTTCTCCAGTTGGGGGGGAAAAATGTCTGCAGTGTGGTGTTTCTTTGAGCTTAATGAAGCAGACTGCCAGATGTGCAAAGATAAAGCTTCTCCGGCAGAGCTGAGAGAGACAGACTGTGGAGCATAGCCTCTGATAATGAAAGGGAAAGAACAGCATCTGCGTACAGTTGTCAACCTAGAGGTGATACAAGCAGGGCCGTTTCTAGCTTTGTGTGGTCCCTATGCAAGATGCTGTTTGAGGGCGCCTTGTTTGTCAAACTATGATGGAGAGATTCCTAACCCTTTAGATGGTTCAATAAGATGCCACAATATATTACACTTCACAAGCAAAACAGGCTGCAGTCATAAAAGCCTCTCATATTAAGATTAAACATCTTAAGATGACGGGAATGATGAGTAGCTGTCAATCATTCCCATTGTACCTGTCGTCACTCAGTGGGTGACAGCACAGTCCAACAAATATGACTTAATTATGCCACAAAAACACCTGCCACAGCCTATCATTGCATTTTATTTTATTTATATCCTGAACATTCAGCTTTGGGGCCCCCTGGTGGCTTGGGGGCCCAATGTATTTGCGCAGTCCGCATATAGCAAAAAACAGTTCTGGATTCAAGTTGAGGGGAATATTGTCACCATCTTTTCTGGTGAGTAAAGAGAGCAAACAGCATTTAACATGCAGTCTGAGAACATGACTCTTGGGGAAAACAATATTTATTTTGATTCCTTATCAAATATTCTATTTACTTTCTTTAATTTCAGGTTTTGTGCTTTGTAATATTTGAAAACCTCGGAAATAGTCGGTATGTTCAATCATATTTTGCTTCTAAACTTTTTACAAAAAGAAATCTTTTCATCATGGCTGCCTTGACAGGAGTAGCAGAAGCCAAATAGCATTAAAATTGTTATATTCTGCAATTTGTGCCAGACACTATATCTTTTGCCCCATTTTGGAGAGACCGTTACACAAGGATCTCAGCATAAATTCACCGGAATAATACGTAAATGCCAAAGATGCACCAGTTTCTGAGATGGATTCATAACAATCGTGACTTGGCATCATAACTGCCCATTAACCCCTTCAGTCCCAGGCCAAAAACTGTACCACTTACATTCATCAGCCTGTCAACACAGGCTGTCTCACTCTCACTCATACACATACACACACACACTCACTGACATCTGTGAGGTTTTTGATGAAACTGACAGGAAATACAACAGCCACAAAATCAATAAAACAGTTAATACACATGTTTGAAGTAAAACAAGATCTGTCAAAGTAACTCTTACTCAGGTTTTACTCAAATCAAAGACTGTCACTGACCTTTCCGACTTGATAGGCAATAAGGCTCAACTACCAGAATGTGAATATATATTTACAATGGCATCATAAGCAATCAAAAACAGGCAACTATTTGGTGAGCTCTTTACAGCATCTTCCACCATTAAGCAGAAAGGGACACAACCTAACTTAGCAGCTTACATCTGTCAATTAGATTGCCATAGTGACACATAAGGGGGGCTGTAAAAAGCATCATAGCTCATATTGATATGGTTTGTTTCTATACAACAGTTAAACAACAAACAAATCAGTCCACCTCTCTCTGTAAGTGCTAGGTTAATCAATTTAAAATGTCCACCAGGGATGGAAAGGTAAATTAGACTATACATAACATAGTTGAGAGTCACAAACAAGAAGGAACTAATATACGTGCTTGTAAATAAACTGAGGCAGCAAGACAGCCTACCTTCATCTGTTTCATAAGTTCAAACATCTGCTCAGGAGGCAGACTGGCCACAGCTCTGCTGATGGACTCTGGGGCTTCCTGGGGCTGGATGCTATCTCCATAAGGAGACTCGATAATTGGGGCTCCTGTTCCCAAACCTGTACCAGACCAGACAGAAAGAGCAGAGAACTCTAGCTTTGCACAAACATCTCTCAATCACAGCAAATATAGCACATGCGCTTGAAATAATGCCAAGAAGATTAAACGCTTACTTTTGAGCTCTTCCTTGTTTTTTTCACTGGCTGCATTGTCAACACGCAGAGCCCGACCACTGAACTCTCTCCCGTTCAGGTTCCGCATGGCACTAAGGGCCGTCTCCTGGTCCTGATATTCACAGAAGCCATATCCCTTTGGCTTTCCTGTCTCTCTGTCATACACTAACCTGAAAACAACAAGACACACACGATCATGTCAGAAAATCTTTCGTTTACAAGTGGGTAAATGTAACTGGGAAAATTCTTTGAAAAATCCACGTGAACAATGACATATACAAGCATGTAAGTGTAAAAGCTTGAATTGTTCATTTGACCAACGAAGGTCTGTTTAATAGGACATAATTACTTTGTATATGTGGTTTGTAGCACAGAGCTAATGATAGCTACCAGAAATTGTTTGAATGGTCTTCGACTCACCTGAAACTGACAACAAGTCCGACTTCAGAAAAGATGTCTTTCAGCTGTTCTTCTGTGGCTTCATACGGAATGTTCCCCACTACAATAAACACGAGACATGAGAAACAATAATAAGACAATAAAAACAAATGCGCATTTTCATTTAAAGGTGTGCTTTCTCTCTTCAGGTTAGCTTTAAGTTTGCTCCCTCGCTTCCTAAGTTAGCTAACGGTAACATTAGCCGGCTAATCAACGTTAGCAAGCTTCAAGTAATTAGCTGCTGACTTGTCGACTTATCCTGCAACCAATGGATAAAACAGGTGAAAGTAAGGGAAACAAACTTTACCAAATACTGAGCGTAGTGAACGGTCGACGGCTGGGTCTCTACTTGCGGCGGCAGCAGCGGCGGCGGCGGCAGCAGCTGCAGCAGCAACGTTCGCCATTTTGGGGACACAAATGAATGTGACACCAGGAAATGAGACAATATCCGCTTGTGGGAGAAAGGCCACATTCAAATAGAAAGTGTGACCTTTTTTAACCTTTTGACACCCAGCACTTGCTCTACCTTATTTTTTCTCTGTTGTAATTAACCAGTAATTAATATTAATATTATTAATAATCATTATAATAATAATGCAGCTGAAGGACAGGCAGGATCACAGCACAAATTGGGAGGAAACATAGATGGCGCTGTTGTTAAATTAGCTACTAGTTTAGCACTGTGACACCTGAAATATGAAATACTATAATCTGATGATTTCTTCAGTTTAAAGTAAAGGTGAGGATCCACTGTGCTCCAGAGGATCTTTTATTCCACAACAAATGATTTCGTGAGTAATTATGTTTGGGGGTCAGAAAGCTAACTCATCTTTAAATTGCTTATTAGCTAATGTTCTTAACTCAAAGTGTAGTTAGCTGATGTGACACAAGTTTGGATCCACAGTGAGAGCAGAAGGGTTTAAATAAGGTTAAAACTTAATTTATTAACTGGCTATCCAAACATCATTCACTGGCTAAATGTGTCTATGCACATACTGTATGTACTAACCCTGTAGTCACATATCAGGTTTGGTGGCAGGTGCACATGGATAATCACACACCTGTTGTCATGTTAAATTATATATGAATAATTTTATTGATCCAGATTCAAAGTTTGTTTCTAACATATGTTTCAAATTTAATATAAAGGCATTTCCTTCATTTATGGTCATTAGGTCAGTATTTTTCACTAAAGAATAATTAAGATGCAAAAAAGCAAGGGGTCTTATAATGACCAACAGATTGGTTTTTTTCATCTTTTCTTGCTTGGTGTTTTTTTTCTCCTAATCATTCTGAACATATTTTTTTGGTTAGACTGATTGCTTGGTTGAGTCTTCAAACTGCATTTTCGTTATTGGTACATGTATAAAACACAGATATCAGTATTTGCTATGTGGTAATGCTCTGGGTACTAGTTCTGATCTTCTCTGGCTTGTTTCCTCTGCCACTATCATTGGTTAGTTGATTGTTTGCCTTTATGTGTAAAACCTTTTTCTTTTTTTCTTTTTTTTTTAAAGTTTGTTGGCACTGTAGGCCCTGTTCCATCAAACAGTTTGATGGTATGACGATAATACAGATATCAACGTAACAGAGACTGTAAGCTGAATGCAAGGGGTATGTTCTCAGAATTGCAAAGTCAATATACTTTAATATTTAATTGATATAAATCATGCCACATAAGTATTGTTGCCCCAACCAGTTAGTTAGTCAGCTACATAAAATATAAAAAAGACTTATTAATATTTTATGGATCCCATTTGTTGCTAATGAAAACCATAGAAACCACTCATCAGCACAAGTTGGCAAATTTCTCTGTAACACCTGTGATTATTTTCAGGATTATTCCCTAGAGTAATAGTTTGGTCTATGAAATGTCAGAACAATGTGAAAAATGTCAAGGAGATATATTCAAATAACTTGTCTTATTCGACCAACAACCCAAAGATAAGATAAGATAGGATATACCTTTATTCGTGCCACAGTGGGGAAATTTACAATTGCTGGAACATCAACAACCAGGTAATGTTTGTCATTTTTGCTTGAAATATTGTTCTATTGAGTGTTGAAAATCTCCAAACCTGTTTATTCTCAAGGGCATTTCATTGATGTTTCCTTGATATGTTCTTATTTGTTAACCAACTTTTGCTTATGCTTGTTAAATCTATTTATTAAAATGCTTTTTGTGACTGTGAAGCACCTTGTAACACTGGTTTTGAAAAGTGCTACATAAATAATGTTTAATTTACTTACCAAAATGATTAATTATCAAAATAGTTGAAGATTTGTTTTCTATCAATTGACTAATCCATTAATCTACTCATCATTGCAGCTCCACTAAATTATGAAACTATGAAAAACAGTACAAGTAGTAGGTTAAGTATTAGGGACATGTCAAAACACAAAATGGCTTCTTTATTAAAAAAAAAAAAGCCTTGTAAGAATTATACATGGTACACAATTTATATTAACATACCATGTGTATTGCTGCTGAATAAGGATATGTACTACTTGTACAAAACTACTGCTGCATGTAACATGTTTTTGTTCTTGTTCTTGTAATGCAGTAAATACCGCATATTGAAAAGACAAGTGGTATGTGCTAGTATAAGGAGGCATTCACACACAGACGCAGACACCGTGTAATGTTTAAAAATGGTTTGAAAATAGTCATAATCATGTCAGAGAAAATACAGCTTCTGTGTCAACACGTTATTTCACAGAAATCACAAATAAACATACGCATCCAGGCTACTTTATTACAATAGGTTCGCCTATACAATTTAATACAATTCAATACAACGGATCTGCCACAAATTCTACGTTTAGGCAGATTATAACTATCGTTTTTTGTTGACACTGTGAGTGAGATTTCACAATGACTGTGTTTACTATATGTTTATTATTGAGGTCACAGTTAGTGGTGGTGGTTTCCTCATGTTTGTATGCGGTTTTGACAAACACTTGTCAATATTATGCTAACTACAACCTCAGTAGTGAACGTATGGTTAAATAACAACCCCTCTGATGGTCAAAACTGAACATCATTATCTCTGCACAGGTAGAATTTATGGCTGTATTGGATTGCATTAGATTTTACAGGTGTATCTAATAAAGTGGCCACTAAGTGTATTTTCCAGCTTTGCCCAATTGATTGTGTTTCATGGTCGTTTAAATCAGCTTTAATGTCTTTATTTTATCAACAGCAGGGAAAATAAATACTGGTTCCACTGGGGCTCGAACCCAGGACCTTCTGCGTGTAAAGCAGACGTGATAACCGCTACACTATGGAACCAGCTGACAGACAGAAGCAGCAGATCTCGTATAGATCTTCAGTACATTTTCGTACGTCGCTATATTAAAGGGATGACAACATCGTCGATCCACTGTTTGTCGCTTCGTGCTACGTTTTGGCGACACAAAGCCTCGATCGGCTTCGGTCGCTCTAGTCACTCATCCGGCTTTGATACCGACGTCTGAGCTGCTGTTGTTTTTGGTTCAATACTGCTGGGACGCCTTCGCTCCTGTGCCGATCACACGGTCCGGAAGTTCCCATCCTGCACGATCCAGATACTCGAGCTGCAAGCTATGAACTGAAATACTCCCACTGACCGAGACGCCTGCTCGTGTCCGTGTCTCCAGCCTGCAGCCTGCGTGCATGCAGGAAATAACACGGGATTAAGGATTTGACTGGTCTCATCCACCCAGGATGGAGCAAGTGTGTGCATTTACAAACTTGTGATATTGACAATGAAAACTTAGTTGCATGATGTTTCCTATAAAAAGGACACAAATGTATATTAGCTTAGGTCACCTATTGCAAATGTGGAAAAGAGAGAGCTGTAAAGTTTAAGCTGTCTGACAGTGAGGATGCACAAAAATGCAATACACTAACATATATGGCATCCTACAGTTCAATACAGATCAATAAATCGAGAGTGCACACCAGTCAATCAAGGTAAAGTGTTTTGTTTAATATCTTTCAGGTGACCAGCCCACCTCAGAGGTTTAACCATTACACATAGCTGGTTGTGAGAGGAACATGACTATGGCATAGAGTTTCATGAACACGCCTGAAGGTGAGTTGCAAGACCATTAAAACAGTTCTCTGACCTCCAGGTGGTGCACCAGCCACTTGTCACCTTTCTTAATGCAAGGTCATAATTAAGGTCAGTTTAGATTAAAGGCTATAAACTGGAATGTCAATGTATTTGACCTAGATCTGCTTCTTTAGCACTATCTCCTCTCCTCATGCAGAGTTTTGTTTTCAGACTGCTCTATGTGTGTATGCATGAAAGGTGCACGTTCACTCGTCTCACTTGTTTCTCAGAGTGCTCCTGCGCTGTGATGCTATCAGTTATATCTGCCAGCGATTCTGCTGTGGTCTCTGCATCAAATGCAAATGGATTTGTTAAGAGTTCAAAACTGAATTTCTAAGCCTCGCAGTCGCAACTTTCCTGCTAACTTCTGCTTTTAGATCTTCAGGTTGTATGTGTGTGTCTCTATATTTATACTGTTTGAAGAGCATCAGTCATCCAACTCTCTATACTTTACACGTGGGATCTGAAATTAGTGACGGCCCATTCAGTTTTTGCACAAACAAGCTTCCCCTCCTTCTTTTCTTGAAATTGTCTGCCCTCGGCCGCATCCTCACATTTTTCTCCAGCTTCCGTAGGTGCCAGTGAGGGAAGGGCAGAAAGGCAGCATAGGAAAATGTGGGGATGACAGCTGCATCTGTTTATCATGTGGGGTACAATAGCACACCTTGAGAAGCAGCCAGGGCTTGTATTCTCACTGATCCTGGCTCCAATATAGCAGGCCAGAATTAATAGACAAGGCAGATTCATATGTGGGCAGGATCAAAATCCAGGACATGCTAGATCTATTCCACAAGCTCTGAGTTTGTCTGACATGCACTATAGTAAGTGCATGTGATATTAGAAAGGAGTGGTGTTCAATAACATATCTGGAATGTGAAATGAATGAAACAAAAAATGAATAGCTAAGCAAACGTGAAATATCCATGTCAGGCTGCATTTAACCATTATTGTCATTACCAATTAATCAGATGAGTATTTCCTCAAATGATGGATTAATCGTGTGGTTTGTGAAACACACCCCTCACTGTTTCCTAAAGCATAACCATATTACATTTACAGCAATATGAAAATGAGAAAAGTAGCAAAAATTAACATTTAAGAAGCTGCAAGTGAAATTTAAAAGAAGAAGAAGATGCAACTGGAGAATTTTAGTTTGATAAATGACTTAAATGATTAATCGACTATAGAAATTGTTGCCGTTTGATATTCTGTTAATTAATTCCTTAAGCTCTAAATCTGTGTTCTTAATCTTTTTAATAAAACTTAGTTTCCATGAACAATAACACCTGAAGCAGTTTCTTTAGTTTATGATTTTATTTTTGGTGTTTTAATCATTGTCCACCTGGTGTGACATGAGGTGGCATATGTTTGGTTCCAAATCTGTTACTGAGGTCCTGTTTCAGTCACTTCTCACAATTTTATTATTAAAAAACAGAATAAAAAATTTGTTGTAGTGAATCTTTGTTAGATGCCTTAACTGCCTTCCACAGAACTCAATTGATTGGCCTTCAAGGTGGATTTTTTTGTTTGTCGAGAAAGTTGAATGTTTGCATTCAGTATTTCTCAACAAAAAAACATATTGGATGTGTCCTTGAGGTCTAACAAACATGTCGACATATTTGGTTGCCGTCTTCTTTGCCTTTGTGAGCTCATTGCTAATTTTGGTGGTGTGTTACCTTCACCAGCTGTCAATCAGTGAAATATTGTGAAACCAACCAGGATGTTAAAGGTTCCCTGTGGAGTTTTTGACTGTAGTTGTCTCGTGCACGAAATGTGGAAACAGAAGGCGTTGCACATTTAAACGCCTGTCTTCTGGAGATTACAGGCGCAGACAAGCTCAGCAGATTTAGATTTTTGTGGTAAACCACCTGAAACTGCAGGATCACATTCAAATTGTCCATTTTCCAGTCATAAAAGTCTAATGTGTTTGAATTAATCATGACTGCTTGGAATAATATGAGCTTCAGGAAGGAGACCAAAGATTTTTACTCCTAATCTCCCAAACATTACAAGATAAGGTGTGCCCACTGTCAGTAGTTGCCTGTCTTGTTTGGGCAGAGCGGTGCCGACTCCACAATCAGTCATCATGGCTAAATTAGTGCTACAGTGGGACTTTCGACTGCGCAGTGAGTTCCCAGTTTAACAGGGAACGCATTTGCTGTTACATGCCTGTGCCTGTTACGATGACCCTCTTCTTGCACACACTTGCGATTCCAATAACTCTGTCGACCCTGCAGAGCCTTTGCAGACGATCGCAGTCGACACAGACAGCACATGCTATCTCTGTCAGGAACATCCACCTCCTGAGTGGGACTCGTAACGGTCCCATCTGTCTCTTCTTCCTTAGATCCAATTTAATAACAATCACTTGCCTTTCTGTTTCAGACAGTGGCACAACATCTGGTATAAAGTCAGTTTACCAGGGTTATATGAAAACGTTTTATCAATAAGTCCTAGTGGCCACATACTGTAGGTAATTGCAATCGTGTGTGTTTTTAAAAAGTTGCTTCTAAATCTTCTGACACCACCCCATTAGAATGAGGGTGAATACAGCGTCGTCTGTGCTGCTTAAAAAGTTTGTGAATTACATTTGGAAAAACTCTGCTGCAGTGTCCCAGTTACTCTGGATAATCCACTCAACCTCACTGTCAACACTTTCTATAGGTCGGTGTCTTCATTAGAAAGTATAGTATTTCAAATGAAAATTGCTCACAGTGAGGTCTGTAGATTGTTGAATTGGCCAGCTTGTACCTGCTGAATCCAGTTGTGTGCTCTCCTCAATGGGTGATGGCTTCAACACCACCCAAATGAAAAAGGAAGTTGTCCTAAATAATGTGTAGGTGTGACTGTTGTCTTCAGAGGTTTGCTGGGGGGCCTCTGATAGTGTTGCTTTGTCAGAACATTTAAGAAAATCTCAGGTACAGGTCCAGTATCGTTTGTTCAGGAACAGGGAGCTTGACTTGCCTGTGAGACCATGTGCACTGTATCATAAACTTGCTGTCCTGAGACATGGCCTACCTGACCTCAGACATGTTCTTGGTGTATTTTCACATCCCACTGGTTAAGTCTTGCCCGCTCTAACTGGGGCTCTACCTCAGTAACAGCAGCCCTGATTTGTTCACTGACTTAAGCTACTTTTACAAGCCTCTAATAAGTTCCCAGGATGTCCTGACCTCAGGTGTCCAGCCCAGGTTTCTCTTAAGAGGTCTGTGTGTAATTAAAGCGAAAGAGTTAAACAAAGAAAAAGTAGAAATTTTGAGTCTGCCAGCTTTGTGTGCATCTATGTCACGGATGATTATGAGACTTGTTTGTGCTCCACAGTTTTGCCAAACTTCTCTATTTGGGAACATCTAGTTTGTGTTGTCTAGTCTGTCTGTGTCATGTTGCCAAGAGAACAAGAACTAGCTGTTTCTTATCTGTTTACTGTATATGAGCTCCCTCCAAACACCTTTACAATCTATGATTCATTTGTGAAATAACAAGCCACTTGTCCACAGGTTTGCTGGCATTTAGAAACTAAAATTTCAGCTATCAGACATTCTGCATGTATTGGATATCATATCTACAGGTGATGGCAGACACAAGGATTCAATTATGTTAGGTGATTATAGACATAGACTGATTTGAGATGAGACAATTGTTCACTGGGGCCAAACGTCTAAATGCCCCTCCCCATTTGTAGCTTCACACACTGCTTGCGTTTAACTTAAGTCTTTTTTAGTGACATTATACGTTAATCTGGGCACAATTACTTTAGACTTACAACTGTGTGCAGTGCATATGTCAAAGTCCAATTTCGCATGTATGTGATATGTCAGTCATTCCCATTACCTTCTGTAGAGAGCAGATACGTTCAAATACCATGCTTAAACAGGTGATGTAGTATAAAGAATGCGAAAGCCTGTGTGAGGTATGGGATGAGTTTGATGGATGGGTCAAACAAACATGTACACACTGCATTTTGTGTGCGTCCCATACATGATATAGCTTGACGTACTTGATCTTTTTCTATTTGATCTAAATCACAATCTTTTCTTCAAACCCCCCCAAATAGTTTTGTTGCCTAAACCAAACCATACTGCAACCATTTCACGTTAACCAATGTTTTATTTTTGTTACCAAGACGACAGAGATCACCCGACTGTGGATGATGGTGAAGGTCACCTATGGATCTCATCTAAACATAAATTAATGGGAGGGATTAGCACATGACCTGCATGCAAAATTGGACTTTGCCTTATGCACTGCACATAATTTGAAAATGTAAAGTCATGTTATTTCAATGCAGAATCATGAGACCAGGTTGGCATTATGCACCTAAGCACAGAAAATGTAGAGAGGCTGTCCGACTCCTGTCCAAAGCTTCCTGCCCCAGCAAATCCACACTGACACCCCCTCTAAAAATATTATATAGAATACTAAAGATTATACCAAATCTGTAAAAAAAAATCGGACAATGATTTATCGGCTGTTAAACATTTTTCCACAGCCTGTAACATGAATCATCGTTTTGAATGAGGTTCATTAAAATTAGTTGTTGTTGAAGAAATGTACCTTTAATTTCATTCATCAGCTGATACACCTATACCCACTTATCTGCAATGAGCTAGTATTGGCCTGGAAAATGTATCTGTCAGGCTCTAATAAAAACTCACCATGAGGAACCTCTGGTGCAGGTTTTCTTATTTCCTAAAGCTATGTAAACATATACATGACCAGGTGTATTGTAGCTTTACTGTAGCTTCTGTCCAAACTGTGCAGGAGTTGCATAAAAATAAATAAATCTCAGATGAGCATTATTGAAATATTAAATACTTTATGTGACTGTTGTCTAAATTTGGCTTTAATAAACTATAAATTGTTGGACACTTTGATTTTAAACACTGCCTGTATATTATCTCTTTTTTCATGGATGACCCCATTGTAAATTAAATCTTTTTTGGTGCCATGATGCTTTTGATATTGTGGCATTTAAGATATGCACATGGTCATTTTCAGGGTGACAGCAGACCATCGGTATATATAGTTAAAGTCATGTGTGCTCGGTGTGGCTGGACTGTAAGTGTCCTCCAGGCAGGATGTCTAATACTCTGCTGAATCTTTGGGTGCAAAAAGCGAGACAGTCTAGCCCTGGAAGGACTATTTATCCGACTCCATGCAAAGTCCCCTGCAATTAAAGATTCAACCCCAGCGAGCAGCAGTCTGTTTGTTATTCACCTGTAGGGCTTTACCCGGCGCTAGGACCCAGGGTGCGCGATTTTCATCTCCAGCTGCTGCAGACCGAAAACTGGCAATAAGGGAAGATCGCGAGGACAAGCCAAAAATTGCATACTGTCTTCAATCTACTTCCAAACCACATCCCTGATCCCGCACGGGTCGCCTCCCGTGCAGACAACAATAGCTTGTTGCGCCGTGTGCAGGCTTTTGCGGCTGCAGGCGGCTCGGAGCGCAAAAGGTAAGACGGTGCAATACCATGCGATTACTAATAACAAAGGCGTTACGGGCGAGCAGGGGGCATTAAAGGGGGCATTGCACAACGCTATTGAGGGCGAGCAAAACTCTGCCAAACTTTGACCTGGATATCTGTATTTTTCTAGTTCGGCTCGTGTCTTGCAGGAGGGCAGTTGCGGTGATGTCTCGCGTGCATTATTGCAGGATCGTGTCACATGTATGGAGAGAGCCAAGTTGTGTGTCGAGATGATGAGTCCGTGCATGTGGATGCAGCAGGCTGACACAGTAACTATATGTGGAAAGTGATTCATTTTGGATATTTAACATCAGCTGGACGGTGCATCGGGCCATGCGTTAACCTGCAAACAAGGACCATCACCCTTCACTGTGATGTTTCTGTGATCGGCTGTCTCCGTTTGTTGGAGAATAATTCATCACTTATAACCAAGATGGAAGAATAATGCGCTTGATTTTTTTTTTTTCTTTCAGCCTCCCCAGCCTCGACATTCAATACTGACCAGGTGAACTTAGACGGGACATCCTCGTCGCTGTAGGCTAAACCATGGCGGCCTAAATAGGGTCGATAATCTCCAATATGACTCGCAGATAGATGACCATGCATGCCCACTTTGAAGACGACATTCTTGCGAAAAAAAAAAGAAAAAAAATCAGGCCTTCGGAATAAATAACGTGCCTTTATCATCATCGTGCATGCTCGAGAGGTTCATAATTGCATGCATAACAAGTTTTTTTTTAACCCCCACAGCTTCAGATGTGCAGCCTGCGAACCAAACTCGTCTATAATTGGTGAAGCCCCGAGCAGCCGGTCACTACCGGGACTCTCCGGGTCTTACCCCGGCTCAGACACAATGCGATGTGTCAGCTGCCGACTTTGCGTTCCTCTTTTCTCCAACTGATCGCCCTTTTTCCGGGCTTCCCAATTTCACGTTTTTGGCCATCTGTCAACGCTTCTTCGTCCGCCTGCACGCAGCCATTACTGCGCGAATGGCGAAGGGCATGTTGGAGGATCCGAGCCGCGAGAGGAGGGCAGGCAGGGAAAGAGTTTGAGCTCGCGGGAGGACCGGATCGCTTCGCCCTGCACCGCCTTTACTGGTCAGGGATCGTGCATGGGTAGTAAACAAACTCTTTCAGGCTCCGTGTGTGAGAGCGTGTGTGTGGTTATTTCCTCCACCAACACAAGTGTTGAGAAAAGTAGGAAATTGTGCTGGCCTAAAGGAGCTGATACCCTTGTAAACAGCAGGCCTGCATGTGCACTGCTTTCAGGATTCAGGTAAGACAAGTGGCCTAATTACAGCAGGGGAACCTGTGCTGCTTAACTCCACAGCCAAAATGTGATTATGGCATAGGAGAGCTGAAATATTATGTGGGTGTTTATCTTTGGGGGAAAGTGTGTTCAAACCCTCTCAGTTCATCAGAGGCTGCTTCAAACTTTTACATGTTGCCTTGTGGAAGTTGTAATTGTAAGTTGTTGCTCCTCATATGGTCTCATCAGCTCTTTTGTTTCACA
This sequence comes from Centropyge bicolor, assembly GCA_037975185.1. NCBI lineage: Eukaryota > Metazoa > Chordata > Actinopteri > Pomacanthidae > Centropyge > Centropyge bicolor. The sequence continues at coordinate 9,788,634 of JBBMOC010000002.1, forward strand.
GCATTCAAGTTTTAAGGAAACCCCATGTTTCACTGTGCACTTGTTCAAACTAGACAAAGTTGTAGCTCAAAGTGGATTTTATTCTATTACAAATGATGTAAATATGATATTACCTCCAGGAGACTTTCCTCCCACATCATATTAGAGCTGTTTCATCTCTATATTGCCTCTGTATTGTTATAAAATAACCTGTCAGTCCTCCGCTGTGTTAAACTCAGTGCAGCTGCTGTGTGAAGCATGTTTGGATTATTTCAGTATGGATTGAAGGCTATTGTCTTTATGAACTGGCACAGCTTGTCTTGATTTTGTGTAAAGTCTAGTAGAGAACTAAGGGCTTAAATTAAAATTAAAAATCCAAAGCCTTATCCAAATTGTAGTTTTGCTTGGAACTCGGCTCAAGCCCACTTCTCAGTAGAAAGTGGTGTGTGTGAATCCAGTTAAAACCTGACCCGGCTGATGATGACAGGAAATGTGATGTTGACACAAGATGTGAATGACAGTGAAGTGAAGACGCACTGCAGAGTGAGCGGCTCTCTTATTGTTCACAATCAGTGATCGTCAGTGGACTTGCAGACAAAATGTCTTCACACTGACAAACCTGGACAATCATCATATGGTTTAGTTTGGCTGAGTAGAGTTGGGATGTAGTCAGCCAACATTATAGGCAATCATAATGAAAGAGGGAGTTTTCACTGTGAATCCAAAGGAGTAAAGTTGTCATGTTGAAGTATGAGCAGACTTGTCAGTTATTAGATTAGATGAATTTTGTGTTCAGCTATTTTGGATAAATTGTGCGTTTTAGTCTTCACTTACTTTGGATGAAATGCTTGTTTTAGTCTTCAGTCATTTTGGATGAATTGTGCGTTTTAGTCGTCAGTTATTTTGGATGAATTGTGTCTTTAAGTCTTCGGTTATTTTGGATGAATTGTGTCTTTAAGTCTTCGGTTATTTTTGATGAATTGTGTGTTTTGGTCTTCGGTTATTTTGGATGAATTGTGTCTTTAAGTCTTCGGTTATTTTGGATGAATTGTGTGTTTCTCCTACAGTTATTTTGGATTTATTGTGTGTTTTAGTCTCTTTAGTGAAAGTAAGAATTTGTGGTCAATTTGCAGACAGGAATAATAATATTGGCTCTACAGATTCCCAAAGATCACTTTTGTTTCACATCATTTAATCCAGCCAAACTAAAGGGAAGACACAAGTGAGATTGAGCCGAACAGCCCACTTTCACTTTGTGAGCAAATATCTTGTGTTTCCAATGCTTTTTTAAAATCCAGCTGAACCTAAACCTGGTCAGGTGTTATTTAAGTCACACACATGGTATCAACACAACTTATTGAACATGTGTCACACATTTGAAGCACAAAAACCAGACTAGACTTTTAGTGTGTGTCACTCCATCTTCTCCTGCAGCCTCCAACTGCAACAAACCCAAAACCTCTCCCACTCTTATTCTTTTATTTTTTAATATATTTCATCAACCCCATTTAGCAGCCATCACCCGCTGCCTTGCCTCTGATAATTGCCCCAACTGTCAGTGAAACGCAAACACCCGCTGACTGATACTCAGAAAAGAAAAATCCAGTTTATTACTTCGTTACCCTGATAAGCCTTTTTTCAGTTTAGCGCACCGTTACTCTTTGGTCGCGATGGTTCCCCCCCTCCTCCCCCTCCATTCCCCTTGAGCGGCTGGAGCGCGCGTTGCATGCCGGTACCTGCAGTCCCCACCCCTCCCAGCCGCTCCAGCGTCTAATCCTGGGCGTGGATAGCCGAGCACTACATCTCCCATGCTGTCGCCGAGCACCCCTCGCTCTCCTCTCTCTCTCCCACCAGACTGGAGACTGGCGATACGAAACGGACTGTCTTGACGACCCCCCTCCCTCCTCACCCTCCCTCCTCCTCTCCCCCCTCCCCTCCCGGACTTTTTAGACCCCGAAAACCGTCGAGATCAGTGAGCAGCCGCGGAGGACGAGAGACTCGGACACGGACCGGATCCGAGTCGTGCCCGTGCGGCGTTCAAATGCCATCCGGACGAGCGGGTTCGTAACTGTTTTTTCAGCCGTTAGACATCTTTAATCTGCTGATCAGCTCGGAGATTATTGAATATTTCAGAGGCGAGAGAGTCTTAAAAGGAGGAGGAGGAGAGGGGGGGTCGGTGGGAGGTGGTTCACGCAGTCCACCATAGGGGGACGATCGGAGGGAGAGAGAGAGAGAGAGAGACGGGAGCACTCCGCGTTAGGTCGGCCGGGGATAAATACCAGCAGCCCGCCTCAGCATGTGAGGCACCGGGAGCAGCTCGGCGAAGGCTCCGCTGCGCAGGGAGCCGGGCTGAAAGTGCTGGTCAGTGGACTCACATATGCTGTTTGCCCCCCTTTCTGTGGTCACTCCAGCAGCACCAGCCTGGGTAGGATAATAAGTTGTCACCCACCTTTCGGTTAGTTGTCCAGCTGGCTACTTTTTTAAAACCCATTTGCGAGTGTGTGTTATCAGGTTATTTGCAGGGGGAAAAAACAGCTTCCTCTTTCAGACAGTGTCACTTTGTTTTGTTTGTTTGTCTCCCTTGTGTTTTCTTTGCATTGATGCTCATCCACCTTATCAGAAGGAGGATGTGCCACATTGTGTCCCTAAGACGCAGCCGCTCCACAGGATTTGTCCTTCATCCTTCGTGCATCTCAGCCCGGGCTCCTCTTCCTCATTTAGAGCAGCTTTGTGCCCCCCCACCGTTTGTCCATGGATGGAGCCATCACCTGAGAGCCCAGTTGCCATCCTCTCATTATGCTCGCCATCTCCAGAGAGAGAGAGAGAGAGAGAGAGAGAGAGAGACCTGGAGCTCTCCAGAGTTTTTTCCAGTGCTGATATTTATAACAGAGCAAAGGCATATTGTTTTCAGAGCGTGCCTTTCAGTGCATGTGCTCTTTATTGTGCACTTTTCACATATGACATTGTGATCTTTTTCCGGACGCTGAACTGGTTGAAGTAGGCTCCAGCAGAGTCGTTCGGTTTCTTCCAGGTTGGTAGGCCTAATGTCAGGCTGGACTTTGTTGCCCTGCTGCTGCATGCATGCATTTATTGGCCTACATCAGAGCGGATGAATTCAAATGTGGAGTGTGATCGCAGCACAAAGACAAACTGGCTGCAAGCAACTGTTGTACGGTAATGAATGCAGACCCTCCTTTGCACTGAGCGGTATATCTGCATCGCTGGATCTCTTTCAGTCCGTGCTCGCAGATTCCAGCAGAGATTGGCGTGTCAGTCATTATGTGCATCATATTCGTTATGTTTCACTGACTCCAGGGGGAAACATTTTTCCATTCCCCCCCAAAGCTTTGACAGAGTTTTTTTTTTTTTTGCCTAGTCCCTTTTTTGTAGTCGTCTCATTTACTTGCAGATGCGCTCACCTCTACCTACATTCCAGGAGGCTGTTCTGCTGGCGTATATGAGAGTATTTCAAATGTTTGTTTTCAGATGACATCGTGACAGACTGTAGCATTGTTTTGCGATGGAAGGTGTGTGTTCTGTTGTGAAAATGAGCTTTCAATAGAGAAATAATGCGTGGGATTTCATGTCTAATTTTAGATAAGACTGATGAGCACTTACACATTAAAACTGCATTTAACTGAGGTGGGCTGCTTTATTATAATCATAAATGTTTAACTGTCCAGTGATGGCAAGTGGCAAAACTTTTGCTCACTGCCATTCATCCACTTTTACCGGTGCTCCTGGCTCGACCAGCACATAACACGTCGAGGCTGCCACTCACTAATAAAAGATCATCTGAGCAGTCACAGCTGATTGCCTCATGGATGGATTACTGGACGGGCCTAGCAGGCGCAGGCCCGTGGGCCTGAGGGGTCGCAGGACATGAGCAAGACTCTCTGTTTTTGTGACTATTATAAGCATTCGTCTTTGAAAAATCACAGGGCTCAGTCAAAACTAGGGATGTTTAGATTTTGTTATCCTTTAATACTGAGTGTCTGCTAATCTGATCTACTATTTGTTTTTGCTGTGTTTTTGTTAATTTCTTCCTAAAACAGCTGCACAGTGCCTCCTCAGGCTACAGTAAGCCACATTAAAAATAGTAAGTACTTTAAATATGTTTGACAGCAGAATATCCCTGCTTGATGAAATAGAAGCTGCATCACTCGTTTTAATGTTTTCTTCTAATATCTCGTATTGCTTGCTTTAGTATTTTGTGTGTCTGTGGAAAAGAGCGTCATTGTGGATCTGTTGTGGCAGGACGCTTTGAGGAGGATTTACACAGCCTCGCTCTTCAGCTCCAGTGTGAACAAAATAGTCTCAACCAACAACGGAACTTTAGAGTTAACCTGCAAAATGCCTCAGAAAACACAAGCAAAACGACTGCGAACAATGTGAAGTGGGTGAGCTGGTATTTAGGAATGGTGGCCTTTTACGTGTCTCTGCTAGCCGGCTCATAATCCGTCCATGTTGCAACTGATGCATTGGGTCTCATCTCCCTCACTGAATATCCCAATCTTAGTAAAGATAATTTACTTTCCGGGTCGATAAACACTGACAAATTGTTAGTATTCCCTGCGTGCAAACAAATAAAAGCAAAGGGAAGAACCAAACAGCCACGTACTTCAGTTTACTGCACTTCTGTCTGCTACCCTGAATTGTCTCCCTGCGCTGAGGAAATTGTAACATATCTAGCCTCCAAGCCTGTCTCAAAGAAGGGAAGTTTTCAATTTCCCAATGTTGGTTACAGTGAATCATTTGCTGTTGCACAGAATAGGTCTTATTCCCTCCATGAAGGTGTAAATGAACATCTGAACACCACACTAACAGTAATCACATTATGTGTTCTTTTTCTTGTCTTTTCTGTAGCATATCACTGTATTTCAACAAAGTCTCCCACCTGACTGACTCGGCTACCCCTGAGGCATGTTGTGTTAAAGAAACACCTATGCAGGTAATTGTTGTTTTTTTTTTCATTACAGTTAGATTACGAGATTAGAGCATTCTTTCCGCTTATCTAATTAACACTGGCCTCACGAACTTGTCTTATTACTCAGGTGGATCCTACACTAATGAATGTAGGGGATGGAGGCACGGTGAGCAGAGAGATCAGTGCTCCAAATAAAGCGTCTGCTAGTATGGTGGGAAATCCCCCCCAGACGCTACCCCCTGAGTTTAGAGGAGATGTTACCCTCAGTCAGCAAAACAAGACCACTCCAACAACGGACTGTAAGACAGCTAAAGCCTGCCTGGACACTAGTAATTACAACCATAGCCCTGAGCTTTCTCCACCTCAACAGCCCAACAATGCACCAATGTCCGGCTCAGCCCTCACCAGCTCAGAGAAAAGAACAGACAAAAGGCCAGAGGCCCCTAAACTCAAGGCTGACGGTGCTGGGGTCTTCCCCGCTCCTCAGTGGTCAAGTGGCGTAAAAGTCAGCCGAGAGGAATCGCTCAACGCCTGCCACAGCAATGTGACATCAAGTAAGAAATCACACCCGCAAACACAGTCTGCGCAAAGTGTTCCACCTGGGTTTCAGTGCCCCACCATGTTTAAACAAGTCCAGCCTGTTGCCTTCCTTCCTTCCACTAATTTTTCCTCTCCTCTTTGTAAAATCACTCTTCCACCAGCATTGGGTCAGATTGCAGCATTGAGAGAAGCCACAGGCAGTCAGTTTCAGAAAGAAATTCAGCCTCAAAGCTCAGGTGTAGGAGGGACACCTCTCATGCGGACCTATCCCTATCCGTTCTCTGTGGGTCGGACTCCAGCCGCAGAGAAAAAAGGCACATCGACGAAACTCAAATCTAACCATTCATCTAATAAGAATGCCAAATCTGTGGGGGAGCATAAATCTTTAGCCTCAGTGGTAGCCTCACCAGCTATTGCCCTACCATTGCAGCACCCGTCATTAACTTCTGCAGCACCCACCTGCTATACGCTGTCTCCCACTGCTGCCATTTGCTGTGGCTCTGCACTGGCTAGCATCACGTCTCAGAGCAGGCTGCTGAACCACGTGGAGAAAGGAAACAGCATAGACAAGACGAGCATGGGCTCTCTTAAAACGCCGCCTCCCTCTGCTTCAGAGGACCACACAGCTTGCTCAGTTGAACCAAGAGATGTACCTCTTGATTTGTCTGCTAAATCGAAACGTCCAAAATGCATTAATGACCCTCCAGTTGCAGTGATTGAGCCTCATAATAACGAGTCGAATCAGAGAGATTTTCTGAACTCAAAGAGGACTCATTCTACAACTTATAGCTCAGCTGTGCAATACCCTATCTTACCTAACACCCACAGAAATGGATCTCATCAAAAGCAAGTAAATCGGCCTCAGAATCACCAGGTCCCAGAGTCCAAACAAACCTGGGGTAAGGGGTCTTCACAAGACCCCATAAAAAGCATCCCTGGAACTTATGTAGGCGTGGCTAGCCCCATACTGGCTTCTACTCTGAGAGGCAAAGATGGGAAAGGGACGTTTGCAGATGAATTTCAGAGTTTTGCAAAGCAGGAGTTTATATCTATAATTGACCAAGGAGAACATCTGGCCTCAGGAGGAAAGAAGCCATCCTGTCTGATGAAGGGCAACCAACATGCTCACGGTGTCAAGCATGTTAAAAACACCAGCACAGCCATAACTAAGAACTGTCCCTCTAAAGGAGCCCTAACGACTGCCCTTTCGAGCTCTGCCAATGCTCAGATTCATCAGAAATCGGGATGTGGCAAAACAGCGGTGCCATACACGACCACTGCTGTCAGTCCGGCTTGGCAACAGGCTCCTCATCTTCAACACCAAGCCTCGAAAAAAATCACACAAGGATCTCCAAAGACCAAGGGGGCTGCCGGGACTGAAGGATCTAAGTTTCAGAGTGCCCATCACATCCAGTCCAAACCTGAGGATGATAAGTGGGAGAGAATCAAATGTCCCCTGTCTAACCTTGCGTCCATTGTGAAACAGCAAGCTCTTGAAACGACAGCGGTGACGGGTGAGGGAAATGCTCAAGCTCCACCTGTTTCAGCAAGAAAGGGCGATGTTCCACTCACAGGGAGCCAAGACGCCCAATGTAAGCATACGCCTACTTTTGAATACCCACCATACTGGTCTTCGGAAAAATGGGCCGGCACGCCATCTCAAGGGGAATCAACTCAAGCTACGAAGAGACATGAGAAGACGAATGCCACAGACCCTTTGGAGAATAACAATGAGTTAAACACCAGTCAAGGAGAACTCATGGGTCTACAAGCGAAGCAGGGCTCCACGAAACCTGCTGGCCAGTCTCATCTCTTTGGGGGCAATGCATCAACAAATGGGAACAGGATGGAGAGCAAACTAGCCCAGGTGCTAGAGGGGGAGATATTGAAGAAAGAAAGTGGGGCGTCCGAAAGTCCTCCCAGTGACAAATTGGAGGGCATGGTTGCATCTATTCTTACAGGCCAGTGTGCGAAGGTAGGCGACAAGTTTGAGAAGAAAACAAACGGAACCAAAGAGGAGTCGCCAACCAAAGCAAAAGCTGCTGCCATCAAACAGAAGAAAAGCAGCCAGAAGAAGCAGGCAAAGGAGTCACCAACAGGCCCGTCAAAGAAGGCTGCAGGAAAGAAGAAGAGCGACACAGAAAACACTCCAACCAAAGTGTCTTGCCAAAAGAAGGTAAATTATCTGTGTGAATGGCTAAGCGTCCTTTTAATGTCTAAAATATCTTTTCTCATGTTTTATGAACTCCCTTTGGTTTAAATTTAGGGAAATATTTAAGGTAGCAATCACCTTTTTTAAGATTTTAACTACTCAATTGGCTGTACAGAGCTCCTTTCCTAATATTAATCTATGACTGATGATTTAACTTCCAAGGGCTCATTGTGAGTCTGCTACATGCTCTCTGTCACCATGAAAGCTTTGTGATCAATAGCATCCAATACAGCGGGCTCACTCTGTCCCCTGTGTATTTCAGCAGAAGAAACAATGTGCACCTGTGCTGGAGCAGAGTCTATCAGTGGGCAAACTTTCTCCACAGAGGAAAGAGTCGAGTCCACGGGAAAAGATGGGTCCCAGCAAGGCTGAACCAGCAGCCCGCAACAAACCAGGTAAAGTCTTTGATTCTTATAATCCTGTGGCATTTATGGCCCTGTGAAGTTCTCACAGTGTGGACAAATTTCTGATATCTGTCACAAATTTAATGATGCTTTCAGTTGTTTCAGACATGTAGCCCTTTATCGAGTTTACGGTTAGATTGCTCTGGCATCTCATAGCTTTAGCTCTGGAGATAAATAGCCTGCAGTCAGCCTCAGTAGTGTTGTAGTTTGTGTATTAGGCAGACAGAAAATGTCACTCGTATTGTCTGAATGGCATTTTTGGATGTCTCAGTCATACTTCTATGCATAGAAGCTGGTGTGAGTATAACAATCAAATGTGATTTAATCAGTTACAGATAGCGGCAGCAGCCTTCAGAGTGTAGAGACTCCAGTGTCTCTCAATAGCTCTGCTATATCCAGTAAGGAGGCCGACGATACAGAGAACTCCTTCCCAAGACTGAGGAGAGGACGACGGCGAGCTGATGAGGCTCGACTCGACCTCTGGGGCTTTGCAACGCCTTCCCCTCCACCCCCTCCAATGCCTCCTCCCCCAGCTTCTCTTCCAACGACTCTGACTACCACCCAACCTGCCCGTCGTCCGAGAGGGAGGCCCCGCTCAAACCCCCTGCCAGACAGAGCGCTACAGGGCAGGGGCAAGACAGCCAGCACAGAGGGTGAGACGCCCGCTCACAAGAAACGCCGGCGGTGTCGTAGCAAAAAGTATCAGACCGGGGAGTACATCACTGAGAAAGACAAACTGGAGGATGGAGAGCATCTCAAAGAATCGGACTCCCTGAGACAGGACAGTGGAATTCCAGCAGGTACGCAGTTTCTCTCCAGAGATCAGTCAAGCTTTCAATTAACTGTTTCCAGCCCAAGTTTTAATCAAAAGTGCAGCTGTTACTTACAGATACAGTATAATAAAAAAAAAATATATATATATATATATATAAAGAAATAGTATGAGTCTTTAAAATTAGAGTCTAGCTTCTTAGTATTTTTATACAATTGAGGGATAAAATGAAAGTTTTATTGTCTGATTGACAGACAAGTTTGAAGTTTGATTAGGGCTGCAGTGATTAATCAAAGAATCAATTAATTAATCCACAGAAAATTAATCAGCAACCATTTTATAATTGATTCATCGTTTAAGTAATTTGTTCAGCAAAAACATCAAACATCTAAATTCAGCTTTTCCAGTGTGAAGATTTGTTGCCTTTCTCTGTTTTCATATTAGATCCTCAGAAATGGTGATGGTCAATTTAACCAGTTTTCTGACATTTATAGACCAAACCATTAATCAGTCAATTGTGAAAATGATCATCAGATTATATGATAATAATCAATTGTTTTAGTCTGTGAAACACATCAAACATTAGTTGATAGTAGCCTCACAAATGAGCTTGAGTTGTTCTGTTTTGATACCATTATGCATTAATCCTTTTTTGGCTGCTAACCAGACTAAGTGACAAAACATTTGGCTATGCTGGCTTGTGATGGCCATTTGTCATTATTTGTGACGTTTCTGACTGTGATTATTCATTCTATGAAATAAATATATCTGATGAATGAATCTGTACTCATAGTAACCAGGCTTTTAGGAATTTGTGAATATGTGAAGAAATACACTTAAAAACACTACATTTTACTTTTTTATTTTAAATACTTTACCTAAATATATTCTATTTATTAGCTTTTGAACATATGGGTAAAGGTGGTGAGATCAGGTATTTGTGAACCCTGAGTGTGTTCACATAAATGATCTGTTTAGGAATGAAGGATAAGTGATTCAGAACTGACCACAAGGAAGCTTAGCTGAGGCCTCCTCTAGTTAAACATATTAAATAGGCATGGGCAAATACATTTTATGAGCCTCTATATCTTCATAAAAGTGGGAAAGTACATTAGGAGAGCATTGATAGAAAATTATGAGACAGATTGAAATTATGCAAGAACTGCAGGATGTACAGTATATAAAGTATAAACTATTGAGATAAATTCAACATCTAACAAATACCAAAGATTATAAAGACAGCTGGGATTTGCAGCTTATATTCTTGCGATGCCAGCTGTGCGTTGAGTCCACATCAGGTACCTGTTGATGTGGATAAGACACATATCGTATGGTTTCTATGTGGAGAATGTGAGAAATATGCCAGACCTGAGCACAGCGCTGCAACAAGCAAAGCAGAAACACTCATAGACAGCAGTTTGCCTACAGCCGATGAGATGGCTAAGCCAACGGCCACTACTTCAGCGAGTGCCATGCTGTCTGATGTCGGCACATCTAAAATATTCCACGCTCCATGTTTGGCTCAGCAGACGCCTATAGCAGTTTCAATACATCATAGATAAAGTGGGTGATGTTGAAATATTAAGACTGCCAGTGGATTTTTCATTTTGGCACCACTCATCATAACCTCCAATCCAATTTGTCATCTCAGATCCACGGGCGGATCAGTGTCCCAGTCCAACGGCCTCCAGTCCAGACCCTCCTCCACGAAGACCCTCGTTCACTCGCTCCGGGTCGCTCCGCTACCAGGAGAGCGAGGTATCGCCGGAGTGCAATGACAAGCCTTCAGGGAAGAGGAAGTTCAAAAGCAAGCACTTATGTGACAGTGATGATCAGAAGGTAAGTTGCTGCTTTTAGACCTGCAGTGCATTTCAGACCTTACAGGGTGGATATTGTACAACGTACTATGAATATATTAGCTTACAGTGCCCTCCTGTGGCTAGATAAATGCTATGTTTGTCACATTTATGATGGCAGCTGGTTTTATAGTGCACATGTCCTTGATAAGTGGAACCCTTAACTTGGCAATGCATTACAAGAGATTCCATTTCACACAGTGCTCTAATCAATAAATCCGTATTTTAGATTAAGACCAAACGCAGCAGCTTGGGGAAGCGTGGTGCCTCACTTGCCCTGGATGATGATGGTGCTGATGTAAAAAGAACGGCCAGCCCCCCACCCACTCCAAAAAGTTTGCCATCATCTCCATCAAATAAGAAAGGCTCATCGGGAAGAAGCAGCGGTTCAGAGTCTCCACCCAAAAGGCCCATTCCTCCAGAGGTTCGTCGACTGATTGTCAATAAGAATGCCGGGGAGACTTTGCTGCAGCGTGCTGCACGTTTGGGCTATCAGGTAAAATCCACCTGTTTACATGTGCTGTGTTGCTAACATGAATTGAAATCAGTGCCCCTCTTTGAACCATGGTGTCTGTCTTACCTCTGTTCTGCAGGATGTGGTTCAGTACTGTCTTGAGAAGGACATCAGGGAGGTCAATCGGCGTGATAATGCCGGGTACACAGCTCTCCATGAGGCGTCCTCTCGAGGGTGGACTCAGATTGTCCAGATGCTGCTGAAACATGGCGCAGACGTCAACTGTAGCGCCCAGGATGGAACACGGTGAGGTGTCATGATGCATGATTCAGAGCCGTGCTTGTAGTTACCTGAAAAAATATTTCTCATGTAGGTTCTATCATGTGTGTAAGCTTAGTGACATATTTGAAGGTTATTTCTCAACCTTCAGAAACAGCACGTGTACCAAAATATTCTCTACGTAAAAGTCTACTTTCAGCTATTTGGAGCCATCCTTTGCATCTCACTGTCTTTGTTGAGAAAATGGAGCTGGATGCATATATGGACATATTCATCTAGTGAATGCGTATTCTTCATTTGTAAATGTTTTTTAGTGGAGATAATTAAAAATGGAAATAGCCTGATAATGGTCATGCTGTTTATGTATTATTCACTCTCCTGAAAATATGCACCTTCAGCAGGTGTTGGGAGTAGTAATGAACATAGTGACATACTCATAGACAGGTTGTATCTTGTGATTAAATGAAGATTTTCTGGTTGCATATCTTGGTGAGATGTTTTTTTTTTTAAAGTGGCAATACTTCCTGTTGTGTCTTTACTTTTCCAGTCAGCAGTTACAACAAATGCAATGAATCAAAAGAAAGTATTTGAAAGTCAGTTTGACTCTCGTTTACTATTATACACATCTGATAAAACATGCTTGCAAACAGATTCAGGTGTGGTCTAATGTTGCACAATCACTGAACACATTTGTGTTTTGTAACTTCTTCCTTCAGACCCCTTCACGATGCAGTAGCGAGTGACAACCTCCCAATTGTCTGGTTGCTTCTGAACCACGGTGCAGACCCAACTCTGGCCACCTACTCTGGACACACACCGGTCAAACTGGCTCATAGTTCGAGCATGAAGACCTTCCTCACAGGTAGTTCATCCCTTCTGTCAGCTTCCTTTTCCATCAGTAGAACTAGCTTTAGATAAATAGAGATATTTACAAAGTGTTAAATTGCTGTTTTACTCCAGGCTAACACTTAACACACATTAAGCAACACAGCACAAAGGCTATGATAAAGCAAACTGAAATGAGACCCAAAAAAAACAAAAAAAACTTTACAGTCACCAAATGACATTAACCGTTGGAGCTGCTTGTTTTCAGATGTGTGACTCAGATTCTTTTGTTGTCTGATAATTGAATTTGGTCATCCAAAATTGAGATTGCCCTAGTAAAAGGAAATTGAGTTTTAGCTGCTGGACTTGAGTTGAGTTTTAGCACAGTTGGGACGCCTTCAAGCGATGTTTGTATTTGACAAGGTCAGCTCTGTGAAAGGTGAAGCTCATCTCCATTCTCCTTTGCAGTGTTATCCCCTCTTTGCAAACAGTAAAGAGATCAAACAGGTGACTCAGCCATAACCACGGCAGTATTCACAAATTGTATTTGTGTAATTGTATTGTCTAAACTTCTAATGAGAGGAAACTCAATCATTGATCATTAAGTAGGTCAGTGATTGATTAAAGGTGCTTTGAATATACCTACAACCTTGTTCCATTACTGAGCTTCCTGGGAAACTTTTGACATTCATGACTCTCTCTTGCTCGTCACAGTGGACCGGAGGGAAACTCTCAAGCCAGCTTGTTTATACAAACTATGCGTCGCTAGCTTTGTATTTTATTTTCATGTTACTGTTGATGGTGTGGGCCAGTTTTAAGAATCTTTCTTGAGCACTTGGCCAGGTTGTGGAGAGTTGAGGAAACATCAGTCAGCAGCTAACACTTCACTGCTACCGCTGTTTCTTTCGCTATCAAATTGGCTGCAGTATCGGTGTTTACTGGAGTGTATTAGTCTCACACACTGAGTCTCAGGTAAATAGAGAGATGAGGGCTCAGTCGCTAATACAACCACACACACACCTACAGCTCTGATGCCCAGGTTTCTTTTTGCATTCAAAGTCACAGACAGCTGCAAAACACATCGCTTAACAAAGACAAACTGCTACTACAGTTAATTTTCTGTTACTTGGTACTGATTGTTATATTGGGTGTTATTTTAATCAGATAACTGCAAAAGCCATCATACATTTTGCTGAGCCCTGACAAGGCGACAAGCATTGATGTCCCTGTCTTGTCTTCCTGTCTTCATATTTTCATAGATTTAAACATAATGTAGGAGCAAGCAGCTATGACATGCAAACTCAAAAAATAACACAACACACTGTTTTTTTTTTTTGTTTTTTTTTTACAGAATATTTCACAGACCTGGAGGGCCGCCAGGAACAGGATCCCAGTTTACCCTGGGATTTCTACAGCAGCTCTCTGTTTGGTAAGAAACCTTGTAATGGTAGCTGGATCTGTCTGTCTGTCTGCCAATCCTTCAGTCCATTGATCAGCAAATCTTCTATTTCAGTTTGTAAACGTGGTGGTGAAAAGGTGGTTGAAAGCTTATTCCTCCTCTGGCCACGAGGAAGACGAGTTGAGGCTTGTAGAAGCAGTGACCAGGTTGCTGCAGGGAAATGAATCGAGTTTGTAGGCAGGGCTCCGTCTCAGGCCATCGGGACGTGGAGGGATGTTAGCCTTGTGTACCTGCGTCAGTGCTGTGTTGTAAACAGCCACAGGGTGCCAGTTCTCCAGAGGAGGGAGAACAGGATTAGAGTTGCATGGAAGAACTAAACAGAGAGTATGGCAGCTTTCTGGAGAAACTGTAGAGACAAAAAATGACTATAGTAACTTTTACTTGTTCCCCAGTTAAGGACAAATGTGTGTATGATTAGTTATTGCAATTATTGCTTTAAGAATTTCCTTTCCTCCTCTAACTACCTTCATCTTAAAGCTATACCTAAATAATTAAAATAATGAGATTTTATGAGACAGACTGAGGATTGAAAGAAGATCAAGTTTCCACCCAACTGCATTTAGTTATGTCTAAAATTTACATTTTTTCCATGAGTTCATCACTGTTTTGCTAATACAGATTTTTCCCATCTTACTGTATATAATTTTGTACTTCTCATTAGTTGGTGCATGTTGTGACTGTTCCAGCAGGTTTAAGTAATTTAACTTGTAAATTTGCCTCCATATTTGTGTTGAAAATATAAATTATTTCAATAAGGATGATCAAGCTCACCATCACTGGGTTTACACATTTTAAATCCACTATAGTGCAGTCAACTTTATTTATTTATCTATTCATATATTAACAGCCCTGATGCCAATCTTTGTTTTGTTTTGTAATTTTCCATATATTTCTGTAAAATAGGTATTTGATAGTAGATTAATCTCTTCTTTATATTATATCTGGTGATGCTTTCTGACACAGGGACTGCAGATATCGAAGATATTTTCCTTGGCTCACTGACTTCCCATTACAGAAAACATGAAGCTTTCATTTGTCCAGCATCTGTTACACTGTGCCCAAGCTTTCATATCAGTAGATGATATGACTCTGCTTACTGTCCATCACAAGCAAGTTAAATGAAAAAAAAAACATGCACCAGTAAATAATCCTTCAAAATATGTGGCCATGTGTCTCTGTGTCTGGTGTAATTAACTTCAAGCTGTGACTGACATCGTAAAGTTTGTATTCCTTTAACTGATCACAGCGTCACCCGCAGTCACTCACACTGTATTGGTGTGAATAGACTGTCCACTAGAGAGCGTCCAAACCCTGTGAACCGCGGCTCAGCTCGTCCGCTCGTCTTCTTCTCACCTCAGTGAACTTTTCCTTCACAGAGACCGAGCAGGAGCCTTGCTGGGACTTCTTGCTGTCTGAGCAGAACCAGGAGCTGGAGGAAAATGCAACAGGGAAGACGGAGCCTGACTCGGATAAAGATTGCCTTCTGTTTGAGTTCTCCTCCGAGCCTCTCTTACCCTGCTATCATGTTCAGGTGTCATTAACCCAAGGGTGAGTTCACAAAGATGAGTATTGTTGGCAAGAATTTAAAAGACTGATGGATACCTGTGCCAAGGCTGCACAGTCCTCTGATTTTGTAATTTTTTCCATTCAAACATACACATGATAATAGCTGATTTTTAGAGAACAATGTAACATGGTAACCTTAAGCTACCTTATGCAAAACTATATAAACACGATTGAGTTAATGATGGTATGAATTAATTCATTGATTCTATACTGGTGGAAAGTGTCACCCGCTACACAGTAATGTTTTCCAAGCACGAAACTGTAAAAGCAACAGCCTGTTTGCTTTTCTCTTTGTCCATATTTACTCATTGTCCGCCCTCTGAGTTTCATTTCCTGACATCGTAGCTCATGGTCGTTGCTGCTTTGTTTGTCTGTGAACACTCTTGATTTCAGAGCTTGATCTCATCAGCGCGCCGAGTTTCTTTTGAAATGTTTTAAAACTTTGTCTGAAAAAATGAGCAGGCTACGTGCTCACTGAGCTGGATTACTTTTCTGAAGGAAGCTACTTGGTTTTCATATAATATTATTATCAAGTGAAACCAGCAGTCAACAGTATTTTAAAGCTTTAAGTTGATAGATCGTGTCAAACCTTTAAATTATTCTGCTCCAAATGAATGGCTGCTTTGTGTCGGTTCTGCCTTCATCGAGGTTAATGCCTTATATGGAGAGGTCTTTCTCTTGTTTAATGTGACCTTGTTGATATAAACAGGATGGATAAAATAATAGAATCAGGAATCAGTGTAACATAATAACAAACTGCCTCCAAAATGTTCAGAAATTTGAATCTGAGTTTCACCAAAAACAGGACATTACAACCCTCATGAAGGCAGGATTTATTGCCTCTTGTATTAGACTTTTATAATTTTGGATAGGTACAATTAAGTGTAATTTCCCTTGCAAAATGGATCTTGTTCTCAGTGAGAAAAAAAAGTTACAAAAGAGAGTGAGAAAAAGAGAGTCATGTTGCTTTGGATAAAAGCGTCTGCTGAAGGCACAATTCATTTGGACAATTGTAGAGTTCAAAGGTGCAAAGACTAGCTTTTTTTCACCACTAGAAATGTATGGACTGACTAAAAACAAAATTGAATAAAAATTCATATGTGTTCATTTGAGAATTTTTCCTAAATCTAAAATCTTGACCTTTGACCTATAGCTAATACCAAACATCTTCCTCTCTTTCAGCTTTTGCAACTGGTTCCTCCTGATGGACGTGCTGAAGCGTCTGAAGATGTCGGCGCGGATCTTCCGGGCGCGTTACCCGCACTTGGAGGTAGTGAGCTTGGCGCGCACCGAGCTCTGGAGGCAGGTATCGATCAGCCAGGTGAGCTCGGCTTTGGCTTCACCCTACAGAGGCAAAAACAAGGAGGAGGAGGACAAGGAAGAGGAAGAGGAGGGACTTGTGGATCTGGTGCGATGTGTCCCAGAGCTCCAGAGACTACTGGGCTCCTCCATTCACATCCTACAAGAGGACGAGGAGGAGGAGGAGGAGGAGGTGGAGGAGGAGATGCTGACAAACGCAGGGAAGCCTCGTAGCCGATAGCCTCTCCTTCACCGCACTCCTCCACCGTGCAAACTGTCGTCGTTTTCAGTCCTTCCCTGCAAGCAGCAGCTCAAAGGAAACCTCTCCGTCCATTGTAACGAGTGTCGTGGGTTTTAACTCCAGATACAGTACTGGCTTGACACTTGACACCACCTATAACCTTTGACCTCAGACAGAAGGTGATTAAGTGATCACAAGGACCTGCACATGCGAGTGGTCGGTGCTGGAAAGCAGCTTTCAGGTTCCTATCTATAGGTATATTTGAATACATGAGAACTATTGAGCAAACCTTTTTTTATTGATTATGTATGTACATGGTAGTGTATATGTATATCTTGCCATCAGGGTTAACACATTTGGTTATATAAATGTATTCTTGTGGCAACGGACGGATTATGTTTAGGACTTTTTGTTTGACTTTGTTCCTGAGGGAAAGCGATATTTTTACGATGGGAGATAATCCAAGGCTTTTATCTTGGTGAACTCTTGCGTAAAGCTAAGATGCTTAAGTCAGGGAGGCCACTGGCCCAGATGGTTTCTCTGTCAACCTGGGAGACCTGGAGACCTGCAGAGACGAGACCACGGCACATAATATTCACGCATTATCACCCGCTCACACCGGAGCCTCATTTCCATTTTTCTCCTGCCGTTCATGTTTCACTTTATCATCCTCAAGAGATCATCACCGGACGGACCTAATAGCTCACATTGTTTAGTTCTCCTCCACATTTCACAGAGTAAACCAGGGCTGCACTGAGCTCTCGAAGCCCCTGCTCGCAGTAAGAAATATGTCTTTTTGGACCTTGAGATTGAGAGTTTGTTTACAGAATATGGACAGACAGTAGTGATCTCCACTCCCACTGAACTGATACAGAATCCTGTGGATCTCGCTCAGACTACCATCTCTGGAGTCCAGAGCCTGCTCCTGTGTCTGAGGAGCCGAGACGCCCTCTTAAACTGCAGCCACGACTGTCTCCCCCCCCCCCTCCACGTCCCAATATGGTGTTTCTAGATCCCAGAGTGCTTTGTGTTGCAGTGTTTTATTTACACTGTTTGTTGTGCTTAATTTAATATTCATTAATATATTTGACCTCTTGTGTATCTGACAAGTCTATCTATGAAAAAAATGCTTTGTATGGTTGGTGCTTCATTTTGAAATGTAATTATTAGGATCCCTTTATTCTGAGATTTTCCTCCCTCATTCAAAAACAGTATTTCAAAAAAGCTAAGTACAGTTTTATTGTACTGGTGCTAAGACAGATTTTGTGTTGACAATCAATGATGTTTTGGTTTGAAGTCATTAAACTAATAAAAGATATTTAAGATGAAGAGACTTAAGGTGTAAAGAAAAGTATAGTTTAGTTAAAGAACACGGAATACAGCAAGACTGAAAGACTGAGCAGTGTGTGAGAAGAGCCTTTTATTTGATTCTTTTATAAGAAATCAGCAAGAATAAAGCATGATTGTGAATCATAGTTTTTATCTCTTTGTTTTGTCAATTGGATGATTATAATAGCAATGATTATTATAATGAATTGAATGTTCGGGGCAGAATTCACCCTCAGGCGAATCTCAAATTATCTCTCTCTCTCTCCTCAGACATTTTACTGAGTGTTTTTTTAAATCGCAGATAATTTGCCCCTCTGAGAAATTCTACAAAGAACCACGACTCTAATGCTGTACCTGAGGAAAACCGTTTTACATTTAAACTCAAGGAAGCTTTATCTGGCAGCAGTGGGAGCAGCTCTGATTCATCACTATTACAAGTAAATACTGCACTTGGGCGTCCATGTGGTGTAGTGATCCAGGGTGACTACCACATAATCACAGTGCCACTAAGTCAGTTCCAGCCGGGTTACCTGTCTGTCTCTACTGTCAGTCCATGTAGTAATCTCCTTTATACAATCATGTGTTTGACAAACCTCGCTCCATGTGAACGCCTGAGTCTTTCCAGGATACCAATCATGATACTATCACCTGTTACCAATGAACCTGTTTACCTGTGGAATGATCCAAACAGGTGTTTTTGGATCAGTCCACAACTTTCAGTCTTTTGTTGCTCCTGTCCCAACTTGTTTGAAACATGTTGCTGCCATCAAATTCAGAAAAAGCGGATATTTTAAGAAATCAACGAAGCTGATGAGGTCAAACATTAAATATATGTATGTATATATACATATGAGTAAAAAAACAGAGTGAACAAGACATTCTGTTTTATTTATGTTTTACACAAGTTTTTTTAAAATCAGGGTTATAAGCTGTATAACAAAATTGAATCCACACACTATTCTCTGCTTCCACAATGGGTTTTATTTCCTGTTGCTGTTTATTTACACATAATGTGATGTTTGTTAGTGCACTTTGTGCCTAAAGAAGATCTGATTGACAGAAACATTAACATTCAACAGTAAATAAAAGGCATTAGCAGAGAACAGTGTTGGGATTCTACTATTTCATATTTCCTGTTTGATGCTGTATTTTTTTTTCTCCTCCATAATAATTAGCCTTCCCAGAAATAAGAAGCAGGATTTGAATGTTGACTAAACAATCTCATTTCAAGGTCCACTTGTTATTGCGCTTTCAAGCATCTCACACAGTCTCTATCAGCACATTGACCTTTTGAGATTGTTTTGTCCTCTGCTGATTCCACAACGAAAACCTGAATTCACAAACAGTGAACACGCCCTGCTCACTTCACTGCGCCCAGTGGATTTTGCTGCCGCAGCCTCACTTGGTTTGGACTTTGTCTCGCTTTAAGCCGACAGGGATGAGACTCGGTAGAGGTGCTCAGAGTCATGGAGAGTTTGTACATATACATTTCTAAGACAACTGAACACACTGTGAATCGGTAGAAATCTGCAGAAGGAGGCTGCACAGTATGTGGCCCTTGAGTGGAGATTGTTCTGTCACCTGCTGTTTTCAACTCCAGGAATAAAGTGACAGGCTCAGGACTGGAAATGTTTAAGTGATTTAATGAGTTCTAGTAACTCAGTCATTCAGCGTGGTCTGACTTTATTTCATCCACTAGAGGGAAGCAATGACAGCGACTCTGTTAATATTTAAACTGAAAGGAGCAATCTGCTGCCTGTTCCTCTTACTGCATCTGATGTCAGCTTCACTTCATGAGTTACTAGTGACTTCACAGGTGCAACTATTTCACTTCACAGTCAAGTTTTTTTTTTTTTTGTATCTATCTGAAAAATACTTTTAACTACTCAGCTTTAAGAGCACCTAATGTCATGTGTCATCAGCTGTTCCCGAGGATGAAAGGAGCGCCCAAAAATACAAAGAAGCCCTTTGACAACTTCTTCGTTCCTACAAATTCTTTTATCTGTATCTCCTCACTGTTCTGACGTTGCTCCTCAAGACACGATGGAGCCTCGTTAAGTAAAGTTGCAGCCAAGTATCAGGAGGAGGCGTCATGTGAGACATGTTGTGACTTCTATCTAGCCTGCAGGGCAGCTGCTCATGTTGGGAAAATCTGATCTCAGACTAAACACAAAACCTTGATATGCAAATAAAATGTTCATTGATTTCCCTGAATTACCCTTACATGTGTTTAAGTGACGTTATCAGTTAGCTTTAACGAAGGGCACTTACAAAAGTAGCATTAATGATTGATGATAATTGTATTTATCTTTCTTTTGGAGCTATGGAAAAAATACTTTGCTGATAAAAGTCACATATATAATTTTTCAAATCAAAGATCAGCTAAGAGGAAGCATATTTCTCCACTAATATCTGAGCCACTCTATCCAACATTGCCTGGGAGCATATGGGTCACTGCTTGGTGTCTCAGTGTGACTGTGAAATGCAGGGATTTTTCATTGTACTGAGGTGTAAAATACCAGCCGTAGCCCCTCGCAGGGCCTCATGGTACAGATGGTCCTGACTACAGTGGAACCTGTGCTGTCCCCATGAGGTTACTGGAGTTCAGGCTCTGCAGCGACTGGGCGTCATCCCCCAGCAGAGACAGCACGGGGCTGCTGTCAGATATCATATGGTTTAGTTTTTTTGACCTATTTAAAACTGTAGATGAAGAATGGATTCTAAAATACATGAAAAATGTTTTGGAGTTTGGTGTTAAAAGATATAAAAGTTGACAGCTTTTGTTGTATTTTTAGTTCTAAACTTTATCCAGACGGTTCAAGCTGTTCCGAGGGGAGCGATCATGTTTCAGTGGGATTTCAAGGGGGGGAAATTTTGACTCTCCTGTAAATCAACTCTCATTGCGTCATACATGAAGTTGAGCTCCTGGAGGCCGCCCCCTTCACCAAGCCCCTGTCGTGCCTCGCCGCTCATTGGGCCCCCATTGTGGGGCAGCAGCGTCTGATTGGTGGAAAATGAGGGCAAGTCTGCACAAGACCTACTGACAGACTGACATTGAAAGAGGAAGGGAGGCCCTGCATGTTGGAGCTTTGCATTGTCCTTACATGGACAAACAAAGGGACATGAGGGAAAGCAGCATTTGCACAAGAGCACGTTATATAAACATCAAAATAAGTGTGTCTTAGTGAGGGGGGGTTTTGTAGTTCATATGACTTAAACTTCCAACGTTATAATGAACACTTGAACATGACAAACCTTCTTTTCACCAAATCTTTCAGTAAATTTTAATCCCATCCTTCAAATGAAATACACACCAACATGCTTCAAAGGTGTTTTCAGGTTGTTAATGATTATTTTGTGCCCATCTGTATATTATTTGTTACGACAATTAGCTCCTCTAAATGGCTCTTATGTCGCCTTGGGTTTACTGAGGACATCTGTTGTCTCTGTTGAGGTTGCCTGGTTCGGGTTATGCAACAGCCCTCTCTGGAAAAAACAAAAAGCCCCAGAAAGGGGAAGTCCTGTTCACTTAACTTACTTTCTTTTTTCTCTGTACCCATTGAAAACAGCTCGCTGTATTTCTCTGTCAACTGCTGACCAGAATCTTAAACATGCGAGAAAAAATGTTGTAATCTGTCTGAATTTTCCTTTGGACGTTTTGGGAATGTTTTAGTGGTTGAGACGGATCAAACCTGCTTTCATCCCATGAGACTACACAGGCTTCCTCTGATTTAAATGAATGTGTTCTCTCTCTACAGCCAGAAATGTCTGCAGGAGTCTGTTGCGTGTGGCTCTACATTAAGACATATTGATAGATTATAGAAGCTGCAGCACTGTACTGAAATAACACTAAGTAAAGTGCTAAATGTCCTTTGTTCCTTTTGATATCAAGGCATCTAATGTGTTTATCTGTTGGTATCTCTGGCTCAACAGTTTCACCCCTCCAGCTCTAAATATAACTCAGGGGGAAAATAACACTGTCATGCATTGCCCCTCACTATGTTGCAAGGCGGTTGACCTTGTCCAGACAGCTGAGTTAGCTTGTGCATGCTGCCAACGTTTCCAGCCAGCCTGGACATGCATGAGAAACCCAGTCACCCAGACAGAGTAATGAAATCTGCTTAAATGAAGCCATTTGGCCCTTTGTGTTTAAAGCTGCATGAAGGTTAAAGTAAAAGGCCAAAAGCTCTGAAAACTGCAGGTGCAGATGTAAAAAGACTTAAATGTCTTAAAAATGTTAATTTATTGCATGTGAATTAAGTTGCAGTGTGAACTGGAACTCTTATGGGAGTTGAAGTGTTAGTTGAAGGTGAAGGTGCCGGTTGAAATGTCAGAGCTAACAGTTCCTTTTTTTTCCAGTTTGTAGGTAAGCACTGAAACACACTAAATAGGAACAGTTAACATGTCAGCTGAAGTGTAAGAGGTGAAACCATTTGAGATGTGAGTTCATGTCTAAGCAATAGAAGAAAATCTCAGTTGACAAGAAAGCAGATGAATACTCAGTTGTATGACCAATATGTGGGAGTTGCCATTGAAGTTGAAGTACTTACAGGAGTTGAAAGCAGCATAGCAATACTTTACATTTAATGTTTGACCTCATCAACATCATTGATTTTTGTTCACAAACAAGGATGGGGCAAGTTTCACCACTTTGGCAAACACATGTTGGCACACAGGATATTACCACATGGGCTCAGGAACACTTCCTAAAACCGTTGTCAGTAAACACAGTTTGTTTGCAGATGATTGTATTCTGTTATTATGTACGTTTTTGACAGTATCAAAGGTTGTATCTGTACATGAATGCGAGTAAAGGAATTAAAAGTAGAAATAATCAAAACAGCACAACATCACAAGGCACTTTCCTGTTCTTTGTCTCACATCACATTTGAGGTTGTGCCAATTTATAACTGAAACACTTGATATTCACAAAAGCTCGAGCTTCATGCTGCAAACAAACACTGATCTGTGTTTTGTGTAGATTGTATGGGTTTCCAGTAGCTGCGCTGACAATAGAGGGCTTCATGTTAGTGAGCACGCTCACACACACACACACACACAGCCGTGCCATTGTCTCACCCCTTGTCTTGCAGATTAGATTAAATTCAGCAGCCGGCCACAGTTGGACACAGTCGCTGACCTGCGGAGAACTCGCCTCTTTATCTCACTGTGTGTCACCGAGAGCAGAGGAGTTCAGCTGCAGGGAATCACCCTGATCGCTATCACCAACTACCTGATAATCAAAGTTAACTGAGGACCTGATAATCACAGAGCCACTGCTGTGTACAGACAGAAGGCCAGTGAGAGAAAGTACATTTATGTTCAGTACCGTATTGAAATACTCGCATTTTATTTGAGTATTTCCATTGTATTCTACTTTATACTTTTACTACATATCAGGGGTAAATTTTGTACTTTTTAGTTCACTACGTTTTCTGAATGTAGTTCGAGCCTTCTTTGCAGAATAAGATTTTACAAACAAAACCTATAAAGTATGATGCCTTGTACATCATATGCATTGGTGAAATGTGCATTTACTGTAAGTGCTGTGCTTAAGTACAATTTTGATGTTTACTTAGGTTTTTCCATGTAATGCTACTTTATATTTCTGCTCCTGTGAAATAATGTACTTTTTACTTTACCACATTTGTCTGATAACTTTAGTCACTAGTTACTTTGCAGATTCATATAATAATCATACAAAACATAATCGAGAAATTAAATGATGACGCACAATTAAAGGCTAAGATAAGATGAGGCTAAGATAAGATAAGATCTGAATCTGATTTGTACTTTTTACTTTTAAATTTTGAATGCATGACTTTTAATCTTAACAGAGTATTTTTACACTGCCATATTGTGTCTTTTACTTGAATAAAAGCTTTGAGTACTTCTGCAACTTCTGCAAAAAGAGTCATCATCTTTGGAAAAATATATGAGGCACACGTGTCAGAGCTGATATGACACATAGACCAAACTGGCAGACAAGCATTTAAAAAACTCCTCCTGGCTCAATGTGCGTGAGGACATTGTGTTCATGGCAGGAGGTTGTATTGACCTATATAAGCAGCGCATAAAGGGATAGAGTTAAGGGTGTGAGCGGCAGAGGAGGGCGGGCTGAGGGGATTGTTCGCTCTCAGAGACACTCTGTGTCAGGCTGTAAGCTGCTCCAGCTGGACTCCACACCCACTCGCTTCTTACATAACCTCGTGCATTCCTCCCGTACATGTTCTGTATGGAGCGCACACATAGCGATCGTGGTGTGGCATTCACCCGTGATGGCAGAGTGGCGTGCTCACTGGGGTTTGCGAGTACAGCACCGTGGGTAGATTACGGTTTTCCTCTGTGATAACATAAAATGGGCCTTATTGTGCTCTAAGCGAATTCAGTCTTTTCTCCTCCCATCTCAGAGGACTAAGTTTCACCAGCAAGGAAGCCCTTTGTAACCCAAACAACACACAGACTGATTCTTTTCCTAAAACAGAAGACACAGGCCAGGCCTGGGTCTTATCATAAAGTGGAGAGGAAAAGCAGCGAGAGGAGGGTGGTGCCTGTGTTCTAGGGGTTCAGTGGGAAAACCTCTGCTCAAAAGAGAACACGATGTTCCCGGCTTCACGTCTGAGTCTCCGTGCTGACCAGACAAAAGAGCTGATGCTGATCTGATGCTGAAAGACTGTACAGCAGCTTTCATCTGAAACCAGATACTCCGAGTACATTCACTGGATTTAAAGTTGATGTCCTGTGCCATAATTAAAGGTTAACACAGAGGCTGTGTTCAAAGGTTAAAATAATAATGTCAGACCAGTGAAATATTCATAGTCTTTAGTTAAGTAAAAGTACTAATAGTGCATTGTAATAATACTTCATCAAAATAAAAGCTCTGAGCTCAAAATCCTACTTTTATATAATGTGATTTTACATTATTGGATTAGTATTGATGCAGTAGCATGGATACAGCATTTATGTTGCAGCTAGTCATAAGAAAGCTATTTTACCTATATTATATAATAATAGTTGTATCATATTTCATATTGTTCATATAGACTTCATATAAATCAGTGTAGTGGAGCTGAAGAAGAAAGTCGCATAGAAAATGAAACATACAAATATACAACATAGTAAAACTCAAGTAACTTATGTAAATATACTTCACACCACTGTGCAGGACTATCGTAACAGCATTATCATTCACCTAATCGAATCCGGGGCAACATGGATACAATAAACTGATAAATAACCATGTGTAAATGTCTAATTTTGGTTCACCCAGTGACGGAAATGTCTGGCAAATTAAAGGATTTCATCACATTACCGTGGAAATCCTGTAAAGAAGATGTAGACAGATGTAACAGTTTTCCTTGGTAATTTGCAACATTACCCACAAACACACCCAGAGGTATTAAAGGGATACATGTTTAGCTATAGTGTAAATGCAAAAGCATAATCTCTGATGTGCAACAGACTTATATCCTCTCATCATATACATCACCAGCTTGCCCAACACTAACCTAATCTAACCTAATGGCGGTGGAACCACCCATTACAGGCATTCTGGTTGAGTTAGTCACAGTCAGGGGTGGGACCAGAGCCGTGGTTTGGCTTCTTGTATTTTCCTCTAACAGAGTCAAAGAGGGACAACTAGTGGGTTTATTACTATCAGTATATGGATGGGTTTCTGAACGGACCTATAAGGCACAGACCCTGGACCCCTGGACCAAACAAGTGTAGACATTTATTGTTGGAAATTCAATCTAAAAAAACACACAAAGGGAAATGACCACAAAGAGACACAAAATTACCAAATGATCACAGAGACATTAGAATATGTAAAAGTTAATTGTTTGGCATTGGCATTTCATTGAACAATGTAACCATAAAAAATGTAGAGTTTATCGGTTTAATATTAACCTTCAGTCCTAACATGTTTTTAGTCATGTTACAAATGTGCTTCCCATCTTGAAAACTGAGCTAGTCTGGTCCCTGCAATAAAAATGTTTCTGAACTTACACATGGATCCAGAACGCCTCTATTCCTGATTTAACTACCACAGATGACTAAAGTCACTTCCTCTATGCTGGACCAAAGCCTTTTTCCAAACAGTAGCTAATGACTGAGGCTAACTCCAAACACTAGGTCACACATTAATGTCCTAATTGATCACAGTACAAAGTTCATATATAGTTAAACAAAAACAAAGCACAGTTCATTGTCTTCCTTGTATGTGGCTGACCTCATTCTGGTTGTACAGTTTGCATACTTTATATTAACTATATTCTTTTTTAAAAGCACTTGAAAGAATTCGCTGACAATAAAATGTTTTATTACATTAAATCACATATAGCTTGAGGAGAAACTGAGTTACAGATATAATCCTCACAGACTTTCTGAAGAAGCCTCTTTTCTCCTCGGATGTTTTCTCGCTGCTCTTGTGCTGTTCGGGAGACGTCAAACACAGAAATGTTAACGACATGACCGAGCGTGCTGGTTCTCATTACTCCTGCAGCACAAGGCAGCGTATTGTGAATCTGAGCCGTGCACAATGTTGTGGGATTCACCGCCTTTCACATTAAGCAATTCTAGTGATGCTTAGCAACTCATGTGGGCCGCACACATCATATTACACCAAAAAAAAAAACCTGTTTCAATCACAAACAACAGTTTCCTTGGAAGCAAGAACTTACTGGAGGGCATCTTCAAGTTGAGTTGGTGAACTCTTGGGTTAAGATAGGAAAAGATCACAGCTAAATGCACATAAACTGGGTGTGAATTATGAGATGTGAAATCATCCATCATGAACTTTGAACAGGATCTAAGCTGGAGGTTCAATCTTTACCTTGAGAATACACGTGACATGAAATAATATGAACTCAAGGCACTCAACTCCATAAGATATGGTCGAAAGCCCTGGGAAAAAACTTGTAAGTGAACCTTGAGTTTATAATACTTCATGACTGATATATTCATTAATGAGGTTGTTAGTAGTGGTGGTATATACCGAACATATTGAGAGGTGTTTGTACAGGTGTACCTAATAAAGTGGCCACTAAGTATAGAATCGATTGATAGAATATGACATATTATTAAAGATTAACCTTCCAATAAAGTGTGCAGTAAGTACAATTATTTCTTTAATGCTACTTGTACTCAAGTAAAATGTCAGACACTTTTATCTGAAACAAGACACTTAAGACTTAACACACAGGATTTAAAGTGGCCGATAGTCAAAGGTTAAAACAGAGGATGTGTTCAAATGTTAATGTAGATAAAGTAAGTGAAACAATCCTGTAGACCAGAGGTGGAAGATGTCTTTTAATTAAGTTCAAGTCCTGCATGAAAAATCTTACTTTAGAAGATGTATTATGGAAAATGGGCATATCCAAAGTAAAAGTAGTCTCTTTAAGTTAATCAAATGTTTTCTCAGTTCTATCCACATTCACTTACTGTTGGCACATGTCTCTTTGATTTCACAGTTGAGCCAAAGGTGTGCTGAAACGTGCCTGGATATTAAAGCAAACAATGGAGTGAATGCACACAGGTGTTTACTCAGGGAGCAGTGCTGTTGCCATAGATAAGTGCAGAATAAAGGTGACCAGCAGAAGAGAGCAAACAGGCTGTAGGTGTGGCAGCAGGTATATACGACCGCTGTGAGCGCTGCCGCTGCTGAAAAGATACACATCCTTATTTAGAATCACGTTATTGAACCTTTGACGTCACCTTACAGCACCTGTGTCAGGTTGACCAGCCCTGCCTCATAAAGTAATAATCTCTGCTCCGTGTTGATGTCTGGGTCTTTATCCCCGTCAGGTTTTGAGTTTTACAGCCGTTGAGCAACAGACACTGCACTGGCACTGAAGGCAGACGCTGCCATTGTCTGCCAAGTCTGCGATCACGCAGCCTCATGCTGGCAGGCCGGGCAGGGCAAAGACCTGCCAACCACACAGTTTCAAGAGGCCTTTCAACACTAAATGTCTCCTGTGTCCCAAGATCTGTCTGTCACTTTGTACTGAACCCAAAAAAAACCCTTGCAACATCCTGACCCTGACAAAAATATCAGGCAACTGTTCACATCAAGGTTATGATTTTTATGAAGCCATTGGCGTCTTGCACAAGCAGATTTTCTTGTTGCACATAAAATGCAATTCACCATGTCTGAATTTGGACTTTGAAACACTCAGCTCTCCAAAAAAAAAAAAAAAAAAAAAATCTGCTGCACTTGATGAAACAGCACATCCTCCTCGCAGCTCTGGAGCCATTTCAAATCTGCAATGCACTGAGTGGTTGCGACTGTTGGCTCTCAGGTTTCTCAAGACGTTAACGTGACTTGGGAGACTCGTGCGGGCCAGCGGTCAGAGCTGCATTACAGAATATCGATGTCATGGTTCGAGCTGGGCAAATTTGTTTGGTCAGAGCGAGCAATGGAAAACACCACCTTGAAGCATGTAATTGGGGAGATGTCACCAATTTACTGCAAGAAATATCTCTTGAAACAAATAATTTACTGTTATATTATAAAGTAGACCTTTAATAATATATCTCAGGACTTGTACCAGCTGTTGAGAGTGGTGTTAAAGGAATAGTTTGGGGAAAGATGTTCCTTTGTTTCCTGGTTGATAAGAAGGTTGATATGGTTCTCATATCTTAAAAAGAAGGCCACGGCCATCATTTCATTTGTTCAATCCAAACAAGAACGGAAATAAAACTTGCAACTTTAGAGCCTTTTTAACTTTTTTAGCCAAAAAGCTGTATCATACATAACCACACATCAAACAGCGAACTGCTATTGTCCCACTTTAGTTTTTGTATGAGTGAAACTAACAAGATGTAACATGTTTGATTTAGGCCTTAATAGTAAATTCAATGACTAGTAGATATGTAGATTTCAGTTCAATCAGTTTAAAATCTTCAAAGAAAAGAAACCTCATTTCCTTTCACATTTGCCATCTGGCCAGCTGTCACCAGTTTGGTTGACCCAGTTTGTTCGAGGCACACTGACCAGCACAGCCATTTTGATTTGCAGCCATTTGTGTGGCCCATTGTGAGTGTGGAAAAAAAGAGGAGTGCAGCCTCGCACAACAGGGCTCATCACACAGCACTTTTCATGCAAACTCTTCTCCCCGGCGTCCTGGCTGCCGGTCAGAGGAGCGCCGGTTTGTTTGACCATGTCTGCCCCGCGCTCGCTTCCTGGATGCCCTTCATCACACCACAATCTCTTAATCACCGCTGTGCCTTTGAGAGAGATGGAAAAAAAAAAAAAAAACCTTTGCCATCGGATTGGCTGCTCTTGGTGGAGCTGTTGCTAAGGGGAGGGTTTCATTCAGTGATGGATGGATGTGGCAGCTGGTTGGGGCAACCAGTTTGAACAACATATATATCAATTTAATGTCTCATCTATGCTCTGCTGCCATCGTGTTTGACGTGACAACGCTGCAGAGATGTGTGGCTGATATCCTCTAAAGATCATGTTCTCTGTGCCACCAGGGGATAATTTTTTTTTTTTATCCACTTTATTGTCTTACCCAAATAAAGCCTTATCACTTCTGATGAGTCAGTGTACTTTACAGGCCTCTTTTCAGCTGTTAATCCCAGTGTTTGAGCCGATAGCAGACTGTGTAAATGTCAGCAAAATAATTATTACTTTGAGATAGGAAATGTCCACATAGACAGGTTGTCACATCCTGACACGTAATGTGTGAAGGTAAAGGCCCAATTGCATTTTTAATCCTAAACTGTGCAGTTTTACTTTTGAACTTTAAGATTTGTCTAATAACCAGTGAAAACCAAATAGTCAACTTCAAATTTGCAATACTTACAGAGGTTAATAGGTCATTGGTGGTGCCAAATTAAATCTGCACCCTAAAGGGGAAACAAGCTGCAGCATATTTTAAAGTGCTACAGAAACATTGCTGGTGATTTTCCTATGAGCACTTTCCATTTGCATCAAACAGCAGTGATATGAAAAGGTGTGGAGTGAGACTGAGAGCCATGACCTCTTTTGTAACGCCGCTTTACATCTCCACCTTTAGGTTAATCCTTAATTAGGCACTTTAAATCCCTCACAACCAACACTTACATAAAGCTGCTCAGCTACATAAGAGACAGTGAGTCAAGTAACCGCTGCTTGCTGATGCATGTGAAAACAGTCATACAACTTCCTGCACAGCACTAAGTACTTAACACAACTTGCAATAAGAGAAGAAAAAAAACTTGTTTTTAAACTGAGCTACAAAGATGAGGCGGCACCAACATCCTTCCTGTTCACACTGACAAACAAAAGGAAGCCAACATCAAGTTTCCAATTATTTATTTCAGTTTTACTGCATCTCTGCGTCAATATAAAATTGGTTTTGAAATATCCAAGGACAGACAGTTGAATCATTTCATCATGAATACCTTGCTGAACCATTTAAGCAGTCAGACAATGGGAAGGTAACTGAACAGGGCATGAGGGTATACAAAAAAGTCAAGGCACGCCATGTTACAGTAATACAGAGTGGAAAGATTTAAAACCTCTTGCAGGTAAGAGCCCTTCAGCTCAGCGTTAAAAATCATGTAGTTTAAAAGGAGGGACAGAATAACCAGCATTCAATTTCTCCTACAGTCAGAAACCTTCTTTTATTCACAATCTGGTGACAATTCATGTTCAAACTTGAAAATGAAAAGGAAAAAGAGGGTAAGCTTCTGCATAAACCAGAACTGTGCTTCATCTGGACTTGGGCATAAACCTCAATAAACCTCCACCGAGCACAAAGTGTCGACCTCTGGGCTGAAAACAGGCAGAGGGACCCGTGCAGGCGTCACTGGTTTCAGGTATGTTTGGTGGAGGGTTGGAGAGGGAAGGTGGAGTGTCGCTACTCAGGAGTTAGAGAAGTCACAATGTGGTCACCCTGGTCAGTTCACTGTCCATTGAGATCTATTAGGAAGAGGTGGAGCCCCTTCTCAACACATCCCACTGTGCAAGTCAAGCAGTCCGAGGGGAAAAGGAAGAAAAGTAGTGACCTCTATCTCATGAAGTTTCCTCCTCCGATTTCTCTCTTGTATCTGTTGGTGAGGTGGTCGGCCTGCAGCGTGAGCTTGGACAGAACTCCAAACAGTCCTCTGAGGTGATAATGAAACTGATGCTCCAGGTCAGAGTTGTCGTCCAGGACCAGGTTTCCGGTGACTGGCTGCTGCTCCTCCTGCTTCACCGCCATCTCCAGGAAGCTGGCGCCGCTGCTCATCTCCCTCTTCAGCAGGCCCCACTCCATGTCGTTCTTGATGGACTTGAGGAGCAGGTAGTGCTCGTACATGTCCCTCTGCTTGTTGGAACACGGCAGTTCGTCGTTGTTGTTGGGCTCCACCTCGCTGGCCGCCTGCTCCTCCAGCGGCACGTCTTTCAGCAGGCTCGGCACCATGATGGTCTCGTCCATGTTGTTGGCTGCTGCTATGAAGCGGTGCATGACGTTGATGAGGGAGTGCTTGTTGCTGGCGGAGTCGCTGCTGATCTGCATCATTTTGAAGGCTTTGGGTCGGCTTTGTTATAGTGCAGAGCTGGCAGGTGGGGTTGTTAAGGCAGAGCTGCTTGGTGGTTTAGAGGCGGCTGATCTGCAAAGAGGAAGAGAGGAAATGTGAGCATGCAGGAAGGGTGCACAAAGATTGCAAAACAGCAAAAGATAAAACCAGGTGTAATACACATTGAAATGTAAGTTTACACATTAAGCATGGACAGAAAGATTAAATCATAATCACATAAGTCTGCAGCCAGTGCACTGACTTCCATTAATTCTAACTAATATATGCATAACCTTAACTTCAACTCAACCCTAACCTTAACCAGGAGCTCACAAAATGACTTTTTGCCTCACCGGGACCAGAATTAAAGAATACTGGTACCCACAAGGTTGGTGTTCATCCCGGAAAAGGTCCCCACAAGCTAATAAAAGCGAACACAAAACACACACCAGAGTCCATCCGGAAATCAAATGAAACACATGCAGCTTGTTTCTGATCTCATTCACACATCAGAGACCCACAACAGATTTCATTTCCTACATTAATCACCTTCATTTTGCCGCATTGTAACATCAGAATCATCATCATCATGACCTTGACTTCCTCATTTTAAAACCATGCACTTTTAGCTGCAGAAGCTTCAACATAAAATAAAAAAGATGGGGACAAACCTGAAACCACGAGGTCACCTGAGGAAAAGCTTTGGTGATTAAAAAAAAAAAAAGAAACAGGTCCTCTCAGGCTCTGCACATCACCAGCCGGGAAGAAAACTGAAATCTCCTCCGAAGGACGAGCGGCTCAATCCGGCTTTTATACCACATAAACCGGGTTGGGGTAGAAGGAAAAATAGAGCCCGCCCTCTTTGCGTGTTTCTGCACAGTCAATTGGGCGACACGCAGGAGGGAGGCAGGTTCTCAGAGCATCTGATTCCAGAAGGACCAATGAGAGCGCAGATCACAGCTGCCAGTTAAGTGTATTTGTCAAGGGCTTGTCAGCAATTAGCTGCACCCTATTTACTTCTCATGTTTTCCAGGCCGTTTGGACCCTGAAGGCAACACTGATGCAAGTTTGTACAGTTGCGTTTGGGTGCAAACTATGCGTCATCTGTCAGGTTTGTCAGGTGTGTGGTTTACCTGATGTTCTGGCCTCAATGTTAAAAATTAAACATTGCAAGATGCTCTGTTTAAGTTCAACTAGAGCAGTTTGGGCTTTTATCTCCAGACTCACTTTATCCACGCCTGCCTCTGTTTATGTTACACAACACTGCCACCTGGTGGTTAAATGTTTATCTGAGCAAAAATCCATTCATTGTTGTACAAAATTCCCATGTCAATCACATAACATATGATGTTCAATTGCACTCCAGTGTTGAATTATTCTGAAGGTGTTCATCTTACCAGTTGGTCTGAAAATGCTCCACTTCAACATGAAGCAGTGACACTAATCCTTCACACTGAGATCCTCAGGTTTATCTGCACATGAGAACCAGTGAGTGGTGCTGAGAGACATTTTGACAGGTGTTAGCAGGAGCAGCACAGGTGCATTCAATGAAGTTAATAGATGGTGAGGTGTGGCTGTGATATTGCGCTTGATGACTGATTGTTGATGTTATCGCTTACACCTGTTATTTTGCTGACAGGTTCAAATATCTGCAGTGATACGGGCCAACAGGAGGTGAACAAGTGCAAAACCTCCAATGAAAACAAGACAGTTTGTCTCATGCAAAGTCTAAAAAAAACATTATCTTGGAGAAAGATTATTTGCACTTTTCTATTTTGTTAATCATCAGGCAACCCTTGAGATTTCTTTTGAGACCCTTTGGTGGGAACTTTTTTTAAAGGAGTGAGAGCTTTAAAAAAAGAAGAAGAAAAAAACATCTCCCAATAATACTATTAGTGATTAAAGTTCTAATCACTAACAAAATATCTTCAGTGTTTATTAAAATGAACAACCTACGGTGCAGCCATTAACAATGGAAGATGGAATAATGAATCTATTTCCAAGCCTCCATTATAACTTACTAACCAGACCTTCAGGTTCATTTACAGTAATATGTACATCAGCATTACTGAGCAGTCTACCTCTCATTATGAGCACACATGTGAACCTGTTTCTGTACATGAAGTATGCAGGACATATGGATGTGCGCTATTTTAAGCTTCTTAATGAAACACTCAGTCTGGCTTGTCAGGCAACTTCAACACATGAGAAAATGAGCAATGTCTCTTTCAGGCCTGGAGGAGTTTACGAGTTAATTTATCCTCGACAGTGTTGAGATTTATTTTGTCAGCATGGATTCACCATCATATTACCAAAGCACGGAGAGATGGTGCTATTAAAGAGATGAAGTGTGCACACATGTCATGTTAACAGGCCATGGTTGTTTAATCATTAATTAAGTTACTGATTGTAAACATAAGTCTTGAAATGAAAGACTAATGATGTAAAATGTAGACAGGAAGTTTTCTTACTTTTGGTTTCATACTTACAAAATGTGCAACATAAAACCACAAGTACAACATCCTTTTCGGTCCCCATCTATGGCAGAACATGATTAAAGGCTGGACAATGTGCTGATATATAAATGTTGTGTCCTGCATATTGAAAAACTAAATACCACTCACGTCTTGAATTCTGTATGAATCCCTCACAAGACCCCAAATAACCGAGTCATGTTTATCTGCCAAAATATCAGCTTCTGCCAGACTTTTTTTTTTTTTGCATCTTTTCAGTTGAATGTGGAAGCGAACAGCTGTGAGACAGACGCATCCTGAGCTGCATGCAAATCCCCGAGCACGCACACAGTTAAAGATACTTTCATCTTTATTTTTTTTTTTCAAGTATTTCACATGCATCCACAAAAGAGTAACAATGTAACACTGAAAACTGTGATACTGAAGTTGGCTGGACGACTGCAACTGGCACACATGAATGCAGGCTTTCAACAATACTGGCCTACAGAATAAAGTCCTCACTTTAAATCACACATACCTGATTTCAGGGTGGCGACCTCCTGTCCAGCTCTCAGGCTTATGTGGGTTTCACGCACAGAAATTCACTTAGTGTTGCAGAGGAGTTTAACATTTATCAGCTTATTGTCTAAATTTACTCTGTTCAGCTACAGACTAATTTTTAGCAAAATTACAAAATAAGGCAGCTGTGTAATACAAAGACATAAGAAATGGAAATGTTGGCAAATGGCAGAGTTAATTAACTCAAACAAGTGACAACATCTACGTAATAACATCTAGGCTTAACGGAAATCCCTAATTAAATTCCAGGAGTAACCAATGTTCCCTGAAATGTCCAGGTCCCTTTTTTATTTTTGGTCACACTATGCTGCAGATAACGTCCCTTTAATATTATTCCCTTCTGCTCATTTGTCACTGGTGAGACAGAATAAAAAAGAAGCAGTGGGTGTTTTTCCCTCTCTAAAATAACATCAACTAAACACAAACACAATATTAAAAATCACAGGAGAATCTTTCAACTCGATTTGCATCAGGAGCTGCCCGTCAGTAACCTGCAAAGACACACCGAGAACACCCATCAGGCAGGTTGTTGGACGCATTAAAGCAGCTCATTTGTACCGGCAACGTTGTATAATTAAATTAGTTTCAAGATCACAATCTGTGCCCAGTACAATCTGTACTCACTTGTGTGAAATCTGCTTTAGTTCATCTCCCCAGTATTTAATGAAGCCTCACCTGTGCAGGGTCACTGTTAGACCATCTCATACTGGTTGTTGGTTATGTATCGAGACAAGCAGCAGGACAGGAAGATCCCAATGAGCTGAGACAGAACAGACAAAAAAACATGAGACACAATTCTAATCAAAACACATGAAACTAATTCCTGACACTGTCTTGTTTTTGTATGAGAGTTTTGCATGTTTACCTGCAACCTGGGTTGTAAAGTTTTGTTTTGTTCACCATCAGTAATAAAATCATTTCCCACTATGACTCAATTGCAGATAATCAGATTATACATTGAGGGCCTGCATTAATTCATCAGCCCATAAATAACTGTATATGTTTTTAAAGCTGAAGTTCTTTGACTATCAGATTCAACTTTGACCTGGCACACTTTGTTTTACAATGTGATTGTTGACCATAGCCACCGTGACATTGTGATCACGTTTTTAAGGTCATGTTATCTGGGCTTTAACAACCACTCGCTCATGCACCCCCTCCCTATAAAATAGACACTTAATAGTCTATAATAAGCAGTGAATTGAGGCCAGTCTGTGTCACCACACCCCAAGAATGACGATGAAACGTGACTAATAGGTTTCGATAATCAAGAGGAAAGACAACCAAAGCTACAGACACATTGTTGCAAATAACGAATTGTGCTCTGAACCACTAGAACTGGAGCACTGTCCCATTTGTTCCGAGACATAATATCTCAAACAACATGTGGTTTACCTGGAAGAACGCAATCCCAAAAGAGATCCCTGCGATGATTCCCAGGTTAGCCTCCATCACACTGGTCACCAGTGCAAAGCAGCCCTACACAGCAGAAAAATAAAGACATACAGAGTGACTTTAAAGCTTTCTACAAACACAGCTGGACAGTTTTTGAACCTTGAACCTTACTGATCACCTTGCTTGTCCTAAAAACAAGGCTTTATTTAAAACAACAGGATATTGACTGATGACGAAGGCAGTGAACTCACCGTTGTGTACACTTCTTTCTCAGCCTTGTCGAGGTCTTTCAGGGTCTCCGGTGAGCATTTGGCGGTGTCTTTACAGCAGCTGGCAGGGATGCCACTATGTTTAAAGTAATCTGTGTCACCCCAGTCGGTGTAATTGTTCACCCCGCAGCATTTCAGCTACATGGGAACAAAACAACACAACACTGTTACTCTTGAAATGGATTGAAAAGTGTTTTAATAATGAACAAAACAGCTAGATATCTGGTTTCTCGCTACAACACAACGAGTGATGTCACTGCAGATGTTTTGGATCACTGATTGGGGAAAACACCTGCAGTGACAAAAGCAACATGACTGAAAATTTAAACACAGAGAATGGAGTGCTACTCTCTGTGGTTTTAGTGTTTCATTGCCCTTTTAAATGTTCTTATATAAACAAGAGTTCTTTGGTTTGTACAATCGGACACAAACACAGGCAGATAAGAGAAGCACCATTAGTGTAATGAAAAACCTCCCACTCACAGTCCTCTGGATTCCATCAACTGCAGCGCTGCTGGTGCCATTGTTGTTGTAGGTCTTCACTGCGTTTTTATAGGCAACACCTAGCTTGGCCTTGATCTGGTGGATTCAGAATAAAGCAGGTTTTATATTTTAGTGAGCCGTCATCTTTTAAATATCTTAATATTTTGGACACGTGACTCACCTCATGTCTGAAGATAAAGCCTGAGACACCGGCCACCAGCTCAGCCAGGAACACCAGAGTCAAAAACATGGCATACTGACGAAAGCATACAAAAAAAACAATTACACAGGGTCACATCTGAAGGGCATATTTCAAGGATCTTACTGCAAACCTTCACCGACCAGTTTGAGCATCCATGGGCTGCCGCGACAAGTAGCGAAGCAGCCGAAGAGTCCGAAAATAACGATGGTGGCTCCGGTCCCGATGAGGACATATGGTGCATTGGTGCTCTCCTCAGACGCCAGGGACAAAAAGGCCTCCAGGCTCACCTTCCCCCACACGCCAACGGCCAGCAGGATCACACCTGTGAACTGGAGAAGACAGCAGGGCGAGTCAGCTCCAGCATCAAAGAGCCAAAGAGAGAGATGAGCAGGTTTTTAGGGCCGTTCCTCTGATGCAAAAAACCTAAGATTAAAGGCTCGAAACCACTCACACAGCTACGGTTAGAGTTAAGTAGCATTTTAGCAACAGTTTAATAATATTTAAGACAGCTATTCAGGAAAGCTGGATGGTGAGCAAACGCAACCCATTTCAACATTTTCAAGTGTTGCAAGTATTATTATACTGTTTTGGATGAAAATGTGAATATTTGTTATAATAATGTGGCACTGGGGAGATTAAAGGGACTGAAATGTTATGGTTAATGTTTCATGTTTTTTCATTTCTTTTTCCATTTGGTTACTTGGTTAAGCTCCAATGCAAAAAAGTAGCTTTTTTTAGGCAATGTCTCATAATGCAAGTTATAATTACACAGTGGAATTGTAGGGCGTTAAAGTAAAACGGGCGATGACAAGATCAAAATGGATGCATGCAAATATTACTCAGCGTGTCCAGTTGAGATGGCTT
This sequence comes from Centropyge bicolor, assembly GCA_037975185.1. Classification (NCBI taxonomy): domain Eukaryota; kingdom Metazoa; phylum Chordata; class Actinopteri; family Pomacanthidae; genus Centropyge; species Centropyge bicolor. The sequence goes on from JBBMOC010000002.1 coordinate 9,826,509, forward strand.
CAGGATTTTATAGCCTTCATTAGTGATCAAACTGATGATATTTGCGATAAACTCCTCACAGAACTAATTTTACAAAAATATCAAAAATTTGCTGATTCCAGCTTCTGCAATCATGCTTTTCTTTGCATACGTGACAGGACATTCTATATCATTGAGTTTCAAACTGAAAATAACACATGTGAAGATGTCACTTTGGATTCTGGGAATTATGGGTTCTGGGATGGCCATTTTACACAACTTTCAGACATTTTAGAGGCCAAACAAACAAATACATAAATCAAGAAAATACTTGTCAGAACAGTCGATAATAAAAAATAATTGTTAGCTGCAGTCTTAATTGAAAAACAACCCTTCACTTCAGCTAACTTCTTTCATCATGTCTGGTGGAAAGAATTAAGTTTAGCTGTGTACCATATCCAGCTGTGATCACACACACATAGCTAAACCAGTGATCTGCAACAAATCAGGCAAGAACCAGGATACTTTTAATTAAGAACCATGAAGGGCTGAATAGAGTCAAAACACATTTTTCCTTATTGATTTCCTTTATTAAGTCTTCGCCCTTCTCTGGGGAGGAAGCGCAGATGAAAAGAAGCAGAGCTGAGAAAAACAGGATACAGCCTCTAATGTTGTTTACAATCACCGTATATTTGATCAGCTCTCCTCCCATTTGTGTGAGTCATTAAGATACATGATTCAGATGCTGTGGGTGATTTATTTACCTGTCAACATTTTAGTAAAAAACACACCTGGGATAGCCCACCAGCCTGAGCCTGAGCTTTAATCATCTCAGCATCTTTTGCTTTAAGACTGCCCACACAAGTCATTAGCCTGAGGGGAGACATCAGCTCAACCAGCCGAGAGCAATAAATTGCCAGATAAAAGCACTGACCTGAACTTTGTGTTAGCAGCAGCAGCCTGAGACGACTGTTTGCTCGGTCCAAAGATTAACGGGGGAAGAACGATAACTGCTCATTTTCTTCTGAAGACAAAGTTTTCCTCAGTTGCAGCTAACAATTATTTCCTCAATTGTTCTGCAGACTGTCTCGATTAATTGTTTTCTTACTAACATATCAGAAAATAGTGAAATGGTCAGTAGAATTTGTAATGCATTTGTGTGTTTGATAAGCGATTATCAGATTGTTCAGATTATTGATTGTTATAACATCAGACAGTCTCTCATTCTTACTTCTTAAATATGATAGCTTCCACCGTTCTTTATCTTGACAATAAACTTGAACCTCTCAGGTTTTGGAGTGTTGGTTGGACAAAACAAGACATTTGAAGATGTCTCATGCTATAAGAAACTGAAATGGCATTCTAAGATCAAATTCTAAGACTGATCAACTACCTACATCAAATACTCAAATGAAAAAGTGATTAGTGTTAAGTAACACTCACAATTATTTCACTGAATGTTCTTGGAAAATTGCAACTTTGGTGATGCTTCCAAATCACTTAATTCTCATTAATTACTAGTCTAACATTAAGCAAGTTAACAGGCCAGGATTCAATTCAAAGTATAAGGAGAATAAAGTTTCAAATTACAAAAACCTAGCAATGAATCAATAAATGCTCATTTAAACTGAACATTAATTCAAAGGAATAATCAGTACCAAATTACACAGCCTGTTAATATGCTAAAAAATCTAGTTGATTAATAATTAACCAATCAAAAACTAAGTCCCAAATACTTTGATAACTGATTCAAAGACAAAAAGTCAATTAAAAGACAAAGATTTCTACTTCTTGAATATGTGTATTTTATGGTTGTTATAGTCTTTAATTATAGCAAAGTCGGCATCTTTGGATTTTTGACATATTATTAAACAAGCAATTAATCAAGACACAAAATCAACAGATTAAAAAGTAACAGTAATCTAATAACATCTGCTCTTTACAGTGAATCCATAGGAAATAATGTAGCTGGCAAATAAAGTGTTACTGCGTTTAACTTGTCAGATAAAACAAACAATCGACTATCAAAATCAGCTGCAGACTCATTTTCAGTTAATCGACTAATTATTGCAGTTTAATTTATAATCAAGATGCAGAAGAACATTAATGACTGAGTTAAATCTAACTTTCAATAGATGATATGTCACTTCTAATAAACTAAGTTGGAGCTGGCTGCACAGATTTTTTTCTCAATCAGTGAACGTCCCATAATGTAAATTAGCTCCCAGCCGTTTTTCGACACAGAATCTTTGTTAAATGTGTTTGAAAACATCTGCTTCATCATTTTCAACAAGTGGTTCTTCAGGTGAGAAACAAACCAGCTCCTTGTTCCAGCTGTGAACTTAAATCATGACATTTGACTGTGATTAGAGGAAAGTGTCTTTGGCTCGTTGGCAGCGCCGCTTTTAGCTCTTTGTTGCTGCTTTAGCTTGTTGTCCTCCGTCAACATGTCGGACAAACTCACCCAGAAAATGAGGCTGTAGGAGATGAGGAAGGTCTTCAGACAGGTGATCACCGGCTTCGTCTGGAGCCGACGAGACGGCGGAGACATGGTTTCTGCTTTGGGCTGAGAAACAGGCAGAAAAAGTTCACTTCGCGACGAGAAGGGAGGAAAAAAAACTTCAGGATGAATCCACAGAGAAAGAGGAGGAAGTGACGTCACACCGGCTGTCCTCTGTGGGAATAAACGGTTTTCAGCCCTTTTGGATCAACAGCAACAAGTCATCGGCGTTAACACAGGTCAACCTTCAAAATAAAACACCACCCGCAACATTATAAACATGACCAGTCTTATTCAGGAAGGTCAACTTTACAAAACTGTCTGTTCATTTCATCTCATCCTTTTCAACTGTGTCTGCCTGTACTGCGTATATTGTTCTCATATTTTTGCATGCCTCTTGTTAATTTAATACTTTTATATTTTATTCTAGTTAAATTGTCAATACTTTAATTCTAGTTAAATTATGAGCACTTTTTATTCTGGTTGATTATTAATACTTTTTATACTTCTCTTGTTTATATTGCTTACCTACTATTTATCTTTGCTGCTGTAACACTGTAAGTTTACCCATTGTGGGACATATAAAGGAATATTTTATCTTATGCAACAGTGTCAAAATAATAGAACAAATACAAAGTACAAAAATTACTCATTATGCAGAATGAGTACATAATAATGTGTATTATGTGACTGGATAATGCTTATATGTGCATTAATATAGAATGCTTGTTTATTGCAGTTTGAGGATTTTTTTTAATTCACTGAAATATATTTTACCTATAGGACTTACATATTGTTGGGCCGAATTTCCCCATATGGATTACTTAAGTCTTTTTTATATAATAATATCTTAAATTCTGTGTTGATTGCATTTTGCATTATTAATCTGAATTTGCAGAGTAACTAAAGCTGTCAAATAAATGGTGGTAATGTAAAAAAAAAAAAAAAAAAGCATTGTAATGGAGTAGAAGTAAAAAGGATCAATAAATGGAAATACTTGAGTAAAGTTAAGACATGACCATCATGCAATTTTGACTTCAACTGCAAATTATTGATCAAACTGAGTTTAACCTTGTAAACCAATTTATTTTATCTTTTAGGCAGATTTTTTTCCCCTCACCAATCCGGAAATAATGTTTTAGAGTCAAAGCTACCATCAAGTTCTATTTTTTGCTTGATAAAATACATGCTTTTATTTTGACGACAGCAGCCTTATTTCCTGCCTCAACCTGTCTGTCTTTATAACATTACTCCTGTGGTGATGTGACCTGTACGAGCTAATTCTCATCGGATGGGTAAATAAAAGTATAACACGGTGCCCATATAATGAACATGGAGATTTTTTTCTTTTGTGAAATCTAATTTCTACTCAGATGATCTTGTCCTCTGGCAGTCTGTTATATCATTATGTCTTATCTTTTCCTGTGGGACATTTTCTAACTAAGTTATATGAATGTGTTACATCACAATAGTAATATTACATTAAATCTATTGGAAAATATTGGAGATCCATTTTGTAATTGCACAGACTAGTTTCTATTTTTATGTTTTTTAAACACTTTATAATCATGTTTTGAAAAGTGCTGCATAAATAAAGGATATTGCACATTAGTATGGCTATAATAACCTGATAATAACATCATGAGGGAAACAACAATAGGATTATATAATCAGGGTAAATTAAAAATGTAAATCACTGTGAATCATTTCAAGTGACAGGTGATGCCATTAGTTTTATTAGAGAGAAGAGTTCTTATTATATATTTCCATTTGCAGCCTATAATAATAATAATAGTAATAATAATAACCTTCACTTTCAGGCTTTAAGAGCTGTTTGAGTGGGATTTTGTAAAATGGCTCTGTCCTCATGTTTAATGCAACACTGGGAGGAACGCACAGACATGAGGAGGCCGACAGCGCCACCAAGTGGTTTTAGCCTTTGATGGTGAACTCAAAGGATCCCCATTTGACAAAAGCTGCGGAGACTCTGACATGAGTGGATCGTCTCTTGTCCTGAGTGGGATTAAGTCGGTTTAAGGGATTAAGTTGCTTTTTAAAACCAGTTTTCAACTTTTTCTGGATTATAGCTTTTTTTTTTGTTGGATTCTGGGATTTGAACCAACCTGCAAAAACTTTCTTCTTTTTTTTAAGGAAGTGTCATCTTTGTGTTTCTGTCATGCACTTCAGCTGCTTTGTTGCTTTGTTCAGTTTATGCTTCACAGGTGAGTCTGAACAAACAGGTAGGAAATCTACATCAAAGCAAATGTATGTTCATGCATTTTGAATATGATTTATTTTCAATCATGACTTTTAAATTCTTTGTAAATCTTCACCAATAAGTTGTCAAATACTTCATCAATATCATGAAAAAAGTCACTAAAATATACAGATCTCTTCCCTGCAGTTAGGAAATAGCTTCATCTGAGCGGTAAAAACACTTGTATTAGATGCAGATGTGCTGGATTTTTGAGGCCACTGGATGAATGTAAATGGAGCCCACAACTCCTCCACAACATTTCCCAACATGCATCTGGCCAGAATCCAGTCAAAACCTTTATAAAGCTGGAATTGAGCTGCTTTCCTCTTCAGGTGCTCCTCTGCTTGCTGACCAGTCAGTTTAATTACAGCTGGGCTCCAATCACTGCCAGTTAATTACTGAGGAGACCCCCTCAGGGACCAAGTCTGCTAAAGCCTTCATGTAATCCTGCTGTCTAATCACATGACCTGAGATCCACCCAGAGGCTCTCACAAGATGATAATGCATTGTGATTGAAAGGATGCTGGTTATCTTGCCTTTGTCATTAGAGATACAGGGGTCCTTTTACATGGTGACTCTGACAGACTGCACTCCTTCCTCTGCCATGACTCAAGTCTGTGGGGTGAAGCCAGTACTGTGAGTGATGTCTCATGCAAAATGTGTGTCAGTGTCTTGGTATTCTACACTCTCAGTGGAAGAAGGATTCAGAGTCTGATTGGCAACAATGTAAAAATACTACATCACAAGTAAAAGTTCTGTATTCAAAATCATACTTAAGTAAAAGAACACAAGTATTTTAAGCTAAATGTACTATAACTTTATATAGAGTTTGGTAGTTAAATTGTTGTAAGATGATTAATCGAGTAGGAAAGAAGAAAGTTCTGCCACCCAAATTTATGTTCATTTTATGGATATTTCTTAATTTTTTGTGAAATATTGGCCAATTTACCTCTTTGATTTTATCTTCAACAGTTATTCAAAGGAAACCATGTGAGAAGTTTCAAGGTGAAATGTCTGTTTGGTGCAACTCATAGACATCTGGAACATGACACATGTCAATTGGTAGAAAGTTAATCAGCAACTATTATAATAATCAAATAATGATTTTTGTCATTTGACAAAAAATACCAGACATTTGCTGTTTCAATTTGATGCTTTTCTTTTTTGTACATGAATGTAAACTGACTATCTTTGAGTTTTGAACTTCTGGTCAGATAAAACATGAGATTTGAAGATGTCAGCTTAGGCTCTGGGAATTTATAACGGAACTATATTCTAATATTTTCACAGTTACAATCTTTAATAATGTACAGGACTTCATACATTTATCATCCTGTATGTTTCTTATGCAAAATCTTAATCTGGAAAGTAATTAGTAAGTATTGCAATCAATAAAATGCAGTAGTAGAAGTATACTGGAGTAAAAATGCATGTTACTTTTCAGCATTTCAGTGGTTTTATCCACATGTCCATACTGATTTTTAATTGCTTTGTGCATGATGGTGCATGTCACCAGAAGTAATGTCTGTCTTTGCTCGAGCCCTGCAGCGCAGACCATCAGACTGATGAGCTTAGCTTGTTTATTTCCTCTGTGACTAATTCTCTGCGAGGGGGACTTGGGAAATATTAGTCTGGGGGAAGTGTTACTGAGTGGAACATCTGGCTCATTACGAGAAAAAATGCTGACGATAGGTTGGATTCACACATCGCTGCTACAATCTGAAGCAGCTCAGAATGTGGTGCATGATCATTATTATTAGAAACTGTGTTAAAGTGAACTTTATGTGGTCGAGGGCAACTGGGCCAGAAAGCAGAGTGGGAGCAGTACTGGAACTGGACTTGAGATGAGGACGGGGGCTGACACACTGGAAAGTTTTGGCATTCAGTTTCTAAACATGGACTCATTTTTGGGATTTCACAAGGGATAATATGCCTGAACCACAACTGCTGAGAAAAGAGGATAAGAATAAAATGGATTTATTGTGCATAAAGACTGATTCATAGAGACAAATTCAGAATGGAGGCCATAGTACAGTACTCAAGCCTGTCTGTTTAATACATGAACAGAGATGAGTAAGAGGGGCAGAGTCCAAGTGAGTAATGAAAACATGCTGTTTGCCCTAATTTGTGGTGAAGGTTTCATTGTGTAATGACAACAATATAAAACATGCTTTCTCTCTCCTCACATCTACATTCATTTCTTTACCTTCAAGAAAACTTAATCTTTATACCATTTGCAGGATTTTGATGTTTTCCTCTCAGGAGTTTGCAGTAGCATCACTGATTGCACATCCAGGTGTCCGTGCACTGGAATGTTATTGAGCTTCTGTTAAAGGAAACCTGAAAGGAAGTCAAGGAAAAGATATTGTCTTGGGGCAGTCATTTGTCTGCCAGACTGCCTGTGTGTGACCTATATACACTGTAACACTCCTGATACAGAACCTCAGTGAATCAGAGAACTATGTTTGAGGTCTTGCTTGTCTGACTGTTGTTTCGTTTTTTTTTTCCAGGTGGCTTTGCAACCACAGCATATGAAACCTACAATGACTTTGCAGAAGAAGAATACACTCCTCAACTAGACTACACAAGTGCGTATGAGGAAAAACACGCACTCACTATGGATGGGCAATATGACAGAACATACCATCAGACAGTTTACAGTGCTCCTGTCTACCATTTAGACTGTTGTAGCCATCCCTGTGACACCGCTGGTATCCAAGAAACTTTCCAAGAATTTCTATAAGTTTTATTGTCATATGATTTAAACAGACCTCATTTTGTGGCTTTTTAGATGATGATGCTATGCATATCATTGGTCTGAATAATTATATTAAGGGTCTTGTCATTGCTATTAAACTTCCCTTAAAGACCAAAAAGAAGTCTGACCAAAGTCTAGTCAATAGCCGATCAATCTAAATACCCTGATTCCTCTTTAAACGCAGACCCATACTGGTGTCACTCTCCGAGTCTGACCAATGGGGAGGTGACCTGCCACTCCCCTCGAGGCGGGGGCCACCGGAGCACGTTAGGCACCCGCTGCGAGATGAGCTGCGATCGAGGATACCGCCTGCTGGGGAGGAGCTCGATCCAGTGCCTCGCCAGCCGACGCTGGTCTGGGACTGCTTACTGCCGCAGTATGTGGAAGTTGAGATTTTAAATTCCTTTATGTGGATGTGAAGATCTATTAAAAACACACCAAGGCGCCACAGTGTTACACCGGCTGACATGTTTTTTAATTACATCAAACATGAGCCGATACCACATACACCATCCTGTGACTGTAAGATCTCAATAACACACCAAATGTGTATTAATCCGCTGCTGAAAGTAGTCCCCAACAAATGCACTGTTTACTGGTGTTTGAGTAACATTTGATAAGAACTACACTGCCCAGCTGTTCAGTTGTCTTCAGTAGGAATGAATCGAGGGGAAGAGCAACAAATACACATGGGAAGTCAGAAAGCATGAAGAGAAGGATTAACATTGAATTTGGTCTTTCATTGGATTTGTTGACCATAACAAAACTACAGAATATCACCGGCCTTATCCTTTGAGACAGGTATCGATTCTGTGATTGTTTCTTACACTGAACAAATTGGATGTGTGTGTGTGTTGATGTTCCTTCAGAGATGCGCTGCCACGTGCTGCAGCCCATTCCACATGGCAGATACACCTGCACTCAGGGCTTAATGGTGGACTCCAGGTGTGACTTCACCTGCGCCCCCGGCTATCGCATCGAGGGGGAGCACTCACGCACCTGTCAGCACGGGGGGTCATGGAGCGGAGCACAGCCGGTTTGCACAGGTACACATCAAAGTCTTATTCTGCAGATCCATGTGAAGCCAATCACAAGTTTAAAGTCAAAAGTTTTGTGCAAGATGTGATGAACTGCCAACTGAAGATTTAACTTACTGCCATAACATGGACATAAATTCAGACCATCTGTGTTGCAGTCCTGTTTCTCATTCTCCGTTCATAAGCCGAGATGTGTCCAATGTCACAGTCACACAAAAACAAGCATATTTCCTGCTGCTCTGGTCTTTGGACTGAATCCAGAATTTCTGTCTTTCAAGTTTCATATTCTGCTCCATATAACTTACAGTTCGACTAAAACAATGCCACCATTTAAATAGATTTCCTTCCTGCAAAATCTCCAACGCTGCTGTAATTTTCCAACTGCTTATTTCAGATACAGATCCTCCAAAGATCAAATGCCCTCCTTCCAGACTCAAGGTCGCCGAGCCTGGAAAGCTCACTGCCATGGTGACCTGGGACCCTCCCGCTGCCACAGATACTGCTGATAAATCACTGGAGTAAGTTGCTCCTTTCCTTTGCTTCCCTTTCCTGCTCACTTTAAAATGGAATTAAACTCTTGGCCTTTGCTGTATGTGTCTCCCCGCAGTGTAATATTAGTAGGCCAGGAGCCAGGCACCGACTTTAAAGAGGGAGCGAACATCATCCGATACAAAGTGTACGATCAAGCCAGGAACAGAGCTGCCTGCAAGTTTATTGTACGTGTTGAGGGTAAGCTGCCAAACCTCCACTTTCTGACTCATGAAAATACTACATGACCTTGACTGCAGCATTATAACTTACAGGATTGGATTTCTTATCTCCACTTTCTCCTTCTACCAGTGAGAAGATGTCCAACTCTATATGCACCTCTGCACGGCTACCTCACCTGCTCCTCCGATGGGAATAACTACGGTGCAACATGCGAATATCACTGCGACGGAGGATACGAACGGAGGGGCATAGCAAGTCGTGTCTGCCAGTTTAACCGCAACTGGGATGGACAGCCCGCTGAGTGTGTTCGTGAGTCTGCATGACAGAAAACATGCTTATGAATGTGATACATTTACATAATAGTACATGCATTATAATACTTGACCTTATAAGCCATTATAAAATGCTCTATAATGTGTTATGCTCATTGTTATAAAGCCTTATGTATGATGATTTATGAGTATTTATAATGATACTTATACACGTTTATAAGCATATCATAAATATATGTATAATGCATTATCTATGTGGGAATTGTCAGTGAGTTGCCAACAGTTATAATGTATTATAATACCTGACCTTATAAGTGATGATATAATGCTTTATAGTGTGTTATGATTATTGCTATAAAGCATTATGATCATTTATGAGTGTTTATAACTATAGTTATACAGTGCTATAATGTCATTATAACACATTATAATTACATTTATAATGCATTATAGAGATAGGTGTCAAATAAAGTGTTACCAGAATAACAATTTGACTTCTGACACTTTCAGTTAGCTCTGATGTCTGATGTTGTTTCCCACTATCACAATGCTGCAATGCTAGTGACCAATGATCTGCTGAAACTTGAGGCACAGTCATATTTATAACAGGTGATCACTGGCTGCAAGGTGAGTTACATGATGAGTACAGCAGATCCACCTGAGTCTCAGCTGAATGCAAAACTTCAATGGAAAAGATTTAAACAGGAACTTAAGGGAATCTGACCTTTCGTATAAAATAGTTAAGTTCATTACCACAAATTTGCTGATTGCTTATCTAGAAACAGTGCAAAATCTTAAATATTTTTTCATTTTACATGTCATAACTTCTTCAATCCTCAAACTATCAGATTTTTTCCAGGTCGTGTTGTGAAATATTAGAAACTTTCAATGTGGTCTGTGGTCTGGAACTGACCATATGTACTGTGAAGGATGTTAATACAGGATTGTGACTTTGTGTGTTTGCAGCAATGGAGATTAAATCAGATGTAAAGACAGCCTCCGCTCTCCTGGATCAGTTCTATGAGAAGAGAAGGCTGCTGATCATGTCTGCGCCCAACATATCTGACCCAGACTACCAGCTGCAGAACATCATGATACAAGTGAGGAAGCTTTTTGCTGCTTCACATGACAGTTTCTAAGGACGTTTAATAAAGAAAAAAAATCTGTCTTCTTCATTTCACCCAGAAATCGGACTGTGGATTAGACCTGAGACATGTAACCCTGATCGAGCTCCTGGGCTCCCCGCCTCGTGAGACAGGTCGCATCAAGGAAAGTCTGCTCGGCGCTGAAGTCATCGAGGGTTTGAGGTAATGGTGACATGCTTCATCACGTCGTTATTCAGCGGTTTTATGGTTCACCCTGAGGGAAAAAAAGGGAATTTCATTTAAAGATTCCATCCTGAAATAGTTTTATTTAAGTCCAGTTCTCATTAACAGTAAAGAGCTGTTTCTCCTCACTCTATTTAAATGTCAGGGGGTCTCCTCATAAAAAGGGAGCCTCTGTTAGACTGTTGACTTTAAAAGGAAAAAATGCACTCCAAGGATTAACACTGTTAAAAATAACAACATAATTCCAGGGTACTGGTAATGGGATTTTTACAGGACTGACACAACATCAATAGTTAACACCTGGCTTTGGATCTTATGAGAATCAATAAGAAGTAAGAAGTAAGAAATTCCTTAAAACTCTACTTTGCACCAGACATAGACACAAGCATACAGGGACTCCTTCATCTCACAAGACGCAAAGATATAGATTTTTCCACCAACTGTGTAATTTGAGTAAGGGGCACTGCTCACTTTTTCCAGGCTGGAAAATCTCTTCCTAAACCTTCAGTCTCTCCACTGAGACACAAACCCCACAGCTGAGTGAGGCACATTCTTTGAGAGTCGTACAAAAGACTTTGGGAAAAAGGAGTCAAATCCGACCAGGTAGATGATGGTAGTGTCTACAGAGACATTATTTAGAGCTTATTGTTAAAAAACCCCCCAATGAGATAACTGTAAACACTTGTACATTACAAAGTAATTCTTGGAAAGCCTGCAAGCTTAAGATCAAAGCTGCACTTGTGAATATTCTCAGATTAATAATGAGGGATTGTGTGTATTATACAAGACATCGCTTATCATGATGAACTCACAAAGAATTATCACCCAACTCTGTACTTTCTCTGGAGTGTTTTAGCATCTTTTAGCTTATTGTTTTGGTTTTACGACCCACAACTTAATTCTTTTATCGTTAACTGCTAAATGCTCCACTATGTTCACCAGCAAGTTGTTAACTTCCAACCATAAAACAAAAATACATCTGAAAGACAGTATAAAGCTGCATAGTGCCGAGTAATGTAATTACTGCAGAGTTGAATGATAATTGTATATGGCTCTGCATTTAATCTATTGTTATTATGAGCATATTGCTGCTTTAATGTTACTTAATGTAAGTATGAAATGGTGCAGTGTTGTTTTGATTATCTAATTTCTGATTTATGTCTCTCTAAAGACAAGTGTTCAGAATCTCCAGATACTACTTCAGCATGGTGCTGTTGGACAAGCTCGGACTGGACCGAGAGCGCTTCATTACCCCGATGTCGTCCGAGGAGCTGTTCTCCTACATCGACAGCTTCCTGCTGGACGAAGAGGAACGAGAGAGGCTGGAGCTCCACAGAGATTTCTGTGACTAATTTAATAAACCTCTCTGGTTGCCACAGCAATAAACTCATCAGTATTACAAACACAAGATGAGGAAGGACAAACAACAACCAGAAAGCGGGTCCAGAGGGACGTCATGAGAGAAAAGAGGACAAGAAGTCAGTTCTCATCAAGTTCAAATGTGATCGCTAGACAACACTGAAGTGCTGGCACTGTTTTCTTTATATCAAATCATCACCTGAAATGGCAAGGAGGCCAGAAAATATTGCAGTGGCAAGCTTGACTACAGCACATTAGTGAACGATATACATACATTTTGAATCGTAGATGCATGACATTTGGTTTGATGTATGATGTGGATTGTTAGTTTTGTCATGGAGCCTGTTAGTAAATCTGATATTTACTGATTGATTTTTACCAAAGACTACTGAGGAACACTTGAGCAGACAGATAGTTTTCTAATCCCGCTGATTAATTGAGTGTAACAGAGCTGAGGCAATCAAGCATGTCTGAGGTTTAGTCAGTTTTTATTGGGTGAACAGAATATTTAAGGCAACCTTGAGGTGAACATGACTCTGATCACACTCAGATGAGGAGGTAACAGTTAAAAACCTTCATACCTTATATCTGAAAATACACGTTTAATATTTCAAAGAGGACTTTTTATGCATCTTATATAAATATAATTTTTTTTACATAATAGTATTAATGTAAAATGCAATGGTATAGATTAAACTTAAATGGTATAGATAAGCACAATTTGTTTGATGCAACACAAGAAATTTTGTATAATACCAGTTTATAATGAATTGTTTTCCCACATATCAGTGTAATTCTGTACACAACTATTAAGAAATAGGTGACACATTATGACAGTCTTTCTGTGCTAAGTGCTCTGCATGATTTTAAAATGCAATAATATATACAGCTTGATTTTAAAAACATAAAATGACTGTGGCAACGTTTTTTAAAATAAATCCAGAGTTAAATGTTGTGATGCTTTGGCACATTTTCAACAGTCTGCAGTCAGGAGGGGGTCGCGCTATAGATGAAGCCCATATGGGGAGGCAGGTGTGAGCAGGTGTTTAGTGTCTATCAGGCCAATGAACTGCGTGTGGGTTCTCGTCAGTCGACAAGCTTCTGGTCTCGTAAGCTTGCAAAATATAATAATGCACAATCTCATTTGTCCAGACCCCACAGCATCTCCCATATTCAGTCTGTTCCTGTTTTTCCAAGGGTCCGGGCCTGTGCCGTCCTCATTTGCCCTTAGCCTTCTGCATAGTGGACCGCAGTGGAAGAGTGCCCTCTGCCCACGAGTCAGGGTACTGCATCATCTTCTGCCACAGACTGACTTCCTCTCCAACTGAGTCCTTCTCCACTTCCTCTTTTCCTATTCTTACAGTGCCTGCAGGGGCGGAGATTACACAGCGGATGCAAAATTAGTGCCGAATCTTTTTCTATCAATCGAAAATTTCTTTGACTCACTTAATTCTCACACTGGGCCAAGAAAATGGAAGCCTTGTGGGCGCTTCAGCAGTAATGGAAAATTAAGCTTGTCTTTCTCACAAAGGTAAATGTGCTTTGACAATAAAACCATTTTAACTAGAAAATGCTAGCTATGGTTTTACACCCTCTTTTTATGAAGATTAATTTAATTAACTCCAAATCAAGATCCAAACACTGATATGCAATTAGAGTGAAATAATTACTACTACAAAAAGGTGCAAAAAGAATCTACTGCCTTAAAATTGCTGACAAACAAAACAATGAAAAAATGTGAAACAAACCAACAAAAACACACTAATGAGATGCAATTACCTAAGACTAAGCAAAAAATTTAGAAAATATAAGTTCAGACATACAGCTTTAGTTTCATTCATAAAAAGGTGGATTAGTCTATCGGCAATAGGCTTAATAAGATTTCACACAATAGCAATTGTCTAAGTAACACAAAGCAACTACAAAAGGAAAAAACAGAACTATCTGACTGATTTTCATAAAACTACAAGATGCAAGATCCTGAAAGCCAGAAAAAAAACCTTTACCTTTTCCAGAGCTGAGTCGGACTCCTCCCAGAAATTCATTGCTCAGCATGGCCTCTCTGTCCCACACAGTCAGCTCCAGACACATCACCTTCAGCTGCTCCAGAGTCAGCTCCTTGTACACAAATGTGTGGTCATAGTGGGGGTTCAGGTTCTTCTTCACCACCGGAGTCTTCCTCTTGGTGGTCTTCGCCTTTGTTGGGAACAAGTACCTGCAGAACAGAGTTAGTTTAAAAAGACAAATGATTGTGTGAAAGCACAGTAAGTCAACAGGTTATCACTAACCCTTTCACAAAGCTATCTGATGTTCCTCCTGCTTTCATTGCCATCAAATTCTTGGCCTCTTTAATTAAGACATGCAGTTCTCCCCCCTGTTCAGTCGGCGCCTTTTTGCCTGAGGAGAAGAAAACAGACACATTTAGAAAATTACAGCATAGTGTATCAATCACGCCAAGAGCTGGATGCAGTTTTTGTATCATAGTCTTACCTTTGATTTTCTCAGCTGTTGGCTTTTTAGGTGTGATGTACTTCAAGGAGATCACCAGCTCTCCTTTGTACTGAGCAAAAGCTGAAGCCGGCAGAGACGAGGCTGCCTGTTAGGTAAGTACATCATATTTAGGAAACCCAACGCACCCACACAACAAAGCAGTAAACATGCTCGAAGGCAGGCCATTACACTAAAACCCTAATGGATTTGTTCCTTCTGAAGCACTTTACATTCTCTCTTGTTAATTTGAAAACTCACAAAGTGTGGATTGCCAGGCTTTTTTTTTCCTCTGACAAATGGCATTAAACATTATATCAAACATGCAATATTTATAACTGTAAGATACTTAAGAGTTCAAAGGTACCCTGTGTAGTTTTTAGATCTTTAGTAATACTAGGGAGACTTATTTAACATGTGTGTCCACTTTCACTTTGATCTGGTGCACAAGCACAAGGTTACGGATGCGTGTGATTCACATTTCTGCCAATGGTTTCACATTATTCCACTGATGTACACGTGACGGTAATGCACTACGACATGCAGCAATAAGCCAGCAAAGAGAGGGAAGAAGCAGACAGCTCACAAGTAAACGTGTATGTGAACAACACATAAGGATGCACACATTGCGTGGGAAACACTGACAGTCAACAGAAACTATTTACAAGAAAGCCCACAGGTGAGGTGTCATGAGGTGTTTACATTATAATGTCTACACAGTGTTGGGAACATAATGCACAAACAGACAAAAACACTAACAAATCCATCCTCCGTAAAAAGCTGTGCAGTTCTTGACATGTAGTAGCTCTATGGAGCAGATTTGCTACGAGTGGATCCTTGTTCTGTTTGTCTTGTGCATGAGGATTCACATGCACACAAGGGCAGAGAAGAAGAAGACTGTGTTTTATGAGGAGGGAAATCCATTTATCCCCTCTGTTAAACCTCAAGGACACACATTATGGGTGTTGGGGAGTGAAAAAGAATGTAAACATAACTGTGGTTTGTTTACAAGAAAACTCCACAGGCACCTTTAACACAGAATTTATTGCAGTAGGTTAAGAAGACTAAACTCAGTTTCTCTCTACCTTTCCCATGAGAACCATGCGGTCCACGTAGAGGGAGTCGAGGTCTCGGCAGTCCAGAGCGACTTCCACCTCTCCCAGGAAGGCGTTGCGGCTCAGGCGACCATGATGCCAGACTGATATCAACATGGAGCGGGTGAACAGCTGAGAGCGACTGATAGAGTACTGTTGGTGAAAGATGAGGAGATGGACAGGATGGATCAAAGGCCTGTCTCACACTGATAGACTGGTGAAAGTCTTTTAATGCTCTGGTGCTGAAGGAGGTTTAAATAAATCATGGGACGCTGATCAAAGCAGAAGACGGATTTAGATTTTATTGGAAGTTGCATCTAAAATCGTCCAAATGACCATCTTCTTTCTAACCTTTAAAGAGCAAATCCAAACCCAGAGCAATCCATTCGTTACAAATTGATTCATCTGGCTAATTCCCTTTGAAGCGGTCTGGTTTGTCCCTGTATTTAAGCTGACTCTACATTGTAGGTAAGGACCAGAATCAATATTTGACTACAGCTATTCTAATCTGCAATGTCAATATCAATCTTAAGGTCTCAGGGGGTGTGGTCATTATTTGCAGCAGGCATGGGCAAGGTCACTAATCAGGGAGTGTCACTGAGTCAACAGGATGAGGTCGACAGTTGCAGCACAGCTAGAGAGATGTTAGATAGAAACCATCACCTTCAGTGTTTCTTTGTAAACAGGGTCGACGGTGTTCCTCTTAATGCTGGTCTTCCTTTTGCTCTGACGGGATTTATCAGGGAGTAGATAACATTTCACATAGCTGAAAAGCAAAAACCAGCAGATGAGTGGAACAGTGTTTCTCTCAGGCAGGGCTACTGGTCTTTTGCTGCATTTCCTGAGTAAATGCTATGAAAAATGTGTGTTGACATTCAGTTTCCTGTGAAACTCAAGTAATCACCTCTGGGATGTGATTACTGAGACTCTGTAAACACAGCAACCTCTTATCTCCACTGATCAAAGCTGTGTTAACATCACTGAGGGGTGTGTGTGTGTGTGTGTGGAGAGCAGAAAATTGTGTCTGTTTCAGAGCGACGATTGGCACCAAAGTTTTTGCAGAAACTGTGCTTCAAATGATGCATTTTGTTCAGTGCAGAGCTTCACATTTCAGCGATGCTAGTTGTTCATATTTACGGGTTGGAAAGCTGCCGTGAGGTGTCGCCGCAGGCCAGCCCGTGGCACTCTCTGATGAAGACCTGGAGGCTCTGGGTGTGTTCATCGTAGCTGATAGAGAAGATGATTTCTCCGCTCACCTCGACGCTGTCAAAGTCTCCTGCTTCACTGTAAATACTCATCAGGCTGCCCAGTGTGCTCTGGAGAAACATACATACACCTGATCATTATCATTTATTTTCTATTTTATACTTTGTATTCTATATTTAAATAGTGCAATATATGAGAAGTGATGGAGATGTCAATTTCCTGGGGGGAACCTCCCAAAGGGATTAATAAAGTACTCTGTCTGTCTGTCTGTCTGTCTGTCATAAACAACTCTGTGTTTCTTTCATTATTACCAAATATTGACACTGACATTTGAACAGATGTGATCTAAAGGCTTAATGCTGCACATCACAGAAGAAATCATTTGGAAACATAGAAATCATACATAACAAATGCATACTAGAGGGTTGACAGAAAGAGAGTCAGGGGCAAAACAAACAAAAAAAGCATGGCCTCAGCTTTCCTTTGAGCCTTTGGTAACTATAGAATCATCTCGTCAGACTTTACACATCAGTTTCACACTTCCTAACTTGCTGGAGGATATCCTGAGGTTATAGATGCTCACTCAGATTATCGAACATCAGTTCCGTTCTGAGAGACATAATGACTGCTCTTCAAAGAGCTTTTAGAGGACTAATGCCAGAGAATGTCAATACTTTACCTTTGAGCTACGCAGACTGGAGGAGCTCGAAGCCATTGTCCTTTTGTGAAAGCTAACCAAGCTGTCGATATCTTCGTCCTCCTCTCCATCTTCCTGTGGCGTCAGAATAAGCACTCAAAAAACTGATCATAGACACACAGCGTGGTTGCCGTTTTTCAGCCAAAATGAGGATTGTAAGCTTAATAAAAATGAACAAAACAAGCCTGGTTTCCCAGAGATGTTTGTGTAATAGATACTGGGATAGGAAAAATCCATCCTTAACAACAGCAGTCTCAAAAAGGTCATTGAGCAAAGGCCTTGATCCCCTGGAACCATCATAAGCCAATACTATTACAGTCAAGTTAATTAGCAGAAAAATCCACAATTATCTGAAAAATCGACTCGAAATGCCACGTTTCAGTGCTCGCTCCTCATCAGAGCACAGGCTTCTTTCTGGTTTCATTTGGCAGAGATGTTCAGCAAATCAGACAGGAAGTAATTCAACACAGAAGAGGCAAAAATAGCATGAAAATAACCTCAATAAAACAGACACAAATGCAGCCACTAAACATGTTTTCTTCAGAGTAAGAGGCTTTTTGCTCTGTAGCTCTGTCACTACACACCAGACAGCAAATAAGATTTTTTCAGCAAAGGGCTTACCTGTACGTCCAGGCCTGGTACAGAACGGCTCCTGTTGCCCATTGAGCCCTGCGACGTTTCTGGTCCATCACGCAGGTCCAGTGTTGAAACACACTCTGCCATAAAAATGCAGACCAGCAATTAAGCTGCAATACACACAAGGTTTTCATTTGATGCAGGAAGAAAAACAACAGCACTGCACACATTAATAGAAAGGTGCTAACCAGGAGGCCTTGGGTCTCGTTTGATGCTCTTCTTGAAGAGTCTATCAACGTCTAAATCCGGGCTCGCTCGGACTGATTTGACCTCTGGGGCCTGTAGTGAGAGAAATGGGTAGTCACAGTCAGAGAAAACGTCCAATTGCTTGAGATAGAAACATAAAAACTTGAGAGCATCGTACACTTTTAACTTTCGTGTTGGCACCGTCAGCACTAACAACATCTGCTTTGACTTGGATGGTCGTACTGGAAGCACTGGATCCTGCTGGGCTGGACTGGAGAGAGCATTTTTTTCTCCTGTGGGATGACAGTGATTATTAATTACAGCCACACATTTATACATTTAAATACATTTAAAACAACTTTCTTCAGATTTTGTGTGTGACCCTGTGTCTGCATGTCTACACCCCCATTAACCTGAAACTAGCAACTGGGAAAACTCAGCGACTTTTACCTGCCATTATGGCACGTGTGTAAATACCATGAGCAGAACATATTAAAGAAATTATTTATTCATGCACAGACGTTACAGGTGGATGATCTTCATCAGGCAGGCAACAGTGTTACAACCAAGCCTGAAACATCAATACATGAATAAATAATTTAACTAGAGTGCATTATTTGGGATTTTTTGTTCTTGAGGATTCCCTACCAATTTTCAAAAAAATGAAATTGACTGCAGCGATTTCTTCTTCTTCTTCTTCTCTGTTTTAACATTATAATCACAAATTATAAGGTTTTTCTCCTCAGCTTAAATTTTATTGAAAACTTTTTCTTATTTTAGTGGAAACTATGATACTAATCCAAATGTATAGCAAAAAACGTACTGTGATTTTTTATTTGTCTGGTAGTTTATAGACATTTGAAACAGCGTAGTTTAACATTTTCTCCATTTAAAACCATCTGACCACGGCCCTGCTGTCACAACCGTAGCACCCTGACCAGCTGAGGGGGAGGAGGACCATTACACCCCTGCCTCAAGAGTTGCTTTGAAGTGAGCAGGTGATGGTTATACCTTTTAGAATAACTACAGGTGAGTTTACCTGGGTTGCTCAGGGGTCACATGGCTGGACTCGGTCTCAGTCTTACTGCTATTTACACTGGCGTTCTCTGCAGACTCTGTGTCGCTGCATGTTGGCTTTGACGAAACGCTCTCCTTCGATTCAAAAGATTCTCTTGAAGTAATTGATCCTGAATTCTCACTTAAATGACTGTCAAAGAAAAAAAAAACACAAAAGACTGAAATACTCTTAATTGGTATTCACAAAATCCATTAATGAACATTACTAAAACTGCCAAAACTGAAGTGAAGAATGAAAACACACCATTTGTTAATCGGTGTTGGGCTTTTCTGCCTGGTCCGAGGCACAGGAATGGGAAGATCTGAGTTTATTTCAGTACTTCTCAACAGAATCTCTCCGGTTGTCTCACGCTTCTTGTCTATAACACAGAAGAAAATTTAAATAGCACTTTCATACTTGTAACACAATGCTATCATGTTACTGCAGTTTTTAACATTGCTCTCGTTCCACTGCTGAACTGGGACAACATTCCTGTGACTGTGGGCACGTCTTTTAGACTGGACTGAGAGCTGTTTGCATTCCTGGTCGAACAGTTGATACCCACTTCCTCTTCCTGTACTCACTCTGAGCCCTCTTTTTCAGGGAAACTCTCACGAGGTCGTGTCCAGGAGTTGTGGAGAAACGGTTGACTCTCTGATCAAAGAACCAGTCACCTGTCATTTTCTTTAGATCCCTGCAATACGACATAAATGCTGTTTAATTCCCACTCCATCATCAGTTAAATGACAGCTTTGAAAAAGGTTAATGGTGATTGTTTACACTACGGCTAAAATTATTTTACACACTGTATAAATGAACTGTTCTGGGTTTTCAGAGATAAAGTCTATAAAGTACGTATATAGTATATAGTCCGCAACACGTGCTATGGTTGCTAATTGTGAGGGGCATTAAATGTACTGACAGATATATGTTGGGACGGTGATGCGTGTCTCGTATGTTCAATATTGTCAGTCATGTTGCATATGACCTGGACCTTCTCACTATCCACATCCACATAGTCTGTTTTTATTTTTAACATTCTGAATATCTGTTGATTAATAACACCTGTTGTAAAAGGAAAATATCTAAAATGGTAAAATTTCAAGATTATAACTATAAGCACAAAAAGCTAAAAGTGACTTTAGTGTAAACAAATGCAAATACATGTAAATCCTTTTTTAAAATGGCTATTTATCTTAAAAGGATAAGGATCTTATTTATTTTGTATTGTCAACAAATCCCATAACAATCCCATTATACTACCTGTGTATCCAGAGTTTGGTGTAGCCTATTCCTGTGCCTGAGCTCCATTGCTGTTTGAAAGGCTATTAAAACCTATCAATTAGACACATTGGACACTGTATTGCATCAAATCTACAACTGAAAAGTCCTCAATAAATAAACTATTTACTCCAGGTTGAATAACTGTTGCCTAAAACTACAGTGTCAAGCAGTTTTGGGAAATTACTCAAAATGATTTGTGACCCACAACTTGAGCAGGCATGATTAGGCTTGGGGGATTTATGGGATTTATTGACAATCCAAGAAATATAAACCCTGAAGACACTTTGATCCAGAGACAATATTTGATAAAATTCAACTATCATTTAAAGGAGTGTATAAATAAAGTCTCTTACAACTCTTTGGCACACACACTGCAGAGCCAGGATCCGTTGGGGAGGATTGTTCTGCAGTTGCGGCACACATAGTGATTGCACATCTTGCACTGGCTGGAGAAAACAGTGAGTCGGCTCAGAGGCTCCTGGCAACGGCCACAACTACGCTGACTGTATCTTCCACTGCCACGTTTGGCCCCTTTCCTCTTCACATCCAGTAACTCTGTCTTCAACTTCCTGAGATAAAACACACACAAAAAATTTTAAAACTGAGAGGCTGTCCTTTGAAAAGCTTGTTCTGTAGTGTAGTATCTATAAGCTATTTTAAATATTGCAACCTCTTCAATTACAGGGTAAGTTAGGTTATATTACATCTTTTATCAGCGAAGTTAGGGACAACTAAAGTAAGTAAGATAACCATTTAGTACAATTCACAGGAGGTGTTCTCTTCTCACCGTACACGCCGCTCCTCAGCCTGTCTCAGCTCCTCGTCCCGTCGCAGCACCTGCAGGATCAGCTCCTGCTCAGACTCAGACAGGAAGCTCAGGTTGATCATGTCTGCAGCCTGGGGCATTGTGCCTTCAACCAAAAACCCTTAGTGCAGGTTAACTGGCTCTGATCAGTCGCTGTTGCATGGAGAAGATCTCCTGAAGACAAAAGGGAACATTAGGTAAATTCATTGAAACGGTAATAAATACTCTGCTCTCATATACTGAAAAAACCTGTAGTTTAAAGATAGACAGATTTGACATCAGGAACGCCTACAGAGGTGAGCAGCACTCTTGACTCTTGAGCCAGTTTTTCTATGCTCTCATTTAAAGCAACCTGAGTAAAAAGGGGAACTTATTGGCTTGATGCCCTGTGGAGATGAAGGTACAGGCAGACAGAAAGAGTTGTGTGATCCTAATCAAATGAATACTAGGCGATTGACTAACACGTCATTCTTCCTGCGTCCTGCCTCCATGAAGTGAAGCCTCAGTTCAGCAACTTTGTGATGGACAGTGTTGGAGGAAGTATTCAAATACAATCATATCGCACTGTAAATAGTCTTTTACAAATAAAAGTTCTGCATTAAAAATGTTCCTTAACTTAAAGTACACAAGTATAATCAAAAAAATTTACTTAAAGTATTAAAGTACATAATGCACAAATGTCCTCTGTGACTCCTCTATTATATATTATATCATTATTGTTTGATTACTGTTACTCATTAATGTAAAAGCAGGAGTCTATTGTTGTAGTTGGCTGAGGTTGAGCAAATTTTCAACTATGTTGAACAGGACCGAACTAATGATTATTTTCATTATAGATGAATCTGCTGATTATTTTCCCAAAGCAACACCTTTATAATATTTTGTCAATACGGCAAACCTCAAAATAATAAAATATATTTTAATTATTAAAATAATTCAAAGAAAAAGCAGCAAATTTTCACATTTGTGAGGCTGGAAATATGAAATGAGTTTACAAATGACAAATGATTATCAAAATTACTTATTTTTTAATTGAATAATAACTTCAGATGTAATTTATAAATTACTGGATACTTTATAAGAAAAAATATTTTATAATTGCTTCATATGTTTTGTAGGTAAAAAAAGATCTTAATTTGTAAAATAACTAGTGACTATAAGCTGTCAGACAAATGTAGAAAATTAAAAAGTACAGATTAGTAGTGGAGAAAGAAAGAAAGAAAGAAATGAAAAGAAAGACTCAAGAAAAGTACAAGTACCTCAGATTTCTACTTAAGTACAGTACTTGAGAAAATGTACTTGGTTATATTCTCCCACTGGTGATGGATAGTGAGGGAGTCCAAGTGTCGTAGCCTCCTCCTTGTACATCAATCAGTCAAAAAGGATCGCCTGTGGGAATCTAGAACACCACAACAGAGACCGACCCTTAGACATGTTTTCATTTCATTTGGGGACAGAAATCAGACTACAACTCCAAAAAGGAACAAGCATTTGGCCAAACCTTGCATTCCACATGATGATGAATGACTAATAGGAACCAGGATGCTGGAGGATATAAAAATCCCACAGAAAGCCTCGGGCCGGGTGAAAGGTTGTTTTGAATGGGACGTGCAAAAACAACATGAACTTGGCTGTCGTGCAGGGTTCCCACCCTCTAAAGATACAGACCAACGGGTGGAGTCTGGCAGCTTAACCATTTATTTAATCCCAACATCAAACTTCTCATCTATCTTGTTCTCATCTGAAACTCAATGCTCCGTTGCCACAGAGGAGATTAAGGTGAGGGGGAAATGCACCTGGTTAATCAGTAGGAAAGCTGCAATCCTTAAAACTGCATGTTAAAAATAACCCCAACCCAAACGCCTTCTTTCCTCATTGTTTGAATACCTGAGCCCAACTATCACCTGCAGGAGTTGGAGAACACCTGCAAAGCAAACCTTGAAGGAAACGGCGCATGCGCAGCAGCAGATGACAGCGAGATAATGCAAAAAAAGTGGAATAATCCTTTAAAAACACTAAACATATGACAATAAAAAGGAAAATTGTGTTTAAAAACTACCTGAGTAAAAAAGGTGTAGTAGCTCGTGTAAAGCTTAAACATAAATCATGTCGGACAAAGCAGTTGTTAAACCTCAAAAAGTTGGTGATGAACTAGCTTTAAGTTCAGATTGTAAGAATCAAAGATTAGCCGCTAACATCAAGCGTTAAATTAAAGCTAACGAAAGTCCATATTCACTCCGCGGCGCTTTAAGAAAACAGTCTGATTTTATGCGGCTGTAAAGGCGGAAGATTTGTGAAGACGGCTCGCTTATTTAAATGAGCAGATAAGCATGAAATCGGGTGATAAAACAGCATAAAACACAGGTGATTAAAGTTCGCACACCTGTTGTTAAAGTCGGCTCTCCTGTCTCCGCTACACGGCTGCGTCAGTGAAACGCTCCTGACAGAAACAACAAAAGCGGCGAAAAGCAGCAGAAAAACTAGCAGCGAAATTCACTTCACTTACATCGACTCGTGCCTGTAAACTGTTTTCCTCACTTTCCTTGTCAGTTGTGATCACATTCCTTCTTTTCTCCACTTCTCCTTCTCGTCTCCTGAACTGTTGATTTTGCGCACTGTGTTACCGGAAGATGTAGAAAGTTGCAGTCAGGAGCGCCTCTCCTCATTTTCCATGACAGGTGCATTAACTCAGCTGTTTACCACAAAAGGGCTGGATGTGGAAAATTAGAGCCATTGAAACAGTCCAATAATTAGCCCTGGTCCTCTTTTCTCCCATGCGAAGAGTTTGTCTTAAAATGAAAAAAAGCAGGACTTCTTGCCCCTGAGGAAAAAACTGAATCAATAAAAGTGGGAAATGCAAATTCTAAACAAAGACAGTGAGACGTTTAGTGTTATTGAGAAAAAACATTACAGGTGGTGTGTCTGGGTTCCCTGTTATATAGCCTGCCATTATTTACTGTCAGGGTGTATGCAAAGTGATAGTGGAAACACACACTGGAAAGCAAATGAACACCAGGCCTATATATAAAAAAGAGCCTGTAAGTCTCACAAGATGGTGCTGATTCCCATTTGCAACAAGTCTCTGGTGTCAAAGTCACTATGAGATAGTTTTGAAGTAAGAATGTCTGTGGTGAATTAAATCTATTAATGTTGATGACTGAAAAACATAATTGGTTGATGCAGACAATCACTGCTGTTTTTAGCCTTTGTTGGTCAAAGGCCACACTCAGGTGCATTTATAGACCGCTGTGTTAAGCTTGATGGGGAAAGGAAAGGTGGCCCTGGATATTTCTGCTGACTCTGTGTTTCAGATGATTAATACTGCACTTAAGGGGAAACTCATATTGGTCATCACTTGCTAAGAAAATCCAAAAGTGTCTGTTGAAAATGGCTCTTTTGGCAAGCCGTGCAAAGATGCATTTTGGGCTTTCACCACCTCCACAGCAGACACAGACGGGCGACAAAGGGAAAAAGAACAAACACACTAACTATCTTCGTAATGTGTTAGTCAAGCCTGAGCCGCCAGGACAGCTTCAGTGCACCTCGACATAGATTTCTACTGGAAGGATGAACACCAACCATCCAGAAGACATTCCCTTATTTGGGTCTAAATCATTAAGCATAGCTGTTCAATTGAGTTAAGACCTAATGACTGTGAGCGCCATATCATATGATTCACATAATTTCCACACTCATGAAACCATTAAGCAAAACCCTTGTATGGAAGCATCTGCATTCAGTTTCTACAATAATTTATTCAGGGTTTTTTAAAATTAATTCCAAATCATTTCATAAATCAGCTTTTGTCTTATGGGGTTCCAAAGATAAATTGAACAGGCAGAGTCATGCCGTATGTTTCTATGATTATCTAGTCAAATTTCATGCATAGGTTACCCTTTCCAACCATGCCACATATGTAAATATGTGAAGTTTAACAAGTCATAATATTGGGTTTATAAGTTTGGATGAAATTTAATTACCAGGACACTGATGTGAGAGTAGGCAGCAGTGAATGTGAGTCATGTCTTCAGCTTTTCATATCAGTCAACCACAAGGGGTCTAGGGATCAAAAACTGGGGGGAGGGGAGGGGAAATCAATGTATGGAATAAAACATAACAATGAGGTGACCTTGAACAAGGCATCTAAACCACAGCTGTCCAATGGCCAGCAGATAAGGCTGTGATTGCGATACGGCTTGGCAGCTTCTACATGTGATAACTTCGTGAGAGCAAGGCAGGGCGTTTCTAAAAACACTGTATTTGTGCTCCGTGAACCTGCCCTGGATAAATAAAGGTTTCTTAAAACACTGCAACAGCTGACAAATGAAATCAGCATAGAAACCATCTGGTGGAGTGTTTGGTTGCATTGGAAACTTCGTGGCCATGTCTTCTTCCAGAATAAAGTGGCACATTAAACTGTGTCTGTCTGTGATTATCTCTTCAGCTCAGGATGGTCTGCACTCCAAGTCCAGCACAATATGGTGAACATGAGGTGCATATGACTTAACATGTTCAATATGCTGGATGCTTGTTATCCACAGTGCACCAGAGATGTCCTTTAAAAGAGAGCTGATGCAGTTTGCTGTGTCATCGGCCCAGGCCTGCCACGCCTCTCTGTCAGTCGTCTTCCCAGAAACCCTCTGGGTGGCATCATCGATTGCTGGAATGGCTGCCGTGTTTTGTAACGGTGAGGTAACGTTCTGGTGAATGTGCAAAATGCCACCAGTTGTTCTCTTCAGCAGGCGACAGGCAACAGGCCAACCGTCCTCAGAGCTCGGTATGAGACCCAGGTTCACTCGGTCAGCAATGTCACACAGCTGGAGCTGAAAAAATTGTAAACAAAAAAAACAGTTCAATATTGTCACTAAATTTTTTTTCCAAAAATGTGCAGAAACTGGTTCCAATTTCCTTGTAAGAGAGATGATGTATTTTTATAGCTACAGAACAGGAGTACATTGCTTTTATGTAGAAGAGATTGACTTTGTGACTCTTGCTGAAGATTTACAATGATTCTGTCTGTGAAATATTTGGTATTCTGGACAGGAGACAGAGATTAAAGGATGGCTAATGGGCCTTTAAAACCATGAAACTGATACTGTGCCAAATGAGATGAAACAGAATATTGAGATGCCTCTAATGTCCTGAACTCTGGAAATTTTAGAAAAGAATTTTCAGTGCTGTGATGCAGAAATGTGTTTGCAATTACAACTGGAATTTACACAGAGAGAGAAAAAAACCAAAACAACCAGACTGCATTTGGAAAATATCCAATTTGAATTTCTTCTCTTGATTTTGCAAAAACCCCCAAAACAAAACAAAAAAACATCTGCTTTGAAATCAAGCCTGTGTCTGTCACATATTCATGTGAATTCAATATTCATCACACTAAGATGTGAAGTAACAAGTGTGATGTCAAAAAATATATACATATATTTCAAATATATCTCATATTTAATACATCATTTTGTCAATGTTTTCAAAGAAAATGTGATTGTCATTGTATCATCACAATATGTAATTCCACTCAGATAATTAAAAAAGTGATTGACGGTGTAGGTGAGGTGAGTGATACTCTTCCTCAGAAATGGCCTGAATTCTGACATTATTTGATCTATTTATCATTTTATTTATTTCAGTAATAGCACTTATATCTGAGTGAACTTTTACTGGTTCTCTTTAGCGCAGTTACAGAAAAATAAATCTTGAAGATTCTAAAATTGCTGGCAGCAACCACTAGAGGGAAGAAGTCAACACTTACATCCCTGTGGTGAAATATTCAATTAAGACAGGGCTAATATCATAGTTGTGTGTAAACAATACACGGCACATCAGTAGTATGGGATGCACATGAAAACACATTACTTGTCGGTTGTCTCCTTGGTGAATGGTGCAGCGGTCAGACACCCCATTTGCCACAAGGTTTTTCTGGAGAGCTTCAACTGCATCAGGGTTCCACTCACAGGCGTGAACGTGACTGGCCCCTGAGTGAACCAGGTATGGTAGAGTGAAGTATCCAATACCTGAAACAAGATACAGTTGTGATAGTTACACACCAACATTCATACTTAAAATGACATTAAATACTACTGAAGTGTACAAGGGTTAGACACAATAAAAGAAACACAATGGGGTTTGTGGGCTTGGATTTCATCTTAACCTGGACTAAAACCAAAATTCAGAGATATCCACTTAAATTTCCTTGGATGATATGAAGGCATTGTTTTCCCTTTGGTGATGTTTAAGTAAAAAAAAGAACGAGACTGTATCATCATCAAAAAGACTGTACTAATCCCACCTGCATACAAATCCACAACAGTCTCCCCTCTGCAGTCAAATCCAGCCACCCGGACCTTCTCTGTTATGTTTCCAGCTGAGAACATGCATTTTGTGACATCAAACTCGTACCTGAAACAAAGGTGAAGACATTATAATTTCAGACATGTTCACAGTCACAGTGTTCAGTCTATTCAGTGACTGGATCAACAAAAAAAATAAATGACTGAATTGATTAGGACTGAGACTAACTTAATTCTATTGTCCACATGTTTGACCCAGCTGTGCTCTCCCAACAGCATCGTCACCACAGGAGACCTAAATCCATCCCTGGATATTCGACTCATCTTCGCCAGGCGCTTTGCCCCCAGTCCTTTGGCCACGGCACTCCATAGCTGTTGATCTGAAAAAAAAAAGTAGAAAGCAATGAATAAATGCCCTCATTAAACTAAAGAAAAGTGTGTTTAAGTTTGAGAACAGTACCCATTTTCTTCCAAAGTGGCAGTAAGAAGCAGTTGTCTCCCAGCAGGACGAGGTCTCCATGCCTCTGGAAGCTGCGAGGGAGGTCCCTCCTCAGCTCCTCTGTCCATCTTTCACCATGCGATTCCAACAGCTCCTGGAGCATTTCCTCTAGTTTGTTACCACATGTCCTTCCTCTCTCCTTCTTTGACCGCAGATGACACTGAGATGAAAACAGAACAGACAACAAGAGATGTATATAAACACTTCAAGCCTGCAGTATGGTGCTGTTTATTACTAACAGTATTTGAGTCAAGCTCAGCTTTAATTACCTGACTCCAAACTATCTCACAAGCAATGTCTGAAGCCACCATTGTCGTGAGAGTTTGCAGATCAAGTTGTGACAGACAGGATGGTAAAATGGGCAGAAGGACTGTCTCATCTGACTCCTTCAGTAAGCACAAACTCAGGTCAAGAGCTCCTTTGGATTGAAGACATCTCCTATAAGATAAGTTAAAAATTAAAAACAGGAGGCACCAGAAAACATATGAAACGGGTAAACAATGTTTCTGTACACACTACTTAGTTTCCACCCATGTCAAGGGTTCCCATGCTAACTGCTAGCTAAGTTAGCGTAGCTGCTCACTGACTGGATGGCTGATTACCTGAACTGTTGTGCATGACACTGAGGCACACGAAGGCAGGGCACACCGTCCATTTACAAGCAAACAAGCGAATCCACCTGAATTATGTTTGACGGTTCAAGAATAACCATTTAGCCCACATTAAAAATTACAAGTAACCGGTAGCTTCTCCACAACAACAGAACGTGTGTTTCTAGTCGGATCATTAAGCAGGACGGACATTTCAAACTACAAAACTTTATTGCAAAGATAAACGGCTAAAATTGAATCGCCACAATTTAACCTTTTTGATGCTAAAAAATAGCAGTTTCCTTTTAAAATGTGATATAAATATATGGCTTTATTTATGTTATATGTTTGTTAGAGAACAAATGATCTCACTAAATTAGGCATAAATTTGGGCAAGTTCCTCGTTAATGTCGACAGATGGAGACAAATGGCTCAAACTCCTAAAGGCGAGTTAAACAAAATTTTACTAAAAGGCTTTTAGAACAAGTGAAGAAACGTTAATGCTAGGTAAAGGAAAATCTCCATCTAGTATCAGTTGAACTGCTAATCAAATCACGTTATAATCAGGTATCACTTTGTTAAAATGGCTCTTAAAGTTATTATGTGAAATAATAATTAATCTGTGATTTTCATACATTCATAAAAGGGTCCAGGAAAATTATTTGAATTAGTCTTTAAATAAATAAATACTTTAGGCACAGCAGCCAATACGACATCTCTGCTTATGGGTGATGTTTATTTTTATTAATCTATTTTATATGTATTTCAGGATTTGCTTTACTATATAAAAACAGTTCAAAGCCCAAATCACAATGCTGCCATGTTTTGGAAATAAAATACACACAGTTCATCATGATAATAATTCTCATTATTTTTATGAATTCTATTTTAGATTTTTTGATGGTTTAATATTGATACAAACATAAGGGAGGCCTTAGTTTGCTGTCTGTGGTACTGGATGTGTTTTTGTTTTTTCACAGCATGGCCTGTTTTATTGTGTTTATTCATTTTATTGGTTAATTGACTCCTGACCTACACTGGTTAGTTTGTTAGTCTTCATATGGTAGAGGTGGTACTGGTGTGTCTTTTCATATGTCAATCCATTCTTCTTTTGGGGTATAAAGCTATTTATCTGTCTGCAGGACATTGGATCAGTGATAATCTTTCTGCTGGCAGTGAGATCAAACCTCCTCATCCTCCCTGATCTCACCATATGTAATGAAAGGTGACACCAGATTTTGAATTCTGATTTTTAGCTGTCATGAGTAGATTTGATCTTGAGTTGGCAGCTTGGTCAAAGCAACATCTGACAGATCATGCATTAATAATGTCATCATACATATAGAACAGCAGGCATCCTGACTGATGCAGACGTACAGCAGCGTTTCCACCTCTGGTCTCTCACTTCAGGACAGACTGAGAGTGAAGGATGTTTGGTTCGCTTGCTGGGTCGTTTATGCTTTGGCCCTCCCCTGTGCATCTGATAAAGTGCCATCTACTTGCTTCCGTGTAGCAACAAGGAGGCTATAATGGTTGTATGACTGGGCTGAGCCAATATTGAACCACCACAATCGCTTTTTATGTCTTTGCCCAAAGAGACTCAGCAGGGGCTGTTAAATAGCTTGTATGGCCAGTGTTAATATTAATATTATTATTACTAGCCATGAACACATAACAGATTTTTAAAGTTAAAAGCTCAAACATGTAAAGGCTGAGATAAATAGAAATTCTTCAGCGGCTGTAGTTTAGCTTTCTAAAAGATAGACTGGTGCCTTCTAAATGAAACACAAGACACAGGTAAATGTTTAAGAACAGATATTGTCAGTAGAGGGGCAATAATGATAACCTTCTGTTAAATGCTTATCTCAACTTAGAAATATTTGTTAACTCTAAGAAAGCTCCCTGATTCTTTTGACACTTTTGTAATTCAAACTAGAATCAAAACCCAAAATTGAGTTGTAACACAAGATTTTCATGACCTGGAATTGACCTGAATTTAATGGTTATTAATAATATCAAAGTACTTTTGTAAAGAAGCAAGTAAAAATTGAATATACAGAAGACTTACACATCTTTTGTCATAATTTTATAGTATTTTTTTTATTATTTTTTTTTTTTAGAATTGTAGGCTTCCATTTGTGAATATTGTATATTCATGTCTGAAAATATCTTTCTGTAATTTTACTGCACATATGTTGCTTCTTATTGAGCATGAACACAGTACAACATCTGTTCAAACAACAAAAGAACTGTATCTCACTGAAGTGAAAATAATGTGCACTTTGCATTCACATGAAAAAAGTGACACTTGGTGGTTTGATTTCAGATGAGGGAATTTGAATCTGTGGTGTTTTCCTGTATTTTCACCTTTTTAATATTTTCTCACATTTTGCCTGTCATATGGTAAATTACATTTGTTGCACACATGAAAGCTTGTTGTGAAAATGTCATTTCAAATGTGAACGTGTCCACCATGAATATAGTAATACAGATCCATCAAGTATGATATCTGGATATGGATAGCAAATGAACTGATATACAGAATGAATGAATAAAGTACGTTATAAAACTGTATGATGATATAGAATAAAACCAGCCTGTATGAAATGATTTACTCTGAGCACTCTGCAGTTTTCACCTCTGCTCTCTGGAGCCTTGAAACCACACATGGAGCAACACCTGAGGGATTCATGCATCTGGTGTCTACAACCAATTATCCTCAATTAAAACACTCTTCACAGCCTCCTCTCTTGGGCAATAGCACATATGTAAAAATAATTTAAAAAAAAAAAGAGAAAAGAAAAAAAAGAAAGGACCTTTCTCTGTGTCCTTTGTTCCTGTTTCCTTTACCTGCCCTGCCCCTTTAAGATTAGACATTTCAATCTAGGCGTGTTTCCTGCTGCCATTGACTCAAAGCAAAGGCTGGAAAAGCACAAACAGCCTCACATGCACGCAGGCGCTTATTTATCACTATTGAAGGTTGTGTTATTTCTAACAGCCCGGTCACAGTGTGGTGTCTGTGGACGGGGATCAGCTCGCCTGTGAGGTCGCTGATGATCCATCGAGATGATATGAATGTCAGTCGGTCAAGGTCCGATGTCCTGATGCCGGATTGAGGAGCTTCTGCTGGGAAACATCTGCTGGATGAATTTCCGATCATTTACCAATACTGATCGATTCTGTGAGGGAGGATCGAGTTTGAGTGAAGTGGGAATAACAAGACGGGGAATTGGAGATAATGTGGATTAAAACACTGATGATGTGACTGCGACACTTTGGAGGAGAAAATGCTTCACGTCCGACGCCTCGTGCAGAAATCTTTAATTTTACAGATTGACTCGTTCGTTTTGTGCCAAATGACTCTGTGTCACATTGACTGAACTCGATTTGTGAACATATACATGTGAGAGACACATCGGCTTATTGTCTGACTCGTTTCGCCGTGCAGCAGCTGATACAAACCCAGTAAAGGACGGAGGGCTGAGCTGAGAACAGGCACCATGTCTGCGGTGATGATCACGAGAAAGGTGCGAAAATGGGAGAAGCTCCCGGGGAAAAACACTTTCTGCTGCGACGGCCGGGTGATGATGGCCCGGCAGAAAGGAGTCTTCTACCTGACCCTCTTCCTCATCGTCGGGACCTGCTCCCTCTTTTTCGCCTTCGAGTAAGTCCCGTCATCCCTGTGGCTCCTGATCAATGAGTCAGGTTATTGCTCTCTTTCTAATCAATGAGCCCAAATCAGGATCCACAAAGTGTCACTTTAAAGCTCTTGTTCCTAATCCTAAAATTCACATTTCTATAGCTGCAACATTTAGTCAATTAATTAAACAGGCAGAAAATTTATTGGAAGCTATTTTGACTAAAGATTAATTGTCAATGTTTGAGAAAGAATGAACAAAAATCTCTGGTTCCAGCCTTTCAAATGTAAATATTGCTGTTGGTAATATCTGCTTCCCTTTGTCTTCTATGATTCTAAACCAAATATCTTATGGGTTTTTATTTATCTCTGGGAACTTGTCAAGGATATTTTCCATCAATTTGTCACATTTTATTAACCAAAATAATTAATTGATTATACAAGATGATGAATAGAACATTTCCGCATTAAAACATTACAAATGAGTAATCTTATCTTATATAGATGAATGAGATGTGTGTTTACATTAACCCAAACGTTTCCAACAATGTTCGAACCTGGAGAAATCCACGTTTTCATTCAAGGTAACAATGCGTTTCATTTGGTCGCCTGTCAATGGCGTCATATCCCCTTTACCCCCTCTTGTTGCTTTAACTACAGAGGAAACACGGTGGCTGTGGTTGAATAGTGTTTTTTGCTTAGGAAGTGGCAGCTTTTGGAAGTGGTGCTTCCATTCATACTAGCATAGGGTGTCACTGAAACATCCTTCAGGAAATGAGACAATGCAGGAAATGAGCTAATGCATCTACATTTAAAGCCATGTGCCATTCAACATCCACCATCACTTAATTATGTAGCTTAGTGTAAACAAAATACAACCAATTAGATCAGCTAATATGCTGATGACTTATTATTTTATATGCAAAAACCATCACCAACTGCAGGGTTTCAACTCAGAAGGATTTTCCTCCATCTCTGATTATTCCATTATTAAGTGTTCCAAATCCACCATTATCTCAGTAATCAGCACCAGTGGAGGCTACAACCCCAACAGCCAAACTGCTAACATTCAATATCTGGGCATTGATATTTCCTCCAGTCTTTCAGGGTTGTTCCACCTCAGCTTTACCCCTGTTCTTAAATCCAACGAAGCTCAGTTAAACCTCTGGAATAATTTACCACTCTGCCTTGCTGGCCGCATTGCAAAAACCAAAATGTCATTTTTACCCAGAAATAACTGCCTCTGCTCAATGATCCCTGTCCAACCAACACCCGGTTGGTTCAATACTTTTGGCTCTCTAATCACAAAATTCTCCTGGAAAAACAAACAACCTAGAATCAAACTCACAACACTACAGAAAAGCAAACAGCTTCAGGGTTTAAATGCCCCTCATTTCCTGTATTGTTACTTAGCTAATCAATTGCAATACATCATGAAATGGATTCGCTCAAATATTCACCAAGTCCTATAGTTAGAGATTGAACTGAATCGATCAGAGTGCAACAGACTCTCCATCAAAGATTTACCAATTCTGTCAGCAACAATAAAAAACACAATTGTTACAAGAACACAGCTAATGCCAGAACTCGCACACACTCTTACCATGTATATTTACAAGTGCACCTTCACTTTTATCTCATGGAAATTCAAAGGAATCACTCACTTAGAACACCTGTTTGAAAACAAAATTCACATAGGAAAAATAATTATCTCACTTATAACACAGCATCAATTTCCGTGAAACCACAAAATTCAAAATTACACACACTTATCTCGTCAACCCAAGACTCCATCATAACCATTTCCTCCACAGACTGGTGAAAAGATTTATCAGTTAATATTGATGCGACTCTCTAGAAACAAATGTGCAATAACATCTTGATGATCAGCAAACCCCAAATTACATCTCATCAATATCAGACCATATACAGAACACATATAACTCAGCACAGAATGCACTTAATGACTTTTACATACACCAACGTACAGTATGTCCCCAGTGCACTCTGAACACCACAGACAGCTACTTTCACTCAGCTTGGCTTTGGACACCAACCCAAAACCCCTGGAACATAACAACTAATACAATAAAACAATAACCCGAATTCTGGATCACAGCTTTCCGCTCTCCCCTTTGCTCTGCCTCTTAGGAGACCTCACACCCATCAGTCACCTACACAAATACCACAACACAATACTTGACCTTCACCTTGATCATTGCAAAGAAGACAATATTGCTCAAGTGGAAATACAGCCACAAAATAACAACATCACAGTGGCTTGATTTGGTGGTGGAACAAATGTCATTGTAACAAATTACTGCATTTAACAAAACAGCTGAATCTCACGCAAACTCTGAATCTGCCAGTGAACTATAACCTCAACACCCCCTTCCCTCTCTACCTGATTAGATTAATTATAAACCTAAAGGGTTTGTCTGCTTATTTGCTCATCTGTCTGTCACACATTTGTAACAACCAAGAATTTCTGTTTTGATAACCTCCCAGACAAACTGTGGATCCATATTTTGTTGCCCATAATTCAGCCCCTGTGTGAGAGAAGATTTATGATTGACCACATACTGGGGTGTTAAATATTTAATAGCCCTCTCTGTCCAGCTTTTCCTCTGGTTTAAGAAAGGAAAGCTGCTGACTTCTGTCGTCTCAGCAGTTCTGTCTCAGCCCACTACTCGCACCACGCGATGGACTCATTAGCACTGCAAACACAGCCAGTCTGCTCGGATGCAGCACGTAAACCGAAATCCTGTCAGGCTGCACAGAGGATTGTTTTTAAAATGAAGAACATGAGTTTGAATGATAATCGTAAAGCGGCGTGTCTTCTCATTCCCATCGCATTCATTTTCTGTGTCTGTCCCACTTGTCTCCTCTTTCTTCTCTCTTTTCTCGCTTGGCAAATCGGGCACAATGATTTAGCACAAAATGCTGCTCTGTAGCACAGTAACCTCTCTTGACTGTGGGCGTGTATGCAGCTACCGGGCCAAATGGATTTAGAGCATAGCAGAGACGAGAAGGAGCTGCTCTCACATAGCGCCAGGCCCTTCCCATCTTTATCTGCTCTGCGCTTTAATGGCCTCCTGCTTTCCTCAGAGTCCAGACAGAAGGAGCTGTTGTCCGGCTCAGAGCAAAGAGGGAGAGATGATACTCACACCGAACGTCCACAGCCCAGCGGAGGCATTGCGGTGACTAATGGCTGGAGGGTTGTTAGCATACTATGTTCATATTACAGCAGAACATAATTATCTCTCATGGGGGGGATGGATATTAACGTGGAGATTGGACCCAGACAACGTGGGGGTAATTTTCAAACTCGCCATTACACGGCATGTTGATACATATCTGATTTAAACCTCTGACAGAGTAACGGCCTTCTGCAGAGAGGCTCTGAGGTTTAATGCATTTACACACTGGCACTTTGCAGCATTA
Source organism: Centropyge bicolor (assembly GCA_037975185.1). Taxonomy (NCBI): domain Eukaryota; kingdom Metazoa; phylum Chordata; class Actinopteri; family Pomacanthidae; genus Centropyge; species Centropyge bicolor. The sequence goes on from JBBMOC010000002.1 coordinate 9,862,607, forward strand.
AAACAACAGGTCCAGTTCTTTCTTGGTATGATTATTGTAGCATGGAACAACCTCAGCAAGGATTATAGGGCTGCAGTTAACCTTTGCTTTGTCTGAGCAACAGCCTAAAATCAAAAGTGATATGCATTTTTGATATTCAGCTTGCAATAATACATGACAAAGACAAGCACAAATAAATACCTTAACAACTATTAAATGGATCGTCTTGAAATTTGGTGGCACCAAAATTTGGCAGCATCAGGTTATGAGGTCAAATGTGCTTTGTGTTTAGTGCTGATGAGCAAATGACGACCTGCTAACACACTAAACTAAGATAGCCTTGTTAGTTGGCTGCTTGTCTCAGTCAACAACACAGAGTGGATTGTTTCACTCATCTTCAGCACAAGATTCATCAGTTAGCAAAATAGCAGCAGATTGATTTCCTGTAAGTCAGCCAATCAAAAAGTTGACTAATTGTTACAGCTCAAGTTAATATAATTTTTAAAGTCGGCACTGTTCCAAGACACAGTGCGGTGGCCATAATTTATCAAAATTCAATTTGTAAAAGGCTTGAGATTGATTAAAAGCTGCACTACACTCTGCTGCACACACATAATATGCATGACACTGCATCATTATAATCTAATTTTAAGAGGCAGAGCTTTTCTGTCAGATAATTCGGGTGCATGTTTTCGAGGTTCATCATTCTGTTATCACCTCTGCTGTCTTTGTGGCATAGTTCACTCGATTTGGAGGATTCGGTGTTCGCGTGTTGCCTCGAGGTTGAGCCGTGAGCTGCACCGTGGCACTGATGGGAGAACAGAGAGGGCAGTGTCCCGGCGTGGGCTGGCTCGCATCCAACCCGAGCCGAGCAGACATCTCACTTTTATCACCAGCCACCGGCAACACGTGCAGGGAGACCTCTCTCTCTGCGGTTTCATTTGTGCTAAATTGCGGAAACGAGCAGTCGAATACACAAATGGAAAGACCCATTAGGAACGACTAAACAAATTATTCACTGTGGAGGTGGGCCCGGCCTGTTTTTCTGTTTACAGGCGAAATCAATTTTTGAACTGTATGTCCTTACCCTACTGCTTTTTTGCCCATTTAATATCCACTGATCTCATCTTTAAATGGGTTTTACATAATTACATTTACCAGTGATGTATAAAGGGCTTTGATAGTCCTTTGCCAAATATGTGTATATCCGCAAAAGGCTTCCTCTCTGTTGGATGTTCACTGGTTTGGTTCCCATTTGTATGTTGGTGTAAATGTGTACGTGGTGTGCGTCCATGCATGCATATGTGCATGTGGATAACCACCTATGGAGCTTGGATGAAGGAACAAGAAAGTGGAACAGAAGGACCGTGTGTCATCTGTGTGTCCGCCCCAGGACGCTGAGCTACAAGGCCGGAGAAGCATATGTGCGTGTAATGAGACTGACCCTCTGTCTTTGCTTGTGCATGTGTGTTTGTGCTCTGCATAATTTCATATGCTGCAAGGTGGAGGTGTTCAGTGTGTCCAGTCGACCCACTCGTCCTCTAGTCGGCTTCATAAAATGTGAAGATGTATTGAGGTGAGGCGCAGGGCTGAGCTTGCAGAGCGAGCAGCTGCAGTCAGAGGAGATCTTGTAACCGACCCTTGAGCCTCCCTCAGCATCTAACCCCACCCGGGCTCTCTGTTAGCCAATGAGAAAGCAGCTACTGGGCTTGGCTAAAAGAGCAATAACATGATTTATGCCCTATTCAGAGTAGATGCTCCATTTACAGTAACAGTGATCTGCAGGCTTTGTTCTGTGGAAGCTTCTCTGGCAGGAGAGAGGAAAGGGCTGCTTTATTTGGCGGGTGAAGTGATATTTATTTTATCCTGTGTCATATAGGAAGCTCATTTAACATGTTTCCTCACTTTGTCTTCATCTGTTTGGTTTGAAATGGATGCTGTCCTAGAAGCCTGGATGCTCAAACTATCGTGCTTTTAAATCACTGGTATTGTTTTTCATGTGGCTGAAATTAAATCATCAGATGCATCATTATTCTTAATTTCACTTAGTGAATATTCTATGACGCAACATCTGTAATCCTAGCTTTAATCCCAGTAAAAGGACGATGACCCCGGCTCTCATGTTTCATCTCTCTCATATGGTATTTAAGTGTTGCATAACAAGGAAGACTGATTTAAACCGGACAACAGATTGGACCCTCTGGAGCTTGAGTGTAACCTCTTTTAAACTCACTCGTACATTGGTATCAAAGAGTTTTAGAGGACATGTTTCTTGTCAGGTATTTGTAGTAATGAGAGGTCTGAGCTAGCCTCACTTTATGCCTCTGATGTATTACCATTACATTCGAGTCACAGAGCAAAGCATTCAATTTTTTGAAATATAAAAAATGAAATTAAAACCTGGCAGAAAAAGGTAGAAGGTGGTTTAACAACACTTAATGCTGTCCTGAATATATTTCCAGATTCCTCAAAGTCTTTTTTAACCATGTGAATGAAACAGCTGTTACATGCTGAATTAGATTTTGACCCCTTTCTCAAGTCGTGACTGTTTCCTAATCCAGGTACCGACATACAGTATGTCATTGCTTTTCTGTGAAACACGATAAATTGGTCCCTAGACAAGCGATCGGCCCCCTTTAAATGGTCCCAAGATAGATCGGAGGGGTTGGGAGATGATTGATGAGAGAAGAGATAAGAAACATTTAAAACAATTTTAGGAATTTTTGCTGATTTTTGCTGTTTTGTGAAATAATAGATAATTCTACTACTTCAGGAACAGTTATCTGAAAGTGCGAAGTTTAGAGGTTAAATCTCTCTGTGGTGAAACTGGTAAGAAAATATTTGAAATGTTACAAGAGGCCTCAAGTGGACACAGATGTTTTGTACAAGGCCACAAGCCAAAAGGTTCAGATCCACAGATTTAATCTGTGTTTAATAAACTCATGCTTAAGTATGAAATGAAATACCAAAGTTTGTACATAACCCGTTACAATCAAAGATGGTGGACAGATGTAGCTCCTAAATATGTTTTCATCCACATGGTTAGAAAAGATTCTGGAAATACCTTCAAAACAGTGCAACACTTCCAGAGATTGTCAGGTGTTTGTGTTTTAGAGAAAGGATACTTAGCTCTGTGACCAAACTGTGGTGGTAATATATGAGAGGCACGAACTGGAGAAGCATGATTACATCTGAAGATGAGGGCAGAAGTTGTCTGAGACGTCTGCTGCAGAAGGACTGCAGAGGGACGAAATCCCCCTCGAATCAGAATATTTACAGTTCAGTAATGGAGTGGTTTTCTGTCTGTATGTGAAAAGGACGAGAGAGGACAAGTAGGGTTTGTGAGCTTTTGTTTTTTCAGCATTGGCCTAGAAACAGACACAGTCTCCAGATGTCTGTGTGAGGGAGGGCTATTCCCTGAGACCCACTGTGGACCGGCCTGCACACTAAGTGCATAATTCATTTGTAGTATGATTCATGTAGATCTGCAACAGCTTACAACCGTTAAGTATTAATAAAGGAAGGGCTTGAAATGTTCAACAAAGGTAAAATGTCGTGACTCATCAAGGCATGACATTGTGGCATTTTTATCCTGGTTTCATTGGTTTTTATTGCTGACAAGTTGTTAATTCAATGATATCCCCACTTTAGAAGCTCCTCATCTTTTGAGCTCGTGTCATCCTGAGTTAAGAGGGGAAATCCTCTGGATCCAAGTCTGCAGTACACGCACCCTAATGCACATAATGCCAGCCCCCCCACCACACACACACACACACACACACACACACACACACACACACACACACACACACACACACACACACACACACCACTTCACACTTTCCATCCAGAATAAGAAGTACTATTGTAGGTTACTTATATTTATCTCTTGTTTAACATTGTGTAATTGTTTTATATGTTGAATGTGATAATTGTCCTTTATGACCAGCTGAATACAGGTTTGTCAGCTGATTGTGTCTCATTATTCAACCATGAACAATCTCTTTTCTATATTTCAAGAACTGATGGTCACTCTTGAGGACCTTTTAATTTGGGCTGGAGTAAGATTTAAGAAATATAATTTTGCTGAGAGTTACATGAGAAGATTAATACCACTTTCATATTTGTATGGTGAGTATGAAGCTGCAGTCAGCGGCAGGTTAGACTAGCTTAGCATAAAGACTGGAAACAAGTGGAAGCAGCTAGCCTGGCTCTGTTCTACATCAACAAAATCCACCTACCAGCACCTCAAAAGCTTATTAAATTACAAAAAGCCTCGTTACAGGGGTACTCCACCAGTTCAGCATGACATCGTCATAGTAACGATGAGCAATTTGACCTCTGACCTCTGCTCTCTGTTTGTGTCATGGATGTATAAAGAGCTGCAGGTCTGTCTGAAATAACTGAGGACGGGGCAGAGCTACACACACAGGATGAAGTGTGCACTGTTTTCCCACAAAATCTGGCTATGCCGCGCCCTCCTGCAGGGCTGTGTGGAGGTGCGGACGTGTTTATTTGTGCTTTAAAATGGAACCGCCATGAAGCAATCAGAGACTAACGTTCTGTTTCTCTGATTCACTGCTTTGTTTTCGCGAACACTGCTCTTTCATTTCATTTTCTAGCTCGCTTGACCACCACTGCTCTCTCTCTCTCTGTCTCTCTCTCTCTCTCGCTCTCTCTCTCTCTCTCTCGCTCTCTCTCTCTAGTTGAGCTGGGGAGGAGGAGCCAACTTTGAATGTTGTGTCTCCAAACCACAGTAGACAAATCCTGCATAGTGTACCTATTAAAACACTTGAGTGAAGTCGAGTCTTCAACACGGGAACCAGTTTATCACGAGCCTCGATAGAGAGGCAGAGACTTGAGTAAGGAAGGGAGGGAACGTGTAAGTGGTGTGTTGAGTGTCATTTGGCGGCCTGATCGATCGCCTCGCTGATGAAAACATTTCCCCCACATGGACACAGGGCCTGATTAAGTCCAGTTTTTCTGCTGTCTCTGTGGTGACTGATGAACACAGAGTGACACTGTGGCAGCACCACCCTGCTCCTCAACAGCAGAGGAAATGGTCACATCCAGGAAGGACGTGGCGGCTTGATGGGAAGCGATGATAGAGTGCGCCTCGAATACCTACCAGTCATCATTACGGGAATTACACTTCATTGACAGACTGCCTCCCCTCAGTCTGAATCCACTGGCTGCTCTCTGCTGTCTCTGCACTAACAAATGGGCCAAACATGCTTCACAGGCCTGGTCCAGTGGAAATTTCTATTGATTTGATCTCTGCTCCTAGTTTCCATTAGTGTGAAAAAAGGCACTGCAGGGAAACTGCTCAGACCAGTCCAGCAGGTGTAGGTGTGTGTGTGTGTGTGTGTGTGTGTGTGTGTGTGTGTATTGTTGTTGTCGTCACGTGTTAGTGCTCAGGTATGCTGATATATCCAGTTCATCTACATACTGCAAATAAACAGGTGAACTTTGTTCTCTGCCATGTTGTTCTGACTGTGCTGATGTGTGTTGTACCCTTTACTTTTAAACTTCCTGTCAGTGTGTATGTGTGTGTGTGTGTGTGTGTAGCAAGGATGATAAGGCAAGACGTTATTATGGATGGCACTTTAGATGGTGAAGTAAATGATTGTCAGATAACTTGTTTTGTCAGGCCAACAGTCCAAAACTCAAAGATATTCAATTTCCAAAGGGAAAAAAATATAAACAAAGGGAAATGGTAAATTGTCCCATAATGGAAGCTGAAATGAACTTGAGTGCTTTATTGTTAATCTGAATAGTTGCTTATGAGATTAGATGACCAATTGTTTCACCTTATGTTATAAGACGTCAGATGTACGGTGCCGTCCATTAGTATTTACACATCTGTTTGTTGTGTTGACTCTGTCTTCGAGTACAATGATATTCTGATAAGTAATAGCTCTAAGGGTAAAAGTGCCAGCCCGGTCAAACAAATTCCAACTGAACCAGAAACAGTCACATAATAATGCAGACATCATCATGTATTAGTGCTGCTTTCAAACAGTTTTTGTCCAAAATTCAAGAAATTTTCAATGATAATTTATAGGCTACAGTCCTTAATGTAACTCTATATCTAGTGTTATGTGATACAGATAAATGGCTACTGTCCATGCAGGATAGATGTATTATATTTCGCACAAATGCAACTTGTACTTTTCCGTAGAAACATGTTTAAAATCCTTATTATATACAATATTCTGTCATCATTTAAGACACATTTAAGGTGCTACAGCTACAGGATTTTAGGTTTATGTTTACTTGATTAATCAACTATTTTTTTCTACTTCTACTGAGTATTTGTAATATATTTCAATAAATAATTAGAATAATGTGTAGATGTAATATAGCTGAAATAATTTTGCTTTCAAACAACTGATGCCTGTCTTTTCAACGCTCCAATTTCCCATCTTCCATATAATGAAGCAGAAAGTGTGTCGTCTGTGTGGGCAGATGTTATACATGACATACGGTACAAAAGTTCGTCTTGTACAGTATATGGTACAGTACCCTGCAGTCCTGAGGTGCAACATCAGTGTTGCATTATGAATATATGATCCCGGCCACATGGGAGAGAGATGAGGCCGCGCAGTTTAACTATTAATAACTGCATGTAGAAGCCTTTGCTGCTGCTGCTCTGTTCTGTCGCAGCACTTTGCTCTGCAGCTCACATCTGTTATCGCACTGAGCAGCAGGCCTTTGTGGAGGAGCCCTGCTGGCTCTAATCTCAATGGCCCGGCAAAAGGAGTTATGCTAATGTGTCTCCGCTCTTCCAGAAGGTGTGGGGAGTGTGGCATGGTTGTGTTTATTCACGGCCGTGACTTCGGCACGGTCCAGAGAAAGGGCAGCTCTCTCAGTTCATGACCTTCTGCTCAGAACACCGGTTCAGAATATGTATGTTGTCGTATCTCGCTCCCTCTCTGCGCATGCTCTTTGGGAGAGAGGTCTCCCATTTCTCTTCACCTTGCTGTCTGTAGTCTTCGTGTATATTAGTATATTCTAACTCTAAGGGTATTTCCTTTGGTATGAAATCTAGGGTTGCAACTAATGATTGATTTGTCAATAAAAGTTCTGAAAAAATGTCCATCACATTTCCCTAGATCCTCGTTGATCAAAATAATTGCTGATTACTTTTCTGGCGACCGTCTAACGACTCACCATCACAGCTGTATTGAAATCATAACAAAGCCAGATACAGAAATGTTTCACTTGTAAATCTGTTGTGTGCTATAATGTAACAGAGTATGTGCAGACAAAAACTTTGCCCTCTTTTTCTGCCTTTCTTTTAAACAGGATGTTTACCTCTGTCTTTTTCCTACAGATGCCCCTACCTTGCTGTCCACCTGTCCCCTGCCATCCCAGTCTTCGCTGTCCTGCTCTTCCTCTTCGTCATGGCCATGCTGCTGAGGACCAGCTTCAGTGACCCCGGGGTGCTGCCACGGGCCCTTCCAGAGGAGGCCACCTTCATCGAGATGGAAATCGGTGAGTGGCACACATGGTTTACAGAGGGAGAATCACGTCTTTTAAGCACTTATTTTCTGAACCACCATAGCTCTATATTACCCTTTAAACTTAGTAATAATAATATTACATACTCACACTCATGAATTAGAGAATCATGTTTGGGTATTATTTGTTAACAGTTTGCATTCAAAAACTGAACTAATCTGCTTCATCAGGACTGTGTGGGTGTGGTTAGATCAGATTGAACTGATAGTGAGAAAACACAAATATATAGTCAGTTTGAAGTAGCCTCACCTGCTGTGATGGCAGTCCAGCTCCTCACCTTGAGGAGTGCACCGCTGTTATATAATGCTACCATGCACAAATCCCTTATCTACATCCATCCACATGTTAAGACAACAAGAGGGCGAATGGTTATTACAGTTCATGTGCTGTTATGTGATCATCATCTAAGCTGTTTTGTATAAATTGATGTCCAGAGCTGTGGTCTGAAAATTAGTGTTTTGGAGGCATAAATAGTTCAGTACATATGCTAGTTAAGCAGTGAGCAGACAGCCACAGTCCTGTTGGTTTATTCATGTTTGTTTTGCTTTATGTTGCTGAAGGTTGGTTGTGCTAGTCTGTGGCTGCAGAGCTCAGTCTAACAGACATTCATTATAAGGGATCCTGTTGTCTCATTACACAAAACAAACTGTGTACAATGATGACAATAAAGCCTCTGCCAACATTAAAGTAAACAAACACTAAGCTGTGCATTTTCCTATGTTTCATGTCCTTCTTCCTGGGTCGTCCAGACTTTCTTTATGCCTGGAGGAATCAGCTTTTATTCTGCAATATTTCTGCACCAGCCCTCCCTGCATTCTTGCCCCCCCTCCCTCCCCCGCCTGGCTGTGTGGCTGCTCAATGTTCACTGTTTATCTCTGTTAAAGATTCACCGTGTCCTTCAGCCATCACTTGTGCTGTCTCTCACTCCGGTCAAGAGGCTTGGGTGGAGACTGGCCTCAGCTCATGACAGAGGAGGGATGTAATAGCGAAGCTGAGGCACTCAGTCCTCAGAGAATGGCTTCACTGGCAGCCAGGGCTTCTCTCATCATGACCGTGACTCACGCCGCTCTCTTGATGACAATGGCTCGGTGGACTGACTTGCTCTGGACGTGATGATGACAATGTGCAGCTCCTGCATAGAAATTTAGATTAGGAAAATATGATGTAAATTATTTATGAGAGGCTGCAAGTAATGATTATTTTTGTTCCCGATAAATGCGTCGATTAGTTTTTAATTAGCAGTTAATTGGCAATTATGAAAAATGCCCATCACAAGTTCCCAGAGCCCGAGGTGATGTCTTCAAATTTACTTGTGTCGTCAGACTGAGAGTCTAAAAACAAAAGATATGTCATTCATTATTATTCATTATATCAAACAAAAAAAGGAAGGGAGACACTGAATGCAGACAAGCCAATTTGTTATGCAAATATTTGCACAGACTGAAAGGAAGTGCTCTGCATTCTTATACAATCTGTGATCAATACCAACAAAATTTAAAATGCAGGACTTAAGCTCATCATCATTCCTTAATTGATTTACTTTAATACACACACTAACAATAAACTAGTAAATCTCGCTTATTAATGTTTTTCAGATGCTGTGAAGTTTTGTTTGCAACATAACTCAAAAAGTTATGGACAGATTTTGATGAAATATTCAGGAAATGTCCTTTCTGGGACAAGGAACAAATGATTAAATTTTGGAGGTGATCTGGAAAACCGCCATTACGGAAATGTCGATTTTCAGGTATAACTATTAAACTAAAAATGATATCAATGTGATTCCAATTGCTAGGGGTATGTTTTTATGGTCCAGGAATGAAATAGATAAATGAAAGGTAGGACTAATATCTTTGGGTGTAAGTCACAATAAGCTGGGGGAACTGTGCTGCTTGGCGGAGGTCTGCGCTTGCTTTTCTAGTATTTGCATAGCCCTTGTTCAGCATGTAGTCTCCCAAACCCTTCACTGACAAAATCACTCTTCTGCTTTTCACATTCCACATCTTTGCAAATCTCCCAAAATACCATTATATTCACCACTCAAATGCTAAAATGACCATGTAGAGAATGCTCACTACAACCGCTTCAATTAATGACTTAGTTCACAAACTCCATCCAACACTTATATCTCTTGTCCAGTATGTTTTTTAATGTGTTAGAGTAGCTGTTTGCTGAGCGTGGGCGTTGGAACAGATAACAGCCAGTGGAGGAGGCAGCTATGGGTGTTTGATCTCTTTCTGAGGCTGAGGCAGGCATGTTGATGAAGCCGCCGCCGCCGCTGCTGCTGCCGCTGCCTGGATGCTCTGTCCCCTCAGCCTGTTAGCGACTAGTCCCGAGGGGGAATGCTAATACGAGGAGAGGCATCCTCTTGGAATATCTAATGCCACTAGCAGACAGAGCTTTGCTACTCGAGGGAGTGGCATCATTCCCCGTGAGCGATGACTCATTAATTTATTCTCCGCTGATTTATCCTGAAAGCCACTAATCCTACATCCTGTAGATCCATAATGCAGAGCGCTTTGTGCTGTCAGATAAGATAAATTTCACGGTCTTCATGTCAGTGGATCTGTATTTGATGGGTTTGACACAAGCTTGTAAATGTGGTCGTTTCACTGATTTTATTTTGGCGGAAGCAGTTTTGTTTTTCATGACAGAGAATGGTCATTGAGAGCTTTATACACATTTTTTTCTTCTCATCTCTCCAGCCCCGATAATTAAATTTCCACAAAGACCACATTTTTTTTATCCTAATTTATCCTCAGAAAGCCAAAGAAACACGCTTGCTCTTTTCCATTAACTCCACACTCACGCCTTCCCAAATGCAGCATGTTAATGGTAGATTTCTCCCTAACAGCTTCTCTCCTGAGAGATTCCAGCCAGCAGCCCCTCTGGTCATTAGCCAGCCTCTCCAACCTCTCGGCTCCTGCAGAGCAGCATAATGAGAAAGATCTGCATTGCCAAGAAAAGTGAATGCATGGGAATTTCATTTGGTTGGTTACTGCAGAAACAAAAGATACGGCTGAAATATCTCAGAGTCAGGAAGGTTAGTTGAAGCAGAGCAGAGCAGGACGCTGCCTTATCCTGCTGCTAATAAATAATATTAACAGCTCAGCAGTGATTACACATAAATCCACCGTCATCAATATAGTATCGAGCCCACATCGTCATTCACTGACATCCTCAAGGTTCAGCTCTCGAGATTTACGTCTTATTTTTTTCTTGTCCTTGTCACTGAATCTCCCATTTCTCACGGCCTGTTTAAGAAATATACAGCAGTGAACACAATGTTGTGACCACCTGTACGGTCTAATGCAATCCAGTGTAATAGGGCTGCAAGAAGTTTGTGAAGCTTATAATGTTAATTATTTGTGAAAACACTCAGAGGTATTATTTGTATTGAATTGTGATAAGATAACACCTTCTTAGTAAAATTTTCTTGTGTGACCAAGATTGTCAACACCTACTACTTGTCACTTTATCTTCACTAAGCCACTTTAGGTTCCACTTTGTTGTTACTTATATACTAAGTTGTATATACCTTGTATATACCTTTTTTTTAAATATAGTTTTTTATACTGTATACTTCTACCTGATTGTATGCTTGTGCTGCTGCAACACCCGAATTTCCCCTATGGGGGATCAATAAAGAATTATCTTATTTTATCTTTTCTTACTAATGAATGTTTTGCAATTGTCTCCACAGAGGCAGCCAATGGGAACGTCCCCGCGGGGCAGCGACCCCCACCTCGGATCCGCAACGTCCAGATCAACAACCAGATCGTCAAGCTCAAGTACTGCTACACCTGCAAGATCTTCCGGCCACCTCGAGCATCGCACTGCAGCATCTGTGACAACTGCGTCGGTAAGAACCCTCCTCTGATCGCTTGTCACTTCCTGTGATGTTCAAACAAGAGGCTCCACAAAGTGAGAAGACGCTCATTGAAGCTGGTTTATTTCAGTTTCTCAGGAACAGAAAGGTGAGCGGTGTTTTGTGGGAAAAATAGCCTCCTGATGTGATGATTACTACTGAAGCCTCGATCTTAATTACTTCTCTGCATATATTTGTCACGATGATGAAATAATTTAAAAATCACAGCTTTATAAATAAATGTTGGGCGAAGAAGACAGAGTGCTGAAGTTTTTGAAAACTGGGAAAAGAAATGTGCCAAAAACTTCACAGGGAGTGTTTTTTTTATGGAATGTGCTTTGAATTTTGAAGGCGGTTTGAAGAGTGTGTGGTGAGTGTGTGTGTAGCCGTGTCATCTCTCAACCCTGCAGAATAACGGTGATTTGGCTTCTGATGACTGAGGAATGCGTCTGAGGGGAGCGTGGACTCATGGGCGATATGAGAGGAGACAGTGGGGGCTCAGTGAGGGGAATAAGAGCTCAGTCATTGCGAACACTGGTTCATCTGTGTCCACCTGCTGTAGAAACACACACACACACACAGTCCAAGAATGACACAGCAGCGTGCCTCAGTCCCTCTTTTACTGCAGTCATATCTTTGTCTCCTCAACTTGACGTTTATAGTGGGTAAAGTCAGACAGAATATGCAGCCAAACCCTTTCACAAATTATATTTGTTTATACCCGGGGCCTTTTCTGGTTAATATATAATGAGATTTCTGATGTACAATATAGTCTGTGAGTATTTGGACAGTTGTTTTAGCTCTGTTTGTTTCACATGGGAGTTGAAATAAAACAATATGGGGGTAAGTGCCCGTCTGGTTCCAGATGTCTAGATTATTGCACACATCTTTTTTTTTTTTTATTATTTTGTGAATCAAATGGACAAAATGGCAATTTAGTTTGATTATCAAGCTATTAAGCAGCAGGACAATGAATGTGAACAGCAAAGAGGATTCCTGCCCTGCTGCACTTTATATGCACTCTGAAATTATGGGAGGATGCCCACATGCTCACACTGACCATGTTGATGTTTAGCTGTGATATTATTATTATTGTAATGTTGACTGGTGGTGGCCCTTGATCACCAATGTTATTATAATTCATTATCTTGAGATGATGAATGCACGAAATTTCCTGGTATTTGTTGATATTTCAGTCGATAGTCATGGACCAACTACAGACAGACAGACAGACAGACAGACAGCAAGGTCGCTAATGTGGCTCAAAAGAAATGATATAAAAAGGTTCCATCTCTACTCTGCAAATATAAAAATAATCTTTTTGTTTTGACCTTATATCTACAAGCCGCTTCACCACTTGTGTTTCTGCCTTGATGTTTACTGTATATTGTTGTGAAACCTCATCCGGGGAGTGCAGCGGCGTGTCTGCTGCAGAGGAAAGTGTAAAGCAAGAGGTTTACCTCTGTTGTCCGTTCGACCCTGCCCTGTTTTCACCTGGCTCTCCTCCAGTTTATAGAAGAGAAGAGGCAAGGAGGAAGTGATGACTATATTTAGACTACAGGTTTACAGCAGCTGATGCACAAAGCTGTCGTTGACTAAAAGGCTGTCGCTGATGAGGTGTATTTTTAACACTTGTTTGATTTTCCAGAAGTGTGTTTCACTACTTTACTACTGTACTATTGACATATGTATACAGTGACCTTCTCTTTTTCCACAGACCGTTTCGATCACCACTGTCCGTGGGTGGGTAACTGTGTGGGCAAGAGGAACTACCGATACTTCTACCTGTTCACCATGTCCCTCTCCCTGCTCACCATTTACATCTTCACCTTCGACATCGTCCACGTGGTCATGCGTGAGTATCCTCTCGCTGATTCTGTCCAATCAGGAGGAACAGACAGGATCTGAAAGAATGTGGCAAAACAGGAAGAACGACCTGTGACACAAGCTCACCAGCAGCTTCTAGTGTTAGATGCAAACACGCGTGCTGAAACTATGACCTAATTCAGACCAGGCTTTTCCTGGAGTGAGACATGATGCGGAACAGCAACTGACAGCTTGACATGATTCCTCTTTCATCTTCATCCTCCTGCTTCCTTGTTCTACCCGACACATACAGCATAGAGACAGAGAGGCACAGGGTTTCTAGTCGGGATAATTAGCTCTGAGCTTGTTATCTTATGGAGTATTATGTAAGAATTGTGCCTTTCCACTAGAGATTAAGTGAATAACTTACCTTCTCTCTGTGTCGCTCTGTTCGCAGGTTCAGTGGATAATGGCTTTTTGAACACTTTGAAGGAAACACCTGGAACATATCCTTTTAAGCTCTGACCACAGTATATACCACAAAAACAGCTGCTGTGTGCGCTGTTTACCAGATTTCCCAGAATAGAAAATTAAAAAACAAGAAGACTCTTTTCAAGCGCAAAACCCCGACTATGACCGTTCCCAAAACCTCTCCTTGAACAGTGATTTTCTAATTATAGCTTAGCATCTATAACGAGGCATAGCAGGCCTGTCAAGCATTGGATTTCTTCACATGATGAAGTGGTGTTTTATTTTAGCCCTTCTAAAACCCAAAAACACAAGTGTCAGGAAAGGTTTAAACAAAAGTGCTCATCTGCTCTAATATAATCTGCAGCCACAAGCATGTTCAGCTCATTAACTCTATGAGTCTGAGGGGTTGTAGGTTAAGATAAGATAAGATAAGATAAGATAAGATAACTTTTATTGATCCCCCTTAGGGGAAATTTACAGCACACACACACAGCAGCAGTAACAAACAATAAACAGTAACTCAAAAATAAATACCAGTAAGTGGCTAGTTAAAAAATAAAGCAGTAATTAAAAAACAAGAAACAATAAGTGGCATAGAGACAATAAAGTGACAAGTGAGGTAAAGTATTTACACTATGTTACATGTTTTCCTTGTCTTTGGCATCCAGAAGTAATAGACATACTATAGAAAAAAAAATTGGAGAAAAAAAAAGATCACTGTAAAAGTACACATGCAGTATATGAACATGTACTGTGCATGAAATGAACTGAAGTGAGATGAGAAATGAACTTCCTTTTTATCTTTGCATCAGTAAAAATCTCCTGCCTTTGACCCTACACTTTTTTTTTTTTTAGACTTCCGTTCCTTTCGCTCGCTGTCAGCAGCTTTAATCATGTTGCGTAATTTTCTGCCAATTTGCCGTCACCTGCTGTCCACTGTTTAATCAGTGACCACGTGTACGGCAGAAAACATCTGTTGCTGTTTTCTTAACTCGGGGTTCACTGTGCTGGAGGTGCTGGTGTGCTTCTTCACCCTGTGGTCAGTGGTGGGACTGACCGGCTTCCACACCTACCTGATCTCTCTCAACCAGACCACCAATGAGGATGTAAGTGCACCTTACTGTTCACTTAAACATGTTCAATGCTTTGTTTTCATGTATCTATGTAGCTACAGGCGTCTACAGTTGTTTCGGTCTGAATCATCCAGTGAGGCACAGTGCTCTACTTTGCATCTAGTTTGTTTAGGTTTCACACTGTTTTCATGCAAATGAACTATAACTTATGAACACAGGGACTGCTTAGTTTTCTGTGACATTGTTATGGTCAAAGCACTGTAATCCAGGGGCTGAAATTCCAAAACTGTGCTCTATTAACCCCCTAACCATCTAAAAAATTCAGTTAAGACGTCAGTGGACTTGATATGCTGATGCTGGTGCATGTAAACTAAAGCCCAGTGGTTGGTGATAATGAACTTAAAGCTTTGTACTTTGTAGCTAACAACTATCTATAAAGAGTGATACATGCATTTATGCCTTTTCAACATCTGGCTAGAGGAACTGAAATGCTTCTTGATTGCATTTGCACTTTGCTCTTTTGATATCTGATAGCTCTGTGCAAGACACATAAGGAGGCTAAGTGTTAATAGAGGAGAACTGAGACCCACGTATTCAGGCACTTTTAGTTCTATTGATTGGTGCTCGCCTGAGTTTTCACCATTATTTTCAAAAGCCATTTTTATTTTCCAAACAATCTAAAGTCAAAGAAGGAAAGTGCGTCAGAACTAAAGTAAAGTCCTACAACTCTGATCAAAGATAAGATTAAAAAGATGACGAACATGTTCCTCTGTTTTTCTAGACATATTTAAGAGTTTAGTCTCGTCATTAGATCAGTGTTGTTGTCAGAGTGAAACATGTCAATGTGATCCGGCAGCCCGGCTTCATATGACTGCAAAGATAACATACATCACAGAGGTGTGAACATTACAGTGTCTCAGACTACAGAGTTGTTTTCTTGTCGACGGCACCGCCTCGCTCTGCGCTGAAGGACGGAGGGCTGGTAAACTGTAGCTTGTTAAACAAGACGATTATATTGCAAAGCAAAGCAAATACTGAAAGTGTTGTGAACTCGAATAGAAAGAAAACAGAGACTGCGAGAAAACAAGGTCTTAACTGAAGCTGCAAAGTCTATTTATAACTGCAGCTAAAACATACTGCGTGTCACGTTCGCTCGTTTGTTCTTTTTCGTAATCATCAGATGAGGCAGAAGAGAATCCAATCTTTCTGCCCGTGTTTTCAAATTTCATCCAGTTCAGCCACACTGAGACCAAAAACAGTGAATACAGCAGCAGCAATTTTATTCTGCTCAGTCTGAGCCATATGACAAATTGGCTGGTAAATGCTTTGAATGCTAAAAGCAGCAGTTGGACTCCTCTCTGCTCACCAAGGCGGCAGTTTAATGATCTAAAAATATGCATGAATAGCTGCTATTCTTAATAAAGCCGACGATAGAATTGAGCTGAAATAAGAACAAAACAGACTCGCCGGTTTCTGACTCTCGACTTGTCAGCTGCATTTAGAAGAAGCTTGTGAGGCTAAATGAGGGAAAAAAAGTATTGATTGCTTGATCTTATTACCACTGAGTCATTATTTAGTTACACACACACACACACACACACACACACACACACACACACACACACACACACACACACACACACACACACACGCACGCAGATTCAGGCTGATGTAAAGCAGATGACGAGTGGTGGCGATGCAGGTGAGATGAATCCACAGTGGGAGTAATTTATGTTGTGTCTGTGTATACTAGCGTTAACGGTGTGTATACTTCATTGGAGGCTTTGTTAGCCCAGATGTGACTGCAGAGGCTCTGACAGGAAGCAGAGAGCAGCAGCGAAGGTGGTGGTGGTGGGAGGGTCTAGATGGCTGAAAGCAAGAGAGTGCACTCATACTTTGTTGTAATGATTAATTTATAATTCCCCTTTTTTCCTTCCTGTGGGAAGGCTGGCCTCATTTTTTTCATTTAATCAGTAATGAAGCTCTGCAATGTGCACCTACAGTGTAATGTTGCTCCAGGAGTTGAAACAATGGCTGTCAGCTGGGCCGTTTCAATATCTGTGATTGGCCTAATAATAGATGCATCGATACCTGCAGGGGCTGGGCACGCTGCCAGAAATACTGCTGGGGGGGGGTGGGGGTGGAGGGGGAGTGTTTGAGAGAGACAGAGAAAGACAGAGAAAGACAGAGAGAGAGAAAGGGGAGAAAGATAGAAATGGTGGAATAAGGACGAACAAGAGAAGGCACCTTGAGTGTTGTAGCTGCTCTGGTCTCCCATAGGATGACATATGCTCTGTCAACTGTGTCTCCTACACACACACACACACACACACACACACACACACACACACACACACACACACACACACACACACACACAGACTTGTTTCACTATCACCGCGGGGACACTGTTGACATAATGCGCTCCCTAGCCCCTTACTCTCTAACCTTAATTTAATTATAACCCTAAAACCAAGTCTCAAGTCCAAAAGTGTCTGGACCCATGGGGACCTCAATTTTGTCCCTACGGTGACAGGATGTCCCTATGAGTTGGTGTGTAGTCAGGTTAAAGTCTCCACTGGGATATAAAAACAAGTAGACAGACGCACACGTACACTCACAGAGTGCACATAGGCATGCAGTGCTGAAGTGCCTCACGGGCAGACTGTTGACCTATATCTACTGCAACTGAAAAAAAAGTGTTGTGTATCGGTAAAAACTCTGACATCCAAACTTTGCTTAGCTCACAGGTCAATTATATAAGCATATCTTGAATCTGCTTTCTCTGGTAAATAAAAAATATCACTTAACCTGTATTGTTACAAAATCAATCTAGAACTTGAGAAATTATGGTGCAATAATTTGGAATTACATTTTCCATATTAATGGTAGCGTAACAAAAAAATTTAATATGTAAAATAGAAATTCTATATTAAGCTGTGTTTTACTTTAGTGAAGTAAACGCTTACTTTTATTTTACTTGATAGAAATAAATATGATGGATAAAGTTGTATTTATATCTTTACAATAAAGAATGTGGTGCTTTAAAGTCTTATCTTTGATTGATGTTTCATTCTAGTGTCCTTTTAGGAAAGCATTCACTCTTATTTAAAATGAGATGGATTACATTATTTTTTCTTTAATCTGTAAAACATGGAAAACTCATTAGGTATTTTCAGCCCTGAGTAGTGTCTGCAGGTATTCCTTTCAGGTTGCACACAACCTGGTAGGACTGCCTGAATTTAACCTGAGAGACAAAGCCCTGGGCTAAAAACGTCCCACAGCTCAATTACACCACCGGAGTGGAAATCTCAAAGTTTTTAAAGATAAAATATGTCAGGCTGAAGCTCGTGAAAATGTGAATCCAATAATGCACAAGACATCTAGACTTTTCCCATTTCCATCAAGCATCATATGTGTATTAAACCAGCCAATGCAGAACATGTATATCCTGCAGTCTGTGAGGAAAATTCAACCTACAGAGGAAAACCAAATGTTCAGGAGTTAAAATGTGCCTCCTGTTGGCTGCTAAATAATGCATGTGACAGAGTTTTTGTACAGTACAGTGTAGAAGGACTTTACTTATTGCTTGGGGAATCTTTTGTATGAATTCTCAGATTTTTCAATGAATTATTAAAGAGGTTGTAATCTGTAGACGTTGTGCTCGTTGGCACCCGTTGGCACACAGAGTTCCCATTAAACCAGGAATCATTAAATCCCTGACAAGATCTTTTTTAGTAGGTCAAAGCCCAGCCCGTGGGAATAACATCTAAAAATGGAACTTTGCTTTTGAATAAGGTATAAAGCACAGGGAAAATCTTTTTGAAAGAGAACTGAGTGAGATTTTAGCCAAGTGTTTGTTGATGGTTTGGGAAGGTTTGCCGCTCCAGTGACGAGTGTTGTGGACATTTTTGTTTTGCACAGATTAAAGGATCCTGGTCGGGAAAGAACAGAGTCCAGAACCCGTACAGCCACAAGAACATCATCAAAAACTGCTGTGAGGTGCTCTGTGGGCCAACGTACCCGAGGTAACTGCTTCCCACTGTTATCAATGAGTTCTGTATCTGCACCCATGATAGATTGGACTTTTAGATTGGTGCCTTTCCTGCACAACGAGCAGGATGCACTGAGTGACTGATTGCCCTGTCTCGCTCTCCAGCGTCTTGGACAGAAGAGGACTGATGCAGGAGGATTCGTCTGCTTCTGCAACGCCTGCTGCACCCTCCTCCTCCAGCAGCATCAACCCAGTGCCACAAACCACGGTGAGCACACACACACACTGCACCCTCCCCCCTTCACACACACATCCACATCGAGGCTGCAAAGCACAGAAAAGCGAATAGAGAGCAGGAATAAAACAGAGTCTAAACCAATTAGAGAGAGTGTTAGAGAGGAGAGAGGACGTGTGTGTGAGACGACGTGTGCTCGACGTGCAGAGCCCTTTTCTTATTGATAATCCATCCTGTGACACATGGAGCCATTTTGAGGCTTTGACTTAGTTGTGCTGTTCATCTGTTTATAAGAGTTCAGCTGTTTTATTTTCTGATAATAACTAGATCATAAGCTGTTATTATTCGAATTAAAGGCATAATGTTTGCGCTATGCTTACTTTCTTCATATTGAAATATAAACATGTAATCGTGCTCCTTCACTGTTGATCATATTGCATAGAACTGCAAAGCTTACTGTCATGTTATTCAGCATTTCAGAGAAGAAATCCTGATTTTAAACTATTTATAACCAGAATTGTAAGGAAAAAATCTACTTGATTTATTGTATTAGTATGTATTCTTCCATGTACTCCTTTCATTATTTGTTTAAAAC
This sequence comes from Centropyge bicolor, assembly GCA_037975185.1. Lineage (NCBI taxonomy): Eukaryota > Metazoa > Chordata > Actinopteri > Pomacanthidae > Centropyge > Centropyge bicolor. Next base: position 9,882,152 of record JBBMOC010000002.1, read on the forward strand.
AGTTATTTTAGCTTTAAGGCATCATTGAAATGAGTTAATTCTGAAGCTGTGTATTTGACTGCTTTTGAACTCTCTTTTCATTAGTTGGCATTCAGATCAAAAACAGCCATGTGTCTAATAAAGTGTCTGTTTCAGGAACAGCCACGTTGATGCAGGGACGAAAGTAATTTGTGCCTGCAGGGGGCGCTTCGTGTGAATGTTGTCACGCTTTTCTCTCAGTAACTTTCACTTCTTTTTCAGTGTAATATTGATGATATAAGAGATTCCCAGCAGAAAATGACCTTCTAACACTCAGTCACCATGAAATTGAACTTTAGAAATGGGATTTTCAGCCTGTGACTGTCAGCACACAGACACTTGATTGATGTCACAGCTCCGGCTCTCATTTTTAGCATCATCCAGTGGTTGTTTTATGTCATTCTGTTGTTTCATCGATTGCCTCTGTGGTGGGTAAATCAGAGCTCTGTTCTGCTAATCCTGCTTACAGCTTTTAACAAATGACACACTTGTTACGTGCATGTATCCATTGTTGTGATACCTTGCTGCAGTTGGTCATCAGTGGCTCTTAATGCGTTCGTGTCTTTCCAGCCCGCTGTCCTCTGCCTGCAGAAAACCCCGGCTCCACTCATCCCCAATGAGCACACACCTGATGATGCCAAGCCGAGCGTTGCCGCATCAGCAGAGAAGAGCCCTTCCCCCAAAGAGGAGCTCCCTCCTGCCTCCAAGGTCCCGCCTCTGGCTTCACCAGAGACCGACGCAGAAACATCCCTCGCCAAGGACAAGAGCCATTAGCTGCATGAGGGGGGGGGTGGCTCTCGTCACCCATCGTCCTGCCCGGTCAGGAACCGAAAGATTAATAATCAACATGTGATTACTGCGCGGGCGACTCGGTTATTCTCCTGCCGTACATTCCACCAGTAGCTGCATAGCTGTTTGATTGACACTTACTCCTGCAGGAGAGGGAGTGATTTAATGGAAAGTCAGCAGCTTCCTCTGTCTACTGAACACTGCATGGAAAAGACACGCGGGGGGGGGGAGAAGCTGCTGGGAGAACTGCAGAGACAAAAAAAAAAAACAACAACTCTCCAAGCGAATGACATTCCCCCGCAAGTCACCTGCTGGCTGCTCTGATTGTCAGTACTACTTTTTGTTCTTTATTTAAAACTGCATAATGACATTTATTGTGAGAGGCCAGTTCAAATATACTCCTTGCAAGTGTCTGGCAAAGACGATATTACTTCTGGACATGTATAAACCTTCATACATACAGTCAGTTTTCTGTTGTGTGCACATTACATGCCCTATGCAAACCATGAGAAGGCTGGACAAGCGGCTTTTTGAGGAGTGTGGAAAGAAGGGTTACAGCTGTAAGTCTGTGAGTACACATGATGTCCAGGCAGGGGGAGGACATGCAAATCCTATAGCTGAGATATCCATAAGGCTCCTTCCAGGCAAGTCAAAATCTACCTTGTCTTCTGATATTGCTGCATTCAGTACTGTTGTTACATATGTACATCTTTTTTTTTTTTTTTTTTTAAAGTGATCTGATCCAGACCAACGCCTGTCCTTCCATTTTTATATAATCAAGGATGTAGTGTGACGTCGGTGCTCTAAAATAGACAAAATTGCTTGATGCAGAGTTAAAGTCATGTATCCAGGAGACCAGCGTGAGTGAGAACAGGCCTGACTTCCGATGATAGTAGACACTCGTAGTGACAGTGCCTTATCATAACAGTTGTACGATCAAATGCAACTGAGGTCAACCGACAGAGGAGCCCGAGAAATCTGTTCCAACCGCTGATTCAGTGTTAAATGAGAAATGCCAATGTTTATACAATAAGTATAAGAGTCTGGTGGTTCCCAACCTGAGGTCTGAGACCCCCACAGGATAAGTGTGAGTTAAGATGATTAATGGAATAGTTTGACATTTTGGGAACTGGCTTATTCGCTTTCTTGCTGAAGTTAGATGAGAAGATTGAGCTTAGCTTAGCACAAAGACTGGAAACAAGGGGAAACAGCTAGCCTTGGTCTGTCTAAAGGTGACAGCACCTCTAAAGCTTACTAATCAATGTAGTCTCATATTTGATTATTGGGGTCAACAAATTTAACGTTTTGTGTTGTTATCGCTGGAATTCTTTCATGACTTCCTGCCGCTGTCACATTTTTTAGAAAGTTCTTTTTTTGTTCAGACTAAAAATAATTAGTGAGCTTTAGAGATGCCTTTAGGTGAATCTTTAATGTACAGACATCAGAGTGGTATCGATTTTCTCATGTAACTCTCAGCAAGAAAGCAAATAAAATATTCCTTCTAAAATGATAGGAAGAGTAGAAAATAACACATTTCTTCGAAACTTCCTTTTTTTCTTATGAAATATGAATTTTCTCTCTTGAAATCTGACAAGGAAAATATGGAAGGTAGACAGGTGTGAGGAGTAGAAACTGCTGTGTTATCAGGGGTCAAAGGTCAAGGTTGGGAACCACTGAGTTAGACCTCTTGAAGCAAAAACTAAGCAAAGCCATTGTTGAACTGTACATAGTTTTAGCAGGTGAAGATGTACCAAGAACCTCGCAGCTGATTGGTGAGGAGGGAAGATCGCAGCAAGGTTCCGTTTTTGTTCGTGGCTTTTTTTGTGCGGCCAGTGTTAATTATGCTGCCTGCGAGCTTGAGCACCTCCTCTTGCAAATCACACTAGAGCTGATCTTCCTCCAAGTCCTCTCTCCTCCTGCCTCCATAAAAAAGACTCTCATATCGAACTCCTCTTCTTCCTCTCGTTGCGTTTTTGCCGTGACAGTTATCCGCCCAAGGCCGGATCTGCTGCAGCCGTCTGTGGCAGGCTCATTATGGCAGAGAATAAAGCCGAGGCAGGGAGAGAAAGACGCTCCATCCTTTCTGTTCACACATCTGTGTATTTCAGACGGAGCACAGCCTGTAATTTGGCTCGAGAATTTATTTTGTTTTGGTCACAGATCGCTCAAGGGGACAGCATCCACACAAAGAGGAACGAGAGAGAGTAAAGCTTATCCTTCATATTTAAATGATGTTAGCTGGTAGCGAGAGTTTGTAATAGTGATTGTGTTGTATGCAAGACAGAGTTAGTGTTTGTGAAATATACTTGTGTAGAAATTCTAGTGTGTCGACAGAATTGTATCTGAAATGCCTGAGATAATTTATTATGAGACTTCAAAACAGTCACAATATCTCCTTTTTCTCCCAAAAAATATTTGCCAAACAAAGGATGGAAAATAAATTTTAGGATGCTGGGATTGTTGGCAGCTGTATGATTATTTTACTGTGGAGCAGTTTAAAGCTCCAGAACAATATAAGACACCTATAGATAAAAGATTAATCTAGACCTGCAACTAACAATGTGATGATTGATTCATCTGTGGATGATTCATCTGGATTAATTGATTAATTATTTGATCTATATAATGTCAGAAAAGGTGCAAAAATTACGAAAATATTTTTATTCAAAAAGCTGGAACGAGCAAATTTTGGGCATTTTTCATTCCAAACAAATCTCTGATAATTCAAATTGCTGACAATCAGTTTTCTGCCAATTAACTAATCAGTTAATCAACTAATAGTTTCAGCTCTAGATTAATTCTTTACCCATGTTTCTCTACACTGATTAGAAAAGGAGAGACGACTGGAACACCTCCACTGGAAGAAGCTGTAAAGTTTGTGGCAGTATTGTTTCTGTGAAGTAAAGAAGTGCAACTGCTGAGTATTGGTTTGGTGAAATGTCCGATGAGAGCAGTGTTTAGAGCTGAACGTTGCGGCCTTTCTTTGTGGAGAGTATTTGAAGACGGTATGGCCTATTTGAGTGCTTTGCGTTGCTGTCACCGAGAAGCAAGAATGTATGTGATTGATAGTCGATGAGAGAAGGGACGTTTGTGTTGAAATCCTGTGTAACAGTTTCCAAGCATATTTTAAAGGGACGGTTGAAGTTTTACGTTTCAGCTCGAAAGGTTTGCAGACAAGCTGAGCTCTTGTACGATTCCTGTGTTAAAATGCCATGAAGTGGTCAGACCTGAATGCTCTGATCCATCTATTACATTGCATTATGTATACAGATAATATACCATTGATGGAACTTTATTTATGTTCACTTTGTTTAGTATCAACACTGTGATTATATGTATTTCATTCAATTCACTTCTTTTTACATGATCAATGTGTCTGGTAAATAAACAATATTGTCTTATTATTATTTGTCTTTTTAAGGAGGTTTTCTTTTATGGTTCGTGGGTATAAAACACACTGAGGAGGCTCCCACTTTATCCACTGATATTAAATATTCAACAGAGCACTGTTTTGTATAAATGTATATTTGTGCCCCTGGATAAGTGCAAACTGTGTGAATTCAATTTTCTCTAGATGTCATTTTTCAAAACAACGCCATTATATATAACCACTTTTTGCAGGCTGTAATTCTGGGAGAGAGGGAGGAATCAAAACAGCTGGAGGAACAATATTCCTGACCCAACACTAGTCTGCTCCCTCATCCATTTTGCTGTCATGTTGTATCTTCTTAGCTGTTGTAGCAGCAGTGAGGCTCCACAGATGGAGGTGTCAGCCTGTTGGTCGATCCAGCACTTTGGTCCAGACTGAAATGTCTCAACAACAACTGATCGATTATCATGAAGATGGTGCAGACATTCATGATCTCCTTCAGGATAAACTGTACAAACTTTGGTGAGCCCTTCACTTTTCATTTAGCGACAAACTTTTAATTTGTCCAATATTTTGTTTTGCCTACTTGTAAAACGAATTCCCATCAGTTTCAGCTGTACTTTGTGTTTAGTGTTAATTAGCAAATGTCAGCATCGAAAGCTCTGGAAACAGCTGGTAAGTGGGCATTGAATTCAGATTATCTGTCAAATTATGTCCTATTAATTATCAAGGAATCACATTTTAATGATTCAGTTAGTTGATATTTATCATTAACTTAGATAAAGCATTATAAGCAGTAATAATAGATTAACAGTATCTGACTGAATTATGTTTTATTCACATTCTATTTACAGTATGGTTAACAATGACAATCACTATAATGGCTCTCATAACACAAGTAAAAGCAAACCTACTGAAAGCTACATTTGAATTCAAGTTACATGAAAAACATCTAGAAGTATTTTTACATTCATGTTTGTATCAGAGTGCACAACATAAACACAATTAAGACGAAGTGATATCAAAGGGAAAGGAAACCTTTAAATGCTTCATTGGTACCTGACAACAAATCCTCAGGAGGAAACAACAACAAACATAATTCATTCAGTAGAAGCTGTTCATTCCAACCCGGCTGTGGCAGATGAAGGGAAATTGTGCTGCTTGCTCAACAGTGCAAGTAAACTGAGGAAAACGGAAAACCATCATGCTCAACCTCACATTGTGTCACCAGTCCGCTCTTTTATAATGAAGAGGAATGTTTAATGGCATTAAAACCTCCATCCACAGAGTCCCTGAGAACCAGGAAGAGAAGAAGTTTGAGTATGTTTCTCACCACCTCTCAGGACCCTTCGTCCACCGTCAGCTCCTGCAGCTGCTCCTGCACCTCGTCCAGCTGCTCTGTTTGCTTCTCCTCTTGCTCCTCTGGTTTCTCCGCCTCCTGGTTCATCTGCTTCTCCGACGCTCCATCCTGGAGTTCTTCCTCCATCTTTGGCTCCTCGCGTCCGCTCTCCAGGTTCTCCGAGCTCTCGAAACAGCCCGAATCCCTCGGCTCCTTGGCGTCCCCCTCAGATCTGTCCTCCCCTTCTGGCTCTGACTCGTCTTCAGCTGCACGGGGCAAAGAGGATCACAGTTTAATACAGAAAAACTCAGCCCGGACTCTGGGAGGTTCTTTCATCTTGTTCAGGCTCAGAAACCTTAAAGTCAAGTTGTGAGAAATGTGAACATATACAAAAGCACCAATCCTGTAAATCTGCTCAAATCACTCTTTAGTTTGTGTTTGTGGTGTGGTAAGAGTAATATTTTGCACAGAGGACATCAGGACTGGTTGACTACAAGTGTTGGTTGCCACAGTCTCACTAGGGGGCGCTGTAATATGAGTGGCCAATCAAATGTGCACTCCAGTGAGGTTCATTTTTAGGTGTTTCATTAATCAAAGTAAATTTTCATCTCTTCACAATAAAAGTGTTTTAATTAAATTTTGTTTTTGTTAAAAATTAGTTAACTCGACTCTGATCTGAGTCTTGTTTTCTTATGTCAGGTTGCTGATAGTTGCTACAAAACTAGCCGAACAGGTTGGACTGTTTTGGCTCCCACAGTGTTTTGGGGGCAGGTCGACTCACTGTAACGCTACTAAAAGAAAAAAAAACAACTGAGTTCTGAAATTCAGCAAATGCAGAAATGGTGAGTGAAGTGTTAATGTGTTTTAATGGAGTATTTCTGAATAAATAGTCAATCTTTAGAAAATGTGCAGCTATTTGTTATGACATACATTCTGTCAGAAAAATTAAGAGACACAGGGCTTCATCAAAATAAGAAAAAGTACGAAGTAATGCTGGTTGAAAGTCTCGAGAAAAAATAATTAACACATCTTGACTTTGGGGAATGTGGGCACAAGGGAGGAGTCTGTTTGACCCTCTAGTTTTAATGGATTTAAAAATTGATTTTTCTCATTATAATTGTATCATCTGAGCTGCATCAAAAGCCTCTATTATTATGAATAAATATTTGTTGTCAATCTACTTCTATTATCTATTAATATGAATCTATTATTAAGCTCAGAGATGATTCAATATCGCAGTAGATACATGAGGACCATTAACTTAGAACAAATAAAACTGTATAGCTGCAGCTAATTGTGATGCTAATGCCTGGAAAACTAGTCAACGTATACTGTTGCTGTTGTTCCAGATGTTCAGACCATGTTAAATGATTTGTCAGGAGCACAGATGAGCTGACGTATCAGGGGAGAGTAGGATTTCTTACAAGCCACTGATTCTAACTGTGAGTGTAATGCTGTGCAACTGAGCCATAAAATGTACCTAATTATGCAGCTGAGGCAGAAAAAATATGATGGTAGTCCCCAAAGATGCATTTTCCTCAGAGCCCAAACCGGATGTGTGAGTGGCAGCGGCATCTAACTGTCTTTCATTTGGACATCTAGCCCAGATTTGACTGAAATTCTGGATTAGAGGCATGTTCTTATTGTTAGCCAGTAGTAGCTGCATCATTATGAAATGATGTGTAAACCTACAGTCTCTCAGCAGTTCGGAGGCATTCAGGATCTTGGAGCGCTGCTCTGGGTCGGTGATGTTCAGCTCGTTGAGGTGAGACTCCTTCAGTCCTGCGAAGTCCTCCAGGCTCTGAAAGCCGTGCATGGACAACAAAGAACTCAGCTCCTGCAGCACAAAAGAACATAAACACAAGTATTTAGATAAATATCCACAGTTATGATGTAAATAAGTCAACAATCAGTGACATCACAGTGTGTCCTACATTAAGGCCGATGCTGTCCAGCACCTCCTCCAGGGTTTTGGGTTTGAAATTGGTTCTGCTGCGCTTGCTGTTGTGGCGCCTCCTCCTGGCCGGGGGGCTCTCCTCAGGCAGCAGGTTGACGTAGATAAACTTGAAGGAGCCCACCTTGTTGTTGAGCTTCCCCGTCCAGGTCCCAACAGGAGGCTTGTCAATGATGTGGATGATGTCTCCTTTCTGTGAGAGACAAAATGCATGAATGTCAGGTCCTGATGAAGTTTGCAAAGGCTGAATATGAAATTTTGAAAAGGAAGAGTTATTTTTACTCTAAATATAACTCTTTATATGTTCATACTCCTCTGACTGCTTGATGACTCAACATCACTCCAATCACTCATGATAATTATCACTTGCAGAGAAGCATAAAAAAGAAATGAAAAGCTGAATGACAGCAGACATTTCAAGACTTGTTAACAGACTTTTCTCTTTGTATATTTGCAACACAGTGACACAATCATTAGTGGAATTATATCTTTTCGTCAAACAGGCAGTCAGTAATGGATCACGTAGTTTGAACTCTGCCTTGAAGAATAATAATCAAAGCGACCCGTCTTGTTTCACTTGGTTAACAAGATCCCCAGAGGACAAACTGAGGAGAGGACAGAAGAGACCCGAGGCCAAATCAGAGCCAACAAGGAAGACGTCCCACTGGAGACTCACTTGGAGCTTGAGCGAATCCACATCATAGGGGCTGGGAGTGAAGTCAGTGTGGACCAGAGCCCGGCCACAGAAGGGCCCGTTGTAAGAGTTCTCCTCCAGTCTCATGCTGTCCCTCTGGCAGTATCCACTGTCCAAGCTCTGTCTGTCACTACCTGAGGTGGACGGATAAGAAGCAGGGTTAAGACTTGATTTGATTTATGACTCACTGCACAATCCACCTCATGCATCTCCTTCCTTTAACTCTCCATCACAGTCTGAAAAAAACACAAATGCAGATGTTGACTCACTGCCTGAGAGCTGGCGGGTGATGGGGCTGGGTGCGGTGTCCTCTGACCCGGTGGAGCACACAGACGTCCTCTGTCCTGCACTCAGATCTGGATGCCAGTCAGCAGAGACCGGGGACATTTCCTCGCCGCTTTCACCCTGCAGGCAGAGGACAACAGTGAAGGTCAGAGGTCAGTTCACTTTTAGTCCACTCTGTTCATGATGCTAAAAATGATGCTTTTTTTTTAATCAACCAATTGGTAGTAAAGGAAAAAGCGCTTCTTTGTTTTCATGTTTTTGACTTGTTTGCTAATCTTTTACTACATTTTGGGCTCCATAATTTAACTGATCCTTATACAATAGTCATTTTTGCTTAATTCCTCAAAATCAGGTCAGATGAGCTACAGGGGTGCTTTTTCACATTTTTAACAATATGAGACATTAAGTCTAGTTTGCCTTTTTGTTCACTATAACAGACAACAACCTTATAATGACAAGTCATCTGCAGTTCTGTAAGTTAAAGCACTGAGCATGATTGACACCAAATGTCAGCAAATGTCAGCAGTGGTGGAGGAAACATTCATGTTCATTACTTAAGTAAAAGTAGCAATAATACTATGTAGAAATACTCCATTACAAGTAAAAGTACAGAAGTATCAAAATGTCACAGTACTTAGGTAAATGCAGGTGCCTAAAATTTGTACTTAAGTACAGCACTTGAGTAAATGTACTTCAACATCTATCAACATTCTTCCTTTGTTTTAAAAAAACACAGTACACACATTTGTCCACTAGATGGAGACCGTTTCAAACTTTTTTAACAATAACATCTCTGTGTCAAGATGTCATGGTGTGTCTTTGTTTCTATGTTGATATTATAGAGTATCAATATAAAGGTTTTTTTCATAGTTTTAGACTACATTAATAGCTGCTGTTTAAATACTGTGATCTTCATATGTTAAGGTTGCTGTAGGTGGAACTGTGAACATGTACCCCCTCTTCAGCCAGAGCCTTCTGCACCATCTTGGATGTTTTGCGGGTCATGGTACGTGAAATGACGCTGCGCCATTTCTTGCCCAGTTTGCTGCCACTTTTCACTGCTTCTTCTGCTGTTACACCCTCTGGAACCTGAGATGAGAACAAAAACATAATCAACTATATGAGCAAGTTGTCGACAGATGTTTGATGAAAGGATGCGCAGTGCGACCGTGTTCTTCAGTTTGAGTGAGTTGAGCCTAAACTATTTTATTGAGATACATGAACTCTCACTATGGTTCACAGTGGCATCGCTTTCAATTTACACAAGTATTCACTTCTCACAGACTGAAAAATCCTACAGACTTTGTGGTGATGATGTTTGCATACACTCACACTGCTGAGCCCACAAGGTCACATGCACAACACACACTCACACGCAAGTTCACACCTGCGCTCTGTTGTGGCCAGGTGCTCGGCTCGTTTCTGAGAGCGCTATCGAACATAACTCCGTCTGCAGCCAATCGCTTTGGAGCTGCGGGCCCGGTAATGAAAGCTAATGATGTTTTCAGTGTTTTTATGAGGCACTCTGTTATAACAAATGTAGCTGGAGACGCTGTGCATCGGTTGAGTCCCTCCTAATGTGCAGATGAAAATAAAGCAGAAATGCTGTGAAGTGCTGTTGGATTTGGTGAAAACAGAGAAATTAATTCAGGATAGTTTGACTGTATTAGAGTTGTTTTTGTCATTCTGTGGCAAATACAGACTGGCAGCTCGTGGTTTATTTATTCATAGTGAACGTCCATAATAGTAAACTGTAGCAGAGTTTTTTTCTTGTGATTTCAAAGCACTTGTCAACTTTCTCTCTCGAAACTAAATTGTGTTCAGTCCTTCTTGGTAACTGTTGAGCTGTGGTGTGAAAGATGCAGTAAACAGGCACACGAACGCACCACACAGACAGAGAGTGATGCAACAGCTGAATACAGAAAATCAAAAAATGCACAACACTGAATAAAAATGTCTAAATTCTGGAGAAGGGCCATCACACTGCTGTTTAAACGCCTGCTGCTTCTGCACTTGTCTGTCTAACACCATGGCTCTCTGCCTGACTGACTCACGCTGGAGGACATCCTGTCTGCACGCCGCTGTCATCTGAGCTCCGTGCAACGCTTCTCGTTCTTACTTCCTCTCTTCTTCTGCACTTCTACACGCACCCGTCCTCCTATTTCCACTCAACGACGAATCTTACTGGGAAGTTATTAAAGTTCCGTGAATGCCACACGTTAACATCTGCCCACGCCGCCTCGGTGTGTTAAAGCAGGAAGCACGAGCTGTTCACTTCTGTAACAGGCGTAACTGATAACGATTTCTGCGTGACCTTTGTGGCACATTTTGGTCTCTTCTGGATGCAGTGTCATTCAGGGGCTGGATGAAATGGTCAGAGCATGACGAATAAGGAACAATGTGACAAAATATCTGTACTGCCGTTTAGGAACTTCAAACCCAAAGAGTTCATAAAATATCTACTTCTACTTTTCAAAATAGTGATGTATCATAAGTGTGTTTGAGTGTTTTATATGTGTGTGTGAGAGGGGCAGTCCAACTTACAGCTTCCTCCAATGTGAACTCCTTCTCTGATACAACAGGAGAGGTGGGTTTGTGCTTCATAAAATCCTTGAAGCTGCTGGACCTCTGCAGAGTGAGCTGTGAACACACACAGGGTTGCATTCATTTCAATGTGCCACAATGAGAAGAGGCCAGAGCAGCGACATCAAGCTTTAAGTAGCAGTAAAGAGCAACTAATAACTTTCATCACAAAGCAAACGTTGTAAACACGTCCGTCCGTTTTTTGGTGGTTGTTAATGCGCTGATAACACAGACGCTACACAACATGCTTTTATCTCTTCAAGCGTGTGAACAGAGCTAAACTGCAGAAGGGTTTCTCAGATGGAATAACTGCCTCTCCTCACAAACGTATTAAAGATAAAGTCCTGAATCTGGGTCAATTGTTTGCATGTTGCTCCAGCAGCTTCTAAAAAAAATGATAAATATAGTTGTGCAGCTTGCAGGAAGCACAAAGGACATGATGTGCAATGATTCTTGAAAGTCTGTAATAGACAGTTAGTGTCCAAACAGTTTGTTGTAAGACTGACTTTCAAACTCACCAAAGAGACGTGAGATCAGGAAAATCAAAAGGTTTAAGGTGTGAGACAACACAGATTCATCATTTAAGTTTAATGCACCAGTATTAAGATGCACATTTCTAGTGGCATGTTTTCATGCGACTTCCCTGACACTCCAGATGGTGTCCAACAGTCCAAAACCAGAGGATATTCAATTTACAAAACCTCATACCTGAAGAGGGGGAAGTGGGGGGAAAACTGACTTCAACAATTAACCACTTATGAAAATAGCTGCTGATTAATTTTCTGTCAATTAACTAATCAATTAATGGACTGATCCTTTCAGTCAAGTCTGGTGCATACAGCAGCATGCATCACTTGCATATGCTTAGAATTACTAAATGTATTTTGAACCAAAAAAGCCAGAGTTTTTGCTCTTTTGCATAACTTTCACATCTTCAGCGTTTCTTCCATCTCATGTGGAAATTCTTCGTCTTATTTTCCATATAACCACATTTTGCAGTGCAAAGTCTTATTGAAGCTCATCGCTCTCGAGTCTTTGTTGAAACCACAGGAAATGGGCAAAACCTGAGCAACTGCTGGCAGCCAATCATTGCAGTCAGTGCTGGTGGCTGATGGTCTCCGTCTGCGTCTGCCCTGAAGAATTAAACCACCGGTGCATTCAAGGGAACGAATTACCTTTATTACGAGGCTGTTACGAGTTTTGCTGGTAAATGTCTGTTTTTCTTGCCGCAGTGCTCCTCTTGAAAAAAAGCCACAAAGCTTTCACATAAATCAATCTTCTATTACCGCTGATAATCACAGAGCAGTGGCTCGTGTCGCGGAGCAACGACGTTCTCCAGCCTCCATTATGACCGGTGACAATTATGTGGTGGGAGCCGGCTGCCGAGAACAAAGACAATGAGATGTGTAATGACGAGGCGTGAATTGGACCACAGCGGGGGAGATGTGGATGGAAAATGAGGGCCCTGGTGTTGAGCGTGGGAGATTTGCTCTCATGGTGGCAGCTGGAGACGAAAGCACCAGAAGCCACAAAGCCTGCTGTGACTCAAACTACATCTGCAGCAATGATTCACCCTGGCAGAGCAGAGAAACTTCACTCTTCGAAAAAAGTACAAAGAATACGTCGAGGCCAGATAGAAGTCAGCATATACAATTAAAAAAATGCTGCGTTTGAGACATAAAGATCGCACTGAGCTCAGAGTTTGCTGTGTTTGTGCTTGTGGGTTTGCTTCACCGCAAAAAGTTTGCACCAACTTTGAGCAGACATCCTGTGTTGAAAAGATGTGCACACAAAGACAGCTGGAAGTAAAAGTAGCAGCAAACATCCAGTGTTTCAAATGTTCAATTGTGACTTCTTCACAATCACAGTCTGTAATAGTTACACATATTACACAACTGAACTTCAGTTTGAGTACATCAGCTTTAACCTTCCTCAACTTCCAAAACAAACTAATAACCAGAAGCTCAGCTCACCTTCTTCTTCTGCACCTGCTCCTTCTCCGAGGCATTGGAAGGCCGTCGCCTCAACATCTTCTTCTTCACCGGTCCCGAGATCTCTCTGGACAAAAAAAGTCGTGAGACAGCTACACCGGCTAATCGGTGAGGATTTCTTCCACCGTGCTGTCACTGCCAGAGCTGTCAGATTGAAAAAAACAGAGGAAGATAGCGCTGCACTCTCCACTGCAGTTGAACAAAGTCAGGAAGTCAGGCAGTCATGTGGTCACACAGAAACTGAAGAGGCAACCCTGTTTTTAGTGCTCGGTTTACACACACCACTGTGGCTTAGTTACATGTATATGTCAGACCTGCGTGCTTCAAGCTCTAAAGTGAAGTGAAACACAAAACAGTTCATCACAATGTGACCGATTAAGGTTAAAAAGAAAGAAAGAAAATTTTGTCAACACAGGTCATTTTTTATGTTGTGATCAAATACTCGATCTCTTGTTCATCACATTTGACATGTTCAGCCAGATAAAAGTTTTAAAAGTGTCGTCAAAGAGGAGTAGCTGTTTTTAAAGCATGTCACCTCTTGCTGCAGTGTGAAGCAAAAATACATCCTGCAGCCACTGTATTACAACATTTCTACTCCCACAGACGTCAGTGTTCAACTTCAGCAGAATGTTAAAGTCAATTTACTGGCAGGAAAGAGTTTTATCATGCAACACAGGCTCTTGTCAACAAGCTCTGTGTGTTTGCGACATCCAGGCCAAATAATGTTTTTTTGATTTTTCAGCTTGTTGTTCATCTTTCTCAAAGAGTGGAAGTGAAAGAAATCTAAAGATGACATATTTAGAAACTCTGTTACGGCTCTGCAGCTGCAGCAGGAGTCCTGCCACAGCTCCAGGAGTCAGTCCAGCTACAGTCCAGCTCATCCAACAGGGGACTTTTATACAAAAATGCGGTTTATGAGGCAAATGAGTGGCAAAGCCAGACATTGTAAAAACATCCAAAATGAACAATCAAGATAAAAAAAAATCTTGAGTGAGTCACAGAGACGTGGGTGCTTTGCATGTACACTCAGCCTGCAAGACAAGGCAAACATTGGTACTAAGGGAAGTGCAATGTAAGTCAAGTTTAGCTTGTTATTTTGGTGGGGCAGCAAACCACATGATACAAAGATGCCCTATTTCAGTTTCCTGTCACTCGACTGAAGGTTGGCAAGAAACAGATCTGTCTGCAGATCTTAAAGGGACGGAAAGAATAAGCAACGTGACTCCATGTGAGGTTACCTGAGATTGTTTACCCAAGTAGAAGTGGCGATGCCTCACTATAAAAATACTCACAAATTAAAGTGTAATTAAATACATTACAAATTAAAGTAATGCAATAAATATTAGTCATATATGCAAAGGTAGACAAATATACTTAAAGTTGCAAAGGTAAAAGTACTCATTGTGCAGAATGTTGAAATAATATTAGCAACATTAGATGATATTATTACTAATGAATCGTAATCAGCACTTTGGTGTCGTAGTTAATTCATGTAATTTATACTACTTTATACGGTGATTCATTTAATCTATAACAATCTATCATATTCATCACAGTATTTCTTTCTTCTAGGTGTTCACCTCAAAATATAAACTGGACTGGTGCTGTACACAGATGTGCTGTACAGGGCCAAAGCTGTCTTCATGTGCTGAGGAGACTGAAGTCGTCTGGAGTGTGTAGGACACATTGAAGACACTGTGGCAGCTGTAGTCTTCTACGCTGTGATCTGCCGGGGAAGCACACAGAGACTCAATACGTGAGAACCTTGTTTTACGTTTCACATCATTCACGGCCATTGTTTCATTGATGGACAGCTGGTGGAGCTAACAAGCAAAGAATCGAAAATGTAAACAATACAGAATCTCAAATGTATTTTCAATAATTGACTCTGCATGTTTTATGAGTACGAGACATTAATCATGCACTGAATGTGATCATAACTTTTGTTTGTTTAGAAGACAAATCAACAGGGTACCCTTAAGTGAGCACAATTCCAACACTGACAAGAAGGAAACTGATCTTCACTGATGTAAAGATGTTAAAGTGTGACAGTAACTATGTCAAAAAAAGGAAGAGCAGAAGAGACTTTTTTCCACAGAGAACGATGATCTCATCCTCGTTGTTCCTCTTTTTCAGGACATCTTTACCACAAACGCAGATGGGACCTGGATAAATACACTTTTTGTGAGCGCTGGCAGACGTTCTGTCCGAAATGTTTCTTCATGTGCTCTTTGTGATGCACGTGTTTGACGAGAGCCTGCAGATGCTGGGTGTGGTGTGACGGCAGCACATTCACACCTTCGAGACGAGCTGACAACATAGCTGCCAGGCAACCGGCCGTCCGCGAGCACGAGCTCTTCACATGTCGAAGAAGTAAACTGCAAGATAAATTTGAGTTGTTGTTCAATGGTTCTTCACAGAAAGATGTTGCCTCATTACAGATTTTAACAACACTGCCACCGGGGACATTATTTTCAGCCTTGCTGAAAGGTGGAGGGCCAGAATTCTACAGGCACAGTGAAAACAGAAGCCTGTATGTTTTCAGTATGCTTTGTTCGTTTATTTTTAAAAATTCATCAAAGAATCACATTGTTTTATAAAAACATTTTCGGGCTGCACGTCTGAAGGCAGATGGCATTATTCCAATTAATGAGTGAGGGCTGACAAGCAGCATATGTTTGCTCTGATTTCTGAGAAAATGACTTGTAAACACAAACATAATGTATTGTACTAACAAACTAGAGAGGAAATTGATAAGTTATCAACACATAGAGGGAAAAATCAGAGAAAGACACTGAATGTTTACATAACTTTGTTTACAAGAGAGGATCCATTCAGTCATTCACGAACTGACATTGGTGAGGATATTTTATATTATTATTATTGGATCAAATTTTGTATTAATTTACCATTTACTATTCTCTGTTACTTTTTATTTTTTATAACACTTTCATTTCCCCTGGGATTAATAAAGAATTGATCAAGTGAGCTGGCTATGATATACTATATTGATATCGATATAACTTTGTATATCAACTCATTCCAAGTCAAAAGGTCCAAGTGAAGTCACAAGTCACTGGTGTTCAAGTCGGAGTCAACTCACAAGTCTTTTTTGATTTGGTCAAGTCAAAAAAAATCATCACATTCATGACTTGAATCCACACCTTTTGTTTTAAGTATTACTTTAATAAAATAAAAATTATATCGGCTGGTCATACAAATGTCCAGATTAAAAACCAAAAAGCAAAATACATCAAAAATCACACAAAAGATCATTTTTAACCTTTGAACTCCACAATATCATTGATTAAATTATTAAACAAATAAATCTGTCAATTAAAAAATGCTAAATTGCAGCGCATCCCTCAGTGTGGTATAGCTGCTCAATAGAGACTGCATAGGGGTAACATTAGTGTGTAAGTCTGCTGAGTGCAAGAGAGATGAAGCTGCTCAGATAATGTTGTGGAGGAAGGCGACCGCCAGAGCAATGAGGGTCAGTGAGGAGGAACAGACAGATGCTGAAGATCCAGACTCTGTGAAGGGCTCTGTGTGTTTGAGCATCCAGTCCTTCTCCTCACGTAGTCCCTGTTTGTCCAGCTCAGGACCCATCACCTTCCGGATGGTCTCATAGTATTTATTCAGCCACTGAATCTGGAGGAAGAAAAGACCTCAATGAAAGTCATGGATGAGCCTATAGATGCATTTTTGTATAGTATCTTTGTTTAATTTTCCAGATGAAGAGGATGAACTATGCTCACTTATAAGTAGAAATATATAATATTGCTGTATCTTCTGGTCTAAGGTCAAATATGGTGTTCCACAGGGATCAATTCTTGGACCACTTTTGTTCTGTGTGTCTATTCTGCCACTTGGTCATGTCTTCAGAAAATAAGAAAAAAATAATCCTGCTATGTCGACATGGAGGAACAAGCACTCAAATTGTTCACTTAAGATTTTCAGCTAAACGTAAATGAATTAAATTGTTAGTATTGTTGCAATAATATGAAAGGAGCATAGTTGTTTTATTTCAGATAGTTGAGCTTTTTATTTTAACTTTAACTTTGGATACAGTTACGACTCTGAAGGGAAGTTTTTCATGGGGTAAGAAAGAAAGAAGAAAGACAAAACAAATTTGTGCTTATTATTGGTAAAATAATTTTAATTTCAACTCTATTAGCCTGTTTAGAGGTTTAGCGGCTAAAATGTCTCTTCAATAAAACTACTGAATCTTAATCTGAAAAGTAACAAGTAACTATAGATGTCAAGTAAATATAGTGAACTGAAAAGTAGTATAAAGTAGCATAAAATGGAAATATTCAAGCAAAGTACAAGTACCTCAAATCTGAACTAAAAGACAGTATATGACAAAATGTACTTTTGTTGAGGTTGTTGTATTAAATTTTCTTAATTTCTCAGCACAATTATTTGGGTAGTGTGCATTAGAAATAAACTGATGTGGGAAAGAAAAATTCTCATTTTGTAAACATATGTTTTCTGAACAATGATGGTACAACAATGCCTTCTGTTTTCCCTTTAGCTAAAAGGAAACCAAACAGAGAAGTTAATTTCACACGTGGTTTTGTTTTCTCAAAGAATGTTTTGATCTCTGAGCTGCAGAGGCGCTTTGACCTAAAGTGTTCAGGGGGATTTTAAGAGGAAACCAGCTTCTTGATGCAGGAAAATGAAAGATTCGCTTGATGTGACACTGTCTTCAACGGAAGGGTATTTACAAACTTAAAAAGGAAACTGATCATATCTTTGGGGAAGTAAACCTTACATTACAGCTCACTACTTGTTATTCATTTAGCATGTGGGGTCAACACTTTTCAGTATGTCTCTTTTAAAGGAAAATGATGGCTTACTTGCGGTAACTTGTTAAATATTATACAGTCAAATACTCATTCTTACCTGTCCTGAACTGAGGAGAGAAGTGTCAATCAGCTTTCTGTCATATGGAACCAGTGACACAGTGTCAAAGGTCAGATAGTTATTTCCATGCTGAGAGAAAGAAAAGCACATTTACAAAGAGATTACTTTGAAAGTTCTTATATCACACAATAAAAGCAGAAAATCATTGACATAGTTCTAGACGATCAATAAATATCTGTTTTGGTCAGTCACTCTGTAAATACCTTTGTTTGTGCAGGTACAATCACAACAATATCTTCAATCCGGATCCCAAAGTCGTTATCCTTGTAGTATCCAGGTTCTTTAAGAAAGTCATCATCATTTTTGAAATTTTCTAAATTCTAACATTTGAGCCATGAAATGCAGACTTCATTTTGTTTCATTTCCTTAAAGTGATCATAATGTTGTGTGGATATATCATGAAACTGATGCAAAAAAACAAAACAAAAAAACATCTCACCTATAGACGTGAACATGCCTGATGTGAAGGGAATGTTGTTGGACTGAAAGCCAACTGGCCCTGGAAAAATATTACAATGATACATGAATACATGATTAAAATACAGATTACAAAACAAAAAAATTAAATTGTGTACATTTAGCTTTACACTTCCATTGTTAGAAGTTTAATTAAAGTTATAAACTGGGGTATAGTGAGGGGTGGTTTTGTGAATATCCCATCATGTTTTTCCTCCTTCAAATCAGTGGGGTCTACTAAATTTTGTCTTTTTAAATATTTTTAAAACAAATTTAAAAATGATTACATTTTTTGATAGATTTTGTGTGACTATTATGACTGCTATTTGTTACATGTTCAGTTAGCATGTACAGTTAGAGCTGCAACAATTTGTCTTTTAATCAATTAGTCGATTAATCAGCAACAATTTTGATAATCAATTGATCACTGAAGTCATTTTTAAAGGTAAGACTACAAACCCAAACTCAAACATTTTCAGGTTGCAGCATCCCTGTATGAGGATTTGCCACGTTGCTCTACATCACTTTATAAATCCCTTTTTAATTTTGACTGTTGACTGGACAATTATACCCTGTTAAAGATGTCACTTTGGGCTCTGGAACATTTGGCATTTCATAGACTGAATGATTAATTGAGAAAATAATCTGCAGATTAATATACAATGAAAATAATCTAGTGTCAGCTCTACATAGAGGAGCAATCAGAGTGTAACAAGCTCATATCATTTGATTAAAATAACATCACCGATCTTCCTGCAGCTCATTCTCCTAAACTGAGTTTTCAGCTCTTCTTGTTCAAGGGTATTTGGTCACATTAGAAGTGGCTGCAATGCAAAATGATATGTGTGCTCAAACATGCTAATTACTTGCCAGTCTATTAATTATATCACTCCCACTTACTGCATTAGCACCAGGATGTAATGATCAGTTTTATGTAAAGCAGCCTCTCGTGCATCATAATCACGATGCTTTTAGACATCGCAGCCACTGAAGTCTGCCTTTGAAATCAGCTTCAGTTTGATGATGTTGATTTGTGCTTTTAAATTGCTTTCAGTGGTAGATGAAGATGTCACTATACTGAATACAATCATCAATTTCAGACTGGAGTTGGAGAAAACATACACTCATGGACTCCAAAGTAGTTTCCAACACCATGACCTGTGCCATGGCCATAGTTCAGGCCCACCTCCCACAATGCCCGGCGACCCAGCATCTCCATGTTTGCACCTGCAGATTGAAAAAAAGCCACGCAGAGAGGTTGAGTCAAACATCCCGCTGCAGATACAAGACTGTAATTTATCCACTCAAAAATGCTCAGTAAAGTTGGCAAATGGAGAAACAGGGGTCTCTAGTGGTGAAACTGGGAAGTTTTTTTATTCTCACCTCTTGTTCCTGAAGGAAAGATAGTTCGAGATATCTCAATGTTTCCCATTAGCACTCTGGTGAAGGCTTCCTGTGAAGCGAAATGTGGTTAATTACAGGGAAATGGTATCTTGATGGAGGATTTTGGATCATGTGGCATTAAATGTTTTGTGAAACATTAGCGCTAAGATTTTCAGTTTCTGGCTTAAGTAATAATGTCAATAAACAAGAAAAAACAGAGATAAAAATACTCCACTGATCGACTGTAGTGTGGATGATTAGTCTTCTCAAAATGTTTTGAAAAAGAAAATATCCCTTCAAATATTCACAATTTCAATATAATATGTAATGTATTACCTTTTGCAGTGGTGTGGGTGTTCCCCAGTGAACAGTTCGAGTGATGTCAGTGGTCCCGTCTCTGATAGTAGTGAGAGACAGGGTGACTCATTTCAAATGCAAGTACTGAGAGGTGAAACCGTGAAGTGTGTGAGGAGAGTCTTTTTTTACTCACAGATACTGGCCACCGGAGTCCACTAGGTACATCTCATCAACTGTCAACCTCCGGCTTGTTTCTTTTGATGGGCTGCAACACATCAAAGGAGGAAATAATAAGAGCACTGCAGGTGTAGTGCACTTAAAGAATGAAATCAGTTTGTTAAAAGTTTTAACTACAAATAATTTACATTCTTACTGACCAGCTTTTATAGCATGTCTTAAATTTGTAACCTGATTTCTAATTTCCCAGGCTTTGGTTTTCCATTTATTCAAGTACTGTTTGGAGATATTTTTGTCACTATTTTATATTAAATAGTTTCCAGTGGAGAGATCACAGGAAGTGAGCAGGAGTCATCAATCAGCAGCCAGAGTCGAACTGGTATATGAATAAAGAATGCACCTTCTCAATTTCCAAAAACAGCCAGCCACTGTCGTATTCATCAAACAGTGCACAAACAGGATTAAACTGTGTATTTGTTGGGGACTATTTCAGCAGCAGATTAGCTCACATTTGTTATACCAGAGAGTATTTATACAGCAGGACAATGTAGGTGCGATAGACAGACATAAATCTTGGATGTGTGAGCCTCCTTGAACACACCAACAAGAAGAGGTAGAATCAAACCTCTGTTATATTTGAAAAGTGTTCAGCAACACATTTTAAGAAAGTTGTGAGCTAAACACAAAGAAGAGGTGGTTGTATGCATATATGACCTAAATGAAAAAGAAGAAGTCAGCAAGAGGAGGAAGAATATGAGTAAATCTTACCTGTAATGGGCAAGTGCAGCATTGGGTCCACTTGCAGAGATGGTCTCAAAGCTCGGGCCTCTGCTGTCATTCTGCTTGCTGTAAAGATGTTTATATTAGCTATAAAACTGTAAATGGGGTGTGATTATAACTATTGTCAAATGAAAGGAACATTTCAGATTTTTGAAGGTCAGTATGTTTTTATTTGTTACTTTGTTAAAGTTCTCATTCATCTGTGTTGCACTCACCTGCGCCTCTCATTGACGTATTCTGCAGCTGTCATCTCAGTCTGCTGCCCCTTTGGCACTTCCTTCTCCAACCATATCAGCAGCTGCATGACTGCCACCGCATCTCTCACCTACACAGAGCCACAAAGACACACTGACCAAGACAGTCTGAGCATCAATCACAACAACAGAAAACATACAGGCTGACAATTAAAACAACATGTTTTAAGGCTGTTCAGACATCTTTGGACAGGGTAATAAATGAATCATGGTGCGTGTTTACTGAAGTGCTCAAGCTCTCAGTGGAAACGATTCATAAATGTCCCACCAGTCAGTCAGATAGTGAAGACTGATTGATCAATTCCTGGAATGATAATGGTCTCATGTTGATGTATTAGAGGCTCCGTTTTGGTCTTGCAAATTCAGATTGATAAATAACAAGTGTTTTCTTTAGAAGCTCGTGCTCATGTGTACATATACATTGTACATATACATTGCATATTGCATGCTCGTGTGTGCAGATGACATACGTGAGCGTCCCTCAAGATTCGCTGCTCAGTCTCATCTTTCACTGCTTTAGTTGTCAACACAGGCGAGTAGGAACTTGTCATTAATTTGTCCTGCATGATACAAAAAAAAAAAAAAATTCTGTCATCAATATCCTTCCTTTACAACTAGTTGTTTCTGTCCTCTTATTATATCCCCACAAAATATTTAAAACAGTTATTTCTTTGTGTACATTTACTTCAAAACTCTAAATGGATTATTGCTACTATATGGCAATAAGTAGTTATTTAGTTCCTGGAACCTGCTGATTATACAAACTGACTGCTTGATTTTCTGGCCACCTGGGGGCAGCAAAACAAGTTGTAAACAACACGGACATATTATCACCTCATAAAGTTGTCACAGCAAACATGTTACCAAACAGTTTACCATCCAGCAGACACAACCGTTGCCGTTGACGAGTTGCTAATTTTTTGCTGAAAAGTTAGTGTACATTGTGTTTATTAGAGGGTTTTTTTTGTTGCTGAAAACAGGTGTCTGTTGCATCTGGAAACACTGTTGATAAGAGCAGTGAAGTTTAGCGTCATAAAACCACAAACCTTAAAGTCACAGTGAAACTAAAGTTAGGATGTCTTTAACTTCTGCAATGTGATGCATTTCTGAAACAAAACATGGGCTGATTTTCTTTGCTAGAGGGATATAAATAAAATCCATAACATGTGACTGGATTGCTCTGAAGTGGGAGAAAACAGTGACATGATACAGAGCTGTTGAGTGATATGAAGGTACAGAGAACTATTAAGCTCCACATCTGTGCTGCTGTTAGAGAAGGAGGAGGGGGTTCAGGGTTAGATGAACAAATTAGACACAACTCCTACAGCACTGAATTGCTCTGCTAGATACCCACACTAGCTAACAGTCAAGTATGTTTTTTATGATGGGCAGGTTAACTAGTTCCAAATCAAATCTGATTGCATACATTTATGTAACTGCCCGTATGTTGAAGATGAGTCATGAGTAAGGAGAGGCATAAGAGAAGCACAAGATTAGAACTTGGAAAAAGGACTTTCATTTAATTTCATCTTTAAAGATGCTGAAATGCTTTGTGGGTTCTTCACCATGAGCGACCTCTTTCACATCACACACTCCTCTGATCCATTGTGTATTTAAAATTATTGATTAATACATCTTTAAAAACTTGGATATCATCCACAACACACAGCCACGATGAGGCCAACATGTTGTGAGTCCCGACAGCTGTCTTCATGGTAAAACACTGTACAGCAACAGTGTTTTAGCATGAAGTGTTGCTTTTGATAGCAACACTATCTAAATTGTATGTACTCTGCCCTTTTATTAAAGACGGAAAAAAATCATTATAAAACACTGATAAAGAACAAAATGATGCAACGCAGTAAACATAATGAAATAAAATATCTGCATACCTCTGGTTTAATGACCTCATAAAGTGCATAGTTTGTGTACTCTGTGCCAATCCACACTTTAACCTCAGGCTGGGCCACATATGCCTTCAGTTGATCGAGGACAGTGTCGTAGCTCTGCAGCTTCACACACAGGGGCCCGACACAGGAGGTGTTCAAGTACACCTTCAGTTCATCCGTCACTCTGTCCATGTGGAGAAAGAGCCTGGTAGATGTGGTAGAAGGGAAAGCACAAGAAATGGGTCATGGAAGAAGTGGTTTTTATAAGAAAAGTTATATACGTCCTTGTGTATGTGACGGGAGTCATAAGGAGGAAAATCTGAAAGGAATCCTCTGTGTTCACACATGTAATCCCTGATAGACTTACCAGATCTCATCCATTGTGAGCAGTGTGTAGGAGTAGAAGAAGGGATTGTATGGGATGTCGTTGCCACGCAGATTGAACAGCCCTGGAAATAAAACATAAACACCACCCCTGACTGTGAGCAGCAGCAGCAGCAGCTTGCACATTCATTTCCATCATCTGCTAGATCCAAGACATGCTGTTTACATCTAATGCTTGAGTCAGACGTATGAGACTTTTTCTGTGCTCCTGTCATTCAAAACAGACTTCCTAATTCTGTAATCAGAAGTCAGGAAATGTCTGAAACCCTCAGTCCTCTTGTGTAGATATAGGAAAGATGCTTTTGAATTAATTTAATTCAGTGTTCATTTGCAATTTAAAAGCACTGAACTGAACGTCCGGGGTACGTACAGGAAATCAAAACAGATAAATAATATAATTACTGGAGTGATGTCTGTGTGCTAGTTCAACTCAACTCATGTGACATGCCTCATGCCAAACACACACTCCCAATTTGCTGGGCTATTTAACTGAACTGATGAAAATAAAGCATTATAAACTTGAATGGACAGACAAAATTCCAACTATCAACATTTATTTCCAAATTTTATTTTGATATCAGTCTTTTTGGCTTTGTGAACATCTTTTTTTATGTAAAAACAAAAAAACATCGTCATCTGTTTCCTATATTTTTGTCATACAAAGATCTGGTTACTGTATTCCTGACATAATCCTGTCATAATCCTTCACTTTAGACTGCATCTCCTCAGGCTGCAGCTCTATCCTAAAATCCTCGGTTGCATTTGTGCTTTGTTAGTCTTCTGTTTTTCTCCTATTTTGCTGTAAAGTGTAAGCGGCTATTTAGAGCCCTGCAGCCGTTAGGTGGCCTACAAATGAGAATGAAAAAGAAAAAAGCATTTGTGATTACTTTTCAGCCAGTTTGACCATTTTATGCACTTCTTCTTTTAGAAAACTGTTCTATTTTGATGTTATCCATCCTATTTTTCAAACGTGCACTCTTTTGTATTTTCACCTTCTAAAGGCAACACTGTACATGATTTGTTCAAACTTATCTGATATATTCTTCTTTTTGCAATGATTTTAATAGTAGATGTAGTTCTGTACATTTAAGTTAATTTGAACTTTTAATAAATTGTCTTGATGGGAAAATCTAAATCTGTTATTGTCTGTGGTGATGAAAAGCTAAATTTAAGAGTGATTCAGTATTTATTTTTCTAAATGAGCAACATTATTTACTGAAACGTGTTTGAACAGCTTCATGGACAATGTTTGAGTTACTTACAGGCTGTTTCATCCAATGCTGATAGCAGGAGAGCTGTTGGTCCGTATGGATTGTCCCTCATCTGATTCCGTATGTGCTCCACTTTCATCGTCCATCGTCTTTCTGCAAACACACACATCTGACTTTGTAGGAGGTTAATGTAAATTAAAAACAGTGAGTTGGAAGACACTAAACTGCTGCATAGAGCTAGTGGAAAGTGATAAGGGATGAATTTGTCAGTAAGAACATCTTTCACATTACGCATAGTCATTTGACCCATTATTCACATATAAACTATTGATTAGTGCATCTTTAGGGCCGTCTGCAAATGTGATGCTTCCTACTAAGTGCAGGTACACATCAGGGATTTTCCAGTAACTTGGTCTTTGACTTTTACATTCCTATCAGCTGCAAACAGCTTATCACTTTATGGACTTGTACTTTATGGACTGCCAAATACAACAATAGCCAAACTATGAAAGCATTCATAAAAGACTGAAAACCCTGTGTGCTTTTTCCAGACTGATTTGGTCGAATGTATAGGCACACAAAAAATACACTCACAGTCCATTAGGTTTATGATGCTCTCCATTTCTTCCATCTGTCTAATCTCCAACCATAAAGACTAATAAGGCATATGAGTGCAGAGGCAACTTCCTTTTCAGGAGGCTTTCCATTCTCTCAAAGTTAGTATTTGATCTGTCGGTCATAAAAACATGAACAGGCTGTTTATGGTTGTGTTTGTGGGGCCACTTACTGCTGTCTGTTTGCAGGTATTTATCAGCACATACTGTAGATAAAGGGCACCACACAAGGAGACAAGCAGACTGTAGTGTGTGCGTGTGTGTGTGCATGTTTGTGTGTGCAGTACAGACGCATGTAAGTAAACCCACGTATGACTCTCTCGGGCAGAATGTTGAGGCTCTCAGGTGAGACGGGCGGTCTGTCTGTCCACACTTGGTCGACTAAGTTAGCAGGGAGGGACTTGAGGCTGCGATTGCTCGAGTCCAGATTGGTGTTGTAGCTCTCCTGTGTTTCTAATGGAGGAAATTGCAGATGATTACACACACTGAAGCGAATCAATCGCAAGTAAACAGTCTGCGTGGCGTCTGGAGGCTCCATCAATAATTTTCCATCTACTTGAGCGAGCACTTTATTGACATTAACCTGGAGTGACAGGAAGGAGAGAGGATAGAGACTTACTGAGAGAGAAGAGGAAGGGATCAAAGCCGATCTCGCCGCCTGGTGGAACCTCAGAGATGAGCCATTCTGCTATACTGCTGATGGACACTGGAGAACATCACACATGACACATTGACTTTAGAGGATGTGACAGGATGAATTCAGTTGGCCTACCTGTGGCGATATTCTGATACATCATTGCAATATGCAAAATGTTTGGCCTTTGCCAATTAGATGTCTGTTCAATCAAATTAGCAATAATGCTTCATCACAAAATGTGGACTAGAATATTAACATGTTAGGTTCACTAAACTACAATAAAACTGTTCTATCAATGTAATTGTTGTGTTCCAGAGAACTTAGATATTTTTTGACAAAACAAATCAAAATGTGAAGGTTTAAAGCTTAAATAAGAAACCTGTTATATTGTCTGAGGGAAAATTATCGCATGCAAAGATATAATTGATCACATTTAAAGGTCACTTTCTGGTTCATATTCTCATTTGTTCCTACTGAACAAATTCCCAGCTGAACACTGTGGTTTTTAGAAAATATTAATCAAACAACTAAATAGTGCACTTCGTCTTAGCAATGGATTAATACACTTTTGGAGCTCTAGTGCAGAGTACAGCTTCGGGACCATAAGAGTGAGACCAACGCAAAATAAACTACAGTACCCATGTTCATCATAATGGAGGAACATGCCACCATCTGATGGTACTCACTGTTTTGTTTTAAATCAGTTTTAGATAGGAATCAGGTCTGCAGCACAGAGGAAAAACACACATGAGGCTTTTGCTTCAATGACAATACTTGTTGGTGGGATAAATTAATTGTTGGTTTTGGTCTTGACACTAAGAAAAATAAAAATAGTAAAAAAAAAGGTCTCACCAGCTTTATCCTTTAAAAAAATACAATCAAACAACGAATACAGAAAACAAAAACAAACACATAACTAAAAAAACATAAATGTGGTAGCCTGGTGGTCGAGGGGGTTAAAGGACCGCGCAAGAACCACAACATCACCAGCTCACATCAGACCAGGGACTGCTGTTGCATGTATCCTCCATTTATCTCTCCCCTCATTTACTGTCATCTCTCTTCTGCAGCGTGCTGTCAAATTGGTAGTGTAAGCTGCAGTGGGTTGAGCTCCCTTTGTCATGATGATAGGTGTCAATACAAGTCAGAAATTGCAAGTTGCCCTACAACAAAAGCTGCTGTGTATTATACGTATTTGTGCTTTGCAAATGTGTGAACATCAGGCATCATAGGTTCAGCGTCTTTCTCGAGACAAAACACGCAGCGGCTTTAGCTTGTTCGTGAGCTATTTTTATCATATATATCCCGTAATAATAGGTGCAGCATTTGCCAGGATATTTTTAGACTGGATCATCAAAACCACCAAGTATCTGATTGGAATCCATTCGCTCCACATTGCCATAACAAGTAATCACAATATGATCACCCCTACCATCTTTTTCCAGCTCCCAGTTGCAGTCCATCTGTCTCTCAGCTTGAACCCAGTAGCGGCTGTCTGTCCACATAGCGGCCTTGGTCTGAGTAACTACGGCGGTGCCTGGGGAGAGGCAGGACAACAGCTGTGTTGTGGAGAGGGCAGCGGTGCCAGTGAATTACAAACAACTATAAATGTCAGGGTTGACTTAGAACAATGCGTGATGGGCCAGCTAATCTTGTAAAATGTATGTGTGTGTGTGTGGGGAGATAGAGGAAGGTTAAGAAGGAACACTGAGGTGATGTGTGGTGGATATATAAATAGGCTTTACATTATCATTCCACTGTTGTTCCCTCACATGAGACACTTAAGTAGCAACAGTTGTGTAGATCCCTGAATTTGAATTGAATTCTTGATGGAGGCCCAGAAAATGTGACTTTTCTTAATGGAGTTTGGCACAGGTGTAAACACCATTTTACTGAAATGTCATCTGTCTTCTTATCCTTTCATCCGTGCAACAGCTGAGTACAGAAATATGGACGATCGTTAATTCTGCTCATCAGTCTTGCGTGAAAATAGATGATGATTTAATGGTCAAGTTACTCTGTGAAGGAGAGCGGGCGATGAACGAGAGGATGAAATGATGCAGTGAGTGAAAACAATGAAACTAGATGAACGGGGGGCAGGCTGTGTGATGCGGATGTGGGATGAAAGTAGAGGAGCACTCAGACGCGGGGAGTTGAGTCATGGGGAGGAGGAGGCGGGGGATGACGAAGACGAGGAGGCAGAGGGGGATTGTACCTGCGGAGCCTGTAAAGCCGGTCATGAAGGCCACCCTGGAATCACGTGGCGCGATATACTCACTCTGACAGGGAAACAGGGTAGATGTTAGCATGTCACACACAAGGTTTAAATCCAGATGAATTACTGATGATGGACAGCAGATACCAGGTGAGCATCAGTGCCAGGGATAATGTAGGCAGAGATATTCAGGGGAAGCATTCGCTCTCGTAACTTCTGCAGCCGGGGAGTGGTATTTACTGCTGTGCTGGGGAGGTACTATAACATACACACACACACAAGGGGAGAGAGAGACAGACAGAGAGTGTAAAAAGTTGCCAGATTTAATTAAAACCTGAAGAACTGCTGATTCATCCCTTTCAGTATCTCCCACTGTAATCATTGACAGTAGTGCATGTGTCAGTAATCATTAACTTTAAGTGTATAAAACTCATGTAGCATGTTTCATGATAGGAAAACACAGTGTGACTTCTTTGAGTTCAATTTTATGACTTTGTTTGTAATTAAAAAAAAAAAAAAAACAACGTTGCATTTATTCACAGATTTATCTTACCGGTGGGGACAGAGAGCAGTTCCTCTCAGTTCCCTTGAATGCAACAGCACCAATAATGTTTCCTGAAATGAGAAGCACATGTGGACACGAGACCACAAGAAATTGACACTCAGCTGTGACCGAGCTGAGCTACGTAAGCACATTTTCTAACTGACGTGAAGTGCAGCTCTTCCTCAGTAACTTATCATGTTGTAATCTTTTCACTGGCTGTCAGAGCTGGACTCAGTGCGACTCAAAGCTCAGGAGTTAAAAGGACAAAAAAACTTCTGCTTAGTCAAAATAAATGACACTGGACAAGCTCAGCTGCCAAGCAAGTCAGCTATGCAAAGAAATACAAAGATGATATCAATCAAATCAACCACAACTTGCCAAATAAGAGTAATGCAATGAGACAGAGCTGTTTTCCCCTTTAAAGACTGATGAGCAAGTCAACAGACAGAAAGAGTAATTTGCAATGTCTTAATGTCCCCTTTGCATGCTCTGAGTGTTTTCACAGCATGACACAATCAAACTGACTGTATAGCAACAAACGTTTTTTTTTTTTTTTACATTTTACACCACTTCCACAGCTTCTGTCAACGTCACGCACAAGAAATATTGATCGTTGCAGCAGCTCAATAAAAGTCTCCACACAGAGAGCAGAACCTTGACACTTGGAGACAGATGAGTGAAGATAAAGATGAACTTTTTACCTGTTAGTGCTGCCAGAGACAGAGCGAACAACCAGCCACAGGAAGGCATCTTGGCACTGCGAGCCCGTCACAAACAGATCCACACACAGAGTGGCTACAAAGCAGGTGCTCTGATGTGTATGCAGCGTATGTGAGAAAGTGCGTGTGGGTGTCTGGTGAGGAATTGTGTGTGGGTGACTGCTAGTAAGTCTCTCTCTCTCTCTCTCTCTCTCTCTCTCTCTCTCTCTCCCTTTCCTCCTCCTCTTCCTCTGCCACCACTCACTATCTCTTCTCCCTGCGGACCTCAGATAAGAATCATGTACAGTGGCTTTTGGGGCGGCTCTTGGTTCCAAGAAACATTTCCTTGCTTCTTGACCTACAATACAGTGAAGCCAAGCCACACTGACCACCCACCTGCATCTCACTGAATTGCTCAATGTTATTCGCTGTAAAATGATGCAACTCAGAGGATTCGGAATTCCCACTAAAATGCATGGTCATCTAATACATGTGTTTTTGATCAAACTGAAACACATCTTATTTATTTGCAGAAATAAGACAAGAGACGCCAGTGCTGCAGGAACAGCATAAGTATTTGTGTGTGGACATGTGTAAATGTAGGTTTTCATGTTTAAAACATGAGCGTGTGTCCGAGTATCTGTGTCTGCAGATCCACAGATAGCCAAGTCCCTGCAGAGATTTCCAGACAAAATGTTTGCGCTTTTGTGGTATCTTTAAATCCTTGTATCAAAGCCAAATGAATAAAAACATTTAGCTAAAAGAAAGAGGAAAAAAGAGGAGGCAAGAGAGTGTATCAGGAGATTTATTACAGCAGCATTATATTATAATCTGGCTTCAACATTCAACATTTGTATATCTTTTCTTATTTTACTGGAATTTGTTTGACGTCATTTTTCTCTGACTCAGTTTAAATGGATAGTTTAACATTTAAGGAAATATGCACATTTCCTTTCAGATTTGTCACTGTCTGGATGAGGATATCACCACAGAGCCGAGCTGGCTGTTTCCTCCCATTTCCAGTTTTCATGCTAAGCTAAGCTAAGCTAAGCAGCTGTAGCTTCATATTTAATGTACAGACATAAGAATGGAATCAACCTTCTTGATGAATTATTCCTTTAATGAATTTGATGAACCCTTAATGGTTCATATCTCCTGTCATAATTGTTGGTGTTACTGTGAAGGACTGTCAGTGGTCGCTCTATGAATAAATATCATTATTATGTAAACAGACAGGACTCTCATACAATCACAGGGCCAATTAGTCAGCGCACAGCAACTGCAAAATCTCTAAGGAGCCACAGAGCGATCTGTTGTATTCTGGTTTATTAATTCGATGCACCAGATTGAGGCACGTACAGCTTGTGATTTACAGATATTGCAGCTAACTGATGTGCCAACGTTTTCATTAGGTAACACCTCTGTGGTGCGCAGGGATCCACTGGCTTTGATCATGACTTCAAAACCTGGCACACGTTCAGACTTCAGTACTGTAGTGCTGAACTGAGACAGAGATGTGTCTCTTAAACGGCTCTTGCTCATTAGGGGTAGATTACAAAATATTTTAGGGAGTCATAAAGGTGTCTGTAAGCCTTAAAATCTAGCAACATGAAAGGAAATTGGTTGGGTATCAAACTTCATTCAAATTCATCCCTTTAATTTAAAACTGTCCCTTTTTCAGGCTGTGGGACATGTTCGGCTAGATTGGTGTATATTCCCACTGGTTATTATTTGCTTGTATGTATTTAAAGAAGGAGCTTTGTGAGGCACAGTGGTACTTTGAGCTAAATGCCTACATCAATATTACAACATGAGCAGGCTAACATGTTTACCAGGTATTACGTTAACCAGGTTCACCATCTCAGTTTAATGTATTGGCTAAAACTTGCTAATTATCACCAGAACAAAGCACAGCTCATGCTGATGGGAATGACATTAATATTGCGGGTATTGTGTTAAAAACCACAAATGATGGCCCAAGATGAAAATGAGGGGATCACCAAAGTGATTACAATTCATCCTGGCGGGGACATGAATATCTGTACTAAATGTAATGGTAATTCATTCTGTAGTTGTGGAGACGTTTCACTTAAAACCACAAACGTCAACCTGCTGGTGGTGCCAGAGGAAAAGTCAGGAGATCCCTAAAGTCAGTATGATTCATCCTCCGGTATGTCTGGACTAAACGTCATGGCAATCCATCTTGACGTTGAGATATTTTAGTCCAAGAATGAGTGACACACCAGCATTTCCATCCATAAAGCCACAATGCCTGCATAGCTATGAGAGCAAGTATAGGAGATTTCTGTGTTTACAAAAGAAATAAAGTAATGCAGTACTATAAAATGTTGCTTATGTGTTACCTAAAATTGTGTAATATATGGAGATATGTTTGGCATTTTCTAGCAAGAAAGGTAGCTTTTATAAAACTACCACAAATCAGTTTATTTCTACTGTGTCACCCTCACAGCAGAACCTGATTTGTTACTGCTCACTAAAGTATTTTTAGATATAAATTGACCCAGATATTAATTTGAACATTTTATTATCACATTCAGTAAAAGGCCATGAATACACTCGGCAACCATCTGATGAGATGTAATCCGTGTGAAAGCCGCACTGTAAGAAAAACATTTTAAATCTGTAAGGCTTTTGAAACCAAATGATACGTCTCAATGTAGCTCATATTTAAGAAACCCCAAAAACCCAATGGCAAAAATACAAAAGGACTGACTCTTTCATCTTAAGAAGATAGAAGAAAATAATGCCATAGATGCACTGTGATCTGCTGTTTACTCCATTTGCACAATGGGCGCGAAAGGCTCTTTCGACAAGGATGAATCACTGACTGTTTCCACTGAGGGGGAAAGGAAAGCAGGAGGAAAGATGTTGAACAGCTTCTTCCATGAAACATTTGGAAGCACCTGTAGTGTGCAGCTGTATTTCTATAAACTCCTAATGTTCAGCAGCCCTAGTGATTAACAAACTGAGCTTACATGAGAAAGAGGAGCTGACAGATTCATTTTGGCTTCACTTTACTGTGTTTTGCATCATAACCAATCTGTCTAAGAAAAATATCGTGACCAGTGTTCGAGAAATTGCAGGACTTAGGCATAACCATGTCCTATCCGTTAAGTGTGAAATACAAACCTGAGATAGGACAGTGTATTTTTAATGTACATAACAAATACAGTTTTTCACCCATTCATCTGCCACTGTAGGTAACTAGTGGGTAGACAGTCCAAAGGTGGGTCTTTGGTCCCAGAGCCAAGCACAGTTGTGATAAACAGGGCAGGTGATGAACGTGACACCTCAGTGCAAATCTTATCCACACACGTTCCACTGAGCAAGGCAACATTTGAAGTACACGCCTGAACAGAACCCTGTGATATAAAAGTGCGGATCAGGTCAGCAAATTATAGCCGAGCCCCTGCTCAGACAGGAGCCTCTTAAACAAACCCAGAGTCATCCTGGACCTACATGAGCTATGCTTTAAGGAATTAAGGGTCAAGTTAGAGGAGTGAGATTACCTTACTAATAATATCTGTGATTGTGAAGTAGTGTGTTTAGATGTCTAATGACTGCTTTGTGTTTCACTATTGGCTTGTGTATATGTAATTTGTGATATGTCCTGAATAAATAAAGCTTAACTATAAAACTAACTAACTAAAAACAAACATGCAACCAGAACCCCAGACTTTCTTTGGAGGGGCAGAGGAGACACACGCAAGATGGCACATTACCAAGCACCTGTAGCCAGTTTGTAGAAGTCCACGTCCATTTGCATTATTAGATTTCCATAAATTTGGTACAGACATTCATGGTCCCCACAGGGTGAAATGCAGCACTCAGACATTGTGTAAAGGACACATGTTCTGCCTCCAAGAGCCTGAGACCTCCCTGTACTTGGACCGAAAACAACAAAATGGAAGAAACTGGAAATAATAAATGATTTAAAACAGCAGAAGAGAAACTCAGAACAGCAGAGTGGTGAGTTTGAAATGACTGTTGTTGTACTGATCAAAGTAATGAAGCGGAAATGTACATTACTCTGAATGTATTAAGACAACAGATAAACATGGAGGACATTTTGAATTTGCAGCAGGAGGAGATCAGAAAACAAGGAGACTACTTCACCTAAAATAAGGTGAGATATATTTATAAAACAGGGCAAGCTATAAATAATAGCTTGTTCATTTAAATCTGTCTCAAATACACGCCTGGTTCTCTCTGCAGTAGGGGTAAGTTAGGGATACAGGAGTATTTTAAAATATATGGCATTCATTAGCACTTCCACTTTTCTTATCTCAAGCTCATGTAATCCTCAGTTACTGCATTACAATATTTGTTTTGCAGCAACAGTAAGTTCAGTAAAGCCTCTCGATTGCTTTGACCTTGGATCGAAACGTGCATTACAGAGGGGACAGAGAACTACAGTATACAGCTGTTAATGTTTGGCCACCATCTGTTATTGAGCATTGGAATAGAAAACTGCATATGGGTCAATAAAACCCAGTATTGGTCATAAAGCTTGTTTAGTTTGCATAATTCTGTGATAACACAGAGAACAAAGTGAGGCAGATAGACAAGCAGTAAAAGTGATTATGCAACTTTAACTCCATGGTTGTAAACTGTTGATGGCAAATGTTTGTTGTCTGGGGACCCTCGAGGGTCCTTTCAGAGCCTCAGAAAAGATGAGTCACACTTTTATTTGATTATTTATTTGATATTTAATGGAGTGAAGTCTGTGAATGTTTTCAGGCAGGGTTTACAAGGTTACATTCACATGACATACTCGTTACAACATTTATTCAAAGCATCCCTTTTTTGGAATCTTGAGAGCTTGAAGTTGCAGCTGTAGCAGTTTGGAGGTGGTCACTAAGGATCACAAAGATGACTCAGTTTGATAGCAGAAATAAAAAAAGTAATTAAAATGCTCAGACCTGTAGCCTTCGGGAGCATAATCCACTACTCAGCTGTCCATCATATTTAGTATGTTCTGAACACAGGGATAATTGGTCTTGTAGCACACTGTTAATGTTGTGACCAACATAAATGATTCATCATTATGAATTCAGGCTTCCCACAGTGAACCTCTGCTCTCCTGCATTTGGCAACTTGATAAGGACTCCTCTGCGACAGACTGGCGACCTGTCCAGGGTGTCCCCTGCCTTCGCCCGAAGTCGGCTGGGATAGGCTCCAGCCCCCCCCCCCCCGCTACCCTGCAAAGGAGTAAGCGGTAGATAATGGATGGATGGATGGATGGATGGATGGATGGATAAGGACTCCTCAAGTACTATCTGCTGAGTTCTAGGGAACAGTGTTTCACTTCAGTAAGCTAAACTGTTGATTGTGTTAACATGCATCATAAGTTGATGTCTTGGCAGTTCTTTTTGTCAGCCACTGTTCACTGATCAGCTTGTGAGTGGTGTCTTAGATTCTGCTAATTTATACAGTATTTGCATTGGTGTTGAGTGTAAGTTAATTTCTTGTATTTTTTTCTTTAAGGTCAGTGATCATCAACTGGCAGCCTGTGACTGGATTCCATAATTATGAGGATCAAAGAGGAAAATATCATGTGATCCACACTATTAAAGCAGTAACAATACAGGTGACGTATATCGGAAGGTTGGCATGATAAATGTGTACTTTTCAGTCTGTCATCATTAAAGGATCTGTTTTCCACATCAACTTTTCATTTCATGGCCTTTGAGATTGCCATTTTACCTGTGTTAAGAGGCCTTTCCTATCACTTTCGTGGTGTTTGTTTTTCAAGTGCTCTCTAAATAAAGTTGACATTATTGAGTTGAGGCAAAATATCTCTATCACTCCTGGTGGTTGACTGTGGTATAGGTGATAGGAGCCTGACTCATAAAGGCTAAAAATGCCTTCAGTTTTGTAAAAAAAAAAATGGAAAAAATATAAACAATAAACATCAAATAATAATGTTATGCCAAAATTGGATTTTTATTTAATTTTTATTTGAGGGTCTGGCCCCCAAGGTGACTGTCCGTTAAAATTCTGGCCCTCTGACAAATATAGTTGGAGACCCCTGTTTCAGGTCACTATCGATTGCTTAACTAACATGCAAAATACAGTAGTTTTGGGGAATTTTTCTGTTTTTCCCACTTTCTCAGAGTCAGAATCTAATAAATACCTTAGGACAGATCATTTTTATGAATTTGGTGTATTCTGACGTTATGTCAAACAGCAACATTAGGCTATCATGGCTCAATTGTTGAGTGTCCAAGGCATCAAATAACATATTCATGATCCAATATGCATTCAGGAAATGAGAAAAACTATGCAAGTTACAAGGGGAGTGAGGGGGCACCTTATTTCAAGTTTGTCTGAGTGGAGGCCAACAGTCTCAGACTCTGATCTTCCCCTCCCTCTAGACCTTGATCTAGAGGGAAGTTAATGTTGTCACTCCTCAAACTATTAGGCACTACACTGTAATGGTCTACTTAAAATCATACTAAAGGTGATATTAGGTTCTATGATTATTAAGTCATACGGTAATAAAAAGGCTCTGTGGTGTACAGTGCACATACTTAATGGGATTTGTAGAATAAAAGGTATAAACATTGTATATTGACAACAGTGTTTACAGAGTTTCTACATTGACATTTAGTAACACCAAATGACCAGTTGGGGGTGGAAGTGCTCCACTGTCCTTTCTTGCACCAACAGAGAAATCCATGTTGTTAGGAAATGTGATGCTAATCTGATTGTGTTTCTGTACAAATGCACTGAACTGGACTATTCTGCAGCAATTACATTTGGCAGAATACATCTTTTAAGATAAAATATACACAAAATGTAAATTTCATTAAAAAATCCTAAAGAGGGACATCATAGTTAGAGACTAATGTAAGCATAAGCACTGTAAAACTAACACAAAAATGATTATATATTCTAAATTTTAGAGTGCTGACACACAAGTAGTAAAAGAAAACAACAAAAACCCATTGTATTATGTCCAAATATCACACCACATACCACTAGCATACAATATGTGCTGCAGAGTAATTTTCATACTACACTCTGTTTGCAGTTAGGATGACAGAAAACAATATACTTGTCATTTTTTACTCAACAGGAAGTAATACAGGATTTGCACTGACAGATTTCAATAAAGCTGCATCTTTGCGATGCCACTGTCTATCAAAAGGTCCCCACAGGGATGTTAAATATTTGCACTAAACTCATTGTATTAATAAGAATGAGGCCTGAGAAAAGGTCTAATCAACAAAAATCTGTGAAATTCCCTGTGTGTGTTTACCATGGGCAGGATCTTGAGTGCTTTTTGTTTTGTTTGTATCATATTCTGATGCTAGAGAATAGACAAACATATGGCTGTGAATACTAATGTATATGTCGTCTGAATATGATGAATAAGTGATTTTCTCCTGCTGTCTCTTGTTTGTTATTGAGGAACTCATTTTGAATTCCTCAGTAAAGACTCAGGGGCTATGTGCTTGTAGTGTAGGATGCTGCGTTATTGCATTTAGTGGAGCAAAAAATGGGTAAGCAATGGTAAAGTAACCATGACTTAATGAACAATTATGTAATAATGCACCATGATGCAACACTTTACTTTGGGGTACTAATATTTAAGTAATTACTATTAATGACAAGTATTGTTAGTCAATCAGGAACGACTCATTTAAAAATGTGGTCAATTTAAAGAGATCTGTGAACTAAGCGTTAGATAATGATTCATTAATCTATAATCTAAAAGTCTGTTCTTCAATAATTAATCATTGTCAACTCTATAGTTCTTGATTCTTAACTATTCAGAAACTGCTTAATAGTAATTCATTAATCATCAGGTCGTTGATTTGCTCCTTACTCATTCCTTTTATGCATCTTATGCCCCTTATTGTAAAGAGTTATTTATGTATTTTGTCACTTTCCCAGCATGAACACTAGAATCAAAACCTGATAAGAGTAAGCATGTGGTTGGATATTGGACACAAGATATAAAAGGTGCTGAACCTGGCAGGGGTAAAAAGTCATCACTTCACCAAACATGACCACAAGGGGTCACTAGTGTCCAATGTATTCCACTTGCAATTCTCTCCTCAGTCTCAGTGAACATCCTGTTCTTCAAAAACCTCGCTCCATTATAGCTGCTCTCATTCACAATATACATGAATTGGACACAAAGCTGGGTGCACGTGCGTGTTTGCATGCATGTGTATCTGTGAGTGTGTGTCAGGAGAATCAGAGCCCGTGTCAGCCGTCGGCCACGCTGCAGCCTGGCGATGAGGCTCAAAGTTATGGACCAATATTAATAAATGGTAGCCCTGGCAACAGTGTTCAGTGTGTGAGTCAGAAGAGCTCAGGCAGAGGGGAAGGCAGGGCACCATGGCCCAACATGGATGCTCTCTGAAAACCACCTCCGAGGCTGGCGGTGAACCGGTGTCACATCTGTGCTGAACACGAGTTGGAGGACGGGCTAAATTATAATCAAATCAACATGAAATAATTGCATCAGTGAGCTCTTGCAGTAGAGGAATCATTTTTGGATTTTGAAACGGAAGGAGATTTGTTTGCTTTGTGTTGTTTATGTCAAAGCCTATCAAACACACAGCGCTGTAAAGCGAAGCAATTACATTTAATGACTTGTGCTGCAGTGTTTGAATGGTTTGAACGACGTGAAGGATTAGAGTACAGTAAACAGTTGAGGGAATACAGAATGGGTGTTCCTCCTGCTGCCCTGTGATTTTTGGGATGTACTGTAATGCACATTCTCCCGTATCTCTGAGGAGTGGATGATATTTTTAAAGTGACCATAATGGTTGTTGTGGATTTGTGGGGTTGTTAACTGGGTATAAATCAGTTAAATTGCTGCAGACAGTGGACGCCAGCCTCCAGAGCCTTACTAGTCCTTCTAATGTGGTCTACAGAGGGACAGAGTGTTACAGAGAGTGAAAGATAAGGAAGAAACTTTAAGACAAATTTAGAAAAAGGAAGGCTGTAAATATACTGGGGAGAAAACTCATAATTAGTTGCAGTCCTGTCCTGGTGCAGCAGTATGGAGGGTTTTATGACTTCAGTCACGTATACACTGTGCAGTCCTGTATACAGTCGTCAGTCTCTATATAAAGTAAACAACAACTGGCCATGTTGGGGTCACTCACTTCCAATCTCCGAGCTGCCTTTGTTTGCTGTGCCACTGCAGAAGCCGAGGGAAGCTGATTACAAATCTCGCCACTTCCCCAGATTACAGCTACATAACACACAAGTATGTTTTCACTGCTCGAGGCAGGATTTCTAACTTCATATTTGCACTAAGAGGCTGGGAGTGTTTTTTTTAAAATGACAAGTAAGTACACTTCACAGACTTTTTCATTATCCCACAATGACCCCTCCGGGAGGTGTATGGACATAATTACAAATGGGAACAAAAAAGGAGGAAAAAAAAAGAAACACAAATAAAGTTGACCGGGATACTTGTTCATAGGCAAATATAATACAGTAAAAAAGAAAATGCTAAATATTGAAGAACTAATATACAAATGAGAAAAAAGCACACTCTGGTAAATATACAATAATTAGTTTAGAATAACTATTACTATTCTTACTGTAATGAAGATAGTGTTAAATGAGTTTTCACAATTAATAACAGTTGGATTAATCCTATAGTATTGTTTAAATCTGCAGTATCATATTTTGGACATTTTCATCTCAAGCGAGGTGAAGCATTCTATTAACACAACACTGACATACCTTACAGAGATGATCTGACTAACTTCTGTTGGTGTCTGACAGTATTTACACATTCAGGTGACACTGCGAAATATTTGATGTCGTGTGATGAATGCAAGCTCAATATTCACTCTCCTTTTAGCTCTGTTTTGGTCACCACCAACTCCAGAGGAAAATATCTGGTTCTTTAGCTACTAAACACTCCACTATGATCAGCAGCTAGTCGCTAACTGTGTCTGTTTGCTGTGCAGACAATGTACAGTAAGTGTGCCAGAGCTTTTTAGCTGAAAACAGCTGCCTGCAGCAAATGAAAAAGACACTCATAAGAGTGAATCAAAACTGTAAAGGTTTGGGCCAGAAAATAACAAGAGAGCTGAAGACTAAAGACTCTTTAACAAAGACAAATTAATATGCAATGATATCTTAATCCCATGTCAAACAAAAAATACATGGTATGGATTATAACTGTTAGGAATTGGCAGATTATACCTAGCACGCCTGAAGATCCAGACATTTAATGTATTCTGGGTTGATCAAATTACCCAAATTTGTAAAGAATATAAATACAATTTTGAAGACATTTTAATTTGATTCAAAAGCTTTTTTACTTTTCTATATCAAGTTAAACACATGATATCACTTTCTGGACCATTTGAGGTAAACAGTCACCACGAATACATTTGGAAAAATGTAACCTCTTTTCATCTTTTCCATAAAGAAACCCAACATCTTGAAGTAATTAGGAGATTTCAGCGCCAGTCATATAAAATAGGTCTTCCTCTTTTTTCTTTACGACACAATACATAATTTGGGGTGCTTTGGCAGGGAGGAACATCTCCTCCTCTCATTGTGATGACAAAGTGCTCTTAAATAGAGCTGGGAGTCCAAGTGAAACCAGATTGTTCAGCCAGATAGAGGAAGCAGAAGATAACAGGCGGTAAATCAGACGCAGTTGGGAGACAAAGGTTCACAGCCAGAGATTCACATATAGAGCAGGAGTAACACCTTTCTGCAGTAGCAACAACCAGGAGAGTTATAGCTTCTGTAAAAATCTGCTCTGTATAATGTTGTGCTGACATTTTCATTGCACGGCCATATACCACTTTCAGGATAGTTTCTGAATGTAAGCTACAGTGATCATGACATTCACAGCAGATGAACGAGACTAAGACTCTACAGCTACGCTAGCAGTTCTGTGAAGCTGTACTCGGAAACAATGGTGATTTCAGCTGATATTAGCATGCTAATATGTTCACAATGACCATTTAACATGCTTATTGTTAGTGGTAATCATGTTCACCATCTTTGTTTGTTAATTAGGACTAAACACAGGCACAGCTGAGGTTGATGGGAATGTGGGAAACACCTTATTAAAATCTTTTATTTAGCATTTATAAGCCTTGTGTAAATGGTTTATTTATAACACATCAAAAGTGTCACTGGATTGTCAGTAATTTTCAAAATGTTTGCTCAAAAACCAAAGCATTTTATAACTTGAATTTTTTTACCTGATGACGGGGCAAGAGAAAATGTTATGGGAAAACCAAAGTAATTACAATTCATTCAGGCCAACATGAACATCTGTAACAAATTTCATGGCAATCCATTCAATAGTTGATGAGACATTTTACTGAAAACCACAAATGTCAACCTTATGGTGCTGCTAAATCAAAAGTGATCAAAATAATCTGTTTATATCGTCTGGGAACCACAATACAAAAGTACAATACTTAATGCCAATCTAAGTGGAAGATATTTCACTGAATAAGTCAAAACTTTGACCTGCTGGTGGCACTAGAATAAAAGTTTGGGGATCACAAAAATTGTTAGGATTCATCCTTTGGGCACCATGAATGGCTGTACAAAACATCATGGCAGTCCTTCCAATATTTGTTGAGATATTCAGTCTGGAACACAGTGGTGGACTGGCCGACAGGCAGACCAAAATTGCCATCCCTAGAGCGACACTGCTAGCATGGCGAATGAAAAGGAAAATTACTGTAGTAATTTTACTCAACAAAATGCGATTATAGTTGAGTCTCTCATTTCCCCAGCGATTGAAGACGAATGAAATTCCACACCAAATCAGGCTGCAGAGATGATATAACACGAACTGGAGGACTGAGAACTTTAAAGCAGGAATGCAGACAGAATGACAACAGATTTTGGCCAGTAGCTGATGATGGAGACCTGAGTGCGATTGCCTGTCGATTCAGCTGCAGATGAATGAGCTGGCTGGCTTTGATGCTGGTGCAGGTCACATGCCTGCTGTCCCTGTGTATGTGTATGTATGTGTGAGGTAATGGGGAGTGAGATAGTGAGAAAGACTGGGATTACTGGAAGGTCGGGGGCTGTCAGATGAGATGGATGCAAGACTTCTCCTTCGGCGCTCAAATCACACACACATACACTCGCTCAGAGGTGGAGGGGTTTGAGTCCCGAGGCGCCAATGCTTCGCTTATGATGCACAGATGTGCACGTGTTTAGATGTAAATGCACATGCACGCTTGCTCACAGTAAGACAGATGTACGCGTAGATGTGTGCATGCCCACACACACACAAAGTTCCTTGCAGTGAGCTCTCAAACTGTATACATCCTACTGGGCTGCGCTCCAATCAGCAGGATTAATGAAGAGGTATCACATTTTACAGTAAAGCAGTGTGTGGGGCTCTGGGGAACAAATGGCTGGAGTCTGCAATTCCTCAAGTCTGTCTTCAATAATCTAATCGACTTTTAGGTTATGAGATAGCATGGTTAAGGCAATTTGCAGAACTTTGTGACACGGTTGAGTTATGTTCCTTAACAAGACCATCACATGCAATCTGCTACGTTCCACAGACCATAGACCCTCATGAATACCTACTGTGTAAATACTGTACTGTTGAGAAGAAGCATGGTGGTGTAATATGCCAGGAGGCATTTGGCGAAGAAATCCATGATCCTTTACAAAGGCTAGTGGAAAAGATTTAATAACTTAAAAGTGTTCAGTGAAACCAGAAAAACTAAAACAAGCTTGGAATAAGCCCAAAATGGCTGCCCACTAACACTTCAGCTTCAGTGATGAAATGTGAAAGGAATACTGACCGCAGACACCATTTGAGTTTAAGGCTTGTTCTGTGGTAAAACTCATGGTTAGTTGAAGTTGAAAACACAACATTTTAGGCTTGTTTGACAGTAATCATGCCCACATTCAAAGAGTGATTTTGGGAAATGAGATCAACTTTGGTTTGACTAATATTGAGGCCAGTGTACAATTACCAGCACCACTCAAGAAGCAACAAAAAAGTTTTGAGCTGTTTCTCTCCTGAAGTGTTTTTTTCTGTACTTGATTCAACTCTTTTTTGACAAGCTAGTGGCTCATTCAGTGCTTCTGTCAAGGACACCGGCTGCTGTCATTCTGGGAGGCTAGAAAATGCTGGCTGATCCATGTGCAGCTGGTGAGGTGGTAGCATGTTTGGCAGCCTGCAGGATGATAACAGTGTGCGCTTGGTGTGAGGTGACAGAGTCTTGTCCCAATACTCTGGGGCTCTGGACCCTCACCAGGGAAACTTGTTTCGCTTCCATTTGTCTCTCACGGTGTCAAATTCCAAACCGCTGAGGGAATAACCTGGCTTGTTGCAGGCGAGGGGAGGAACATATCAGTGCAGAGTACAGTAGATGAGTGTTGGAGTAGCAGGTTTCAATTGATAAAGGCCTGATAAAGGCTAGAGTGAGCGTGTGATATGTTAAGAGTCGGCCAAGCAAGTCTGACTGAACAAGTCTGACTAATCCTTCGTTATCGGAGTGTTTGGCTTGGGTCGTGATGAAAGCAGCAGAGCTTTGGGGCGTGTAAGCAAACACAGACCAAGTTGTGTGTATTTGTGTGGCGTATGCGATTTGTGCAGTCGGGGGCTTTGGTGTATGTGATAAAACGTTAAATACAGGGGCACACTCGGAAGCCCGATCAGTGACCCAGATACTGAGTGTCAGACAACCAAATGTGAGCGATATCACAACCTGAGGTCAAGAAAGTCATCAAGAAACAGAATATTTGGAGGATCTGACGGATAGTGTTGCACTGGAGACAAAGGGTGGACAGGACTAAACAGGCATTCAGAACTAAAACAGAGGGGTGCATTGCTTCAGGTATCAGAGATATGAAATGCAATTCAGGAAATACAGCTTGAGTAACAGATCTGTGAATGTGAAAGCTTTTCAGATGCCAATACTGGACAACAGATTATAAAACTCAGACAGGATTTGACAACTATGGAAATGTATCATGGTGGGAATTGTTTTACGCAAGATGTAAAGATAGAAATACCACCTTCTCATTACAAAGTAATCCACTCAGAATGTGTCAAACCCTGCATTTTTTGTAAATGAAGGGGGCTAAGTTATTCTCACACAGGGCCTAATTCAATCAAAGAATCTACAGCCATGAGAGCAGCTCTATGAGGGTATAGGTACACACAGTGGTGCTAGTACAGACTAAGAGTTTTGCTTGGTTTCGTAGTATTGAACAATTTTAACCTGATGATGGCGCTAGATGAGAAATGAAGTTTTTACAATCGTCCCATGGGTCACATGAATGTTGGTACCAAATTTCATAGCAATGCATTCCCTTCTTGCACCAATAAAATCTTTTTTTTTTTGTCAAAATAAAACACGGAATGTATCAATAATTCTGAT
Source organism: Centropyge bicolor (assembly GCA_037975185.1). NCBI lineage: Eukaryota > Metazoa > Chordata > Actinopteri > Pomacanthidae > Centropyge > Centropyge bicolor. The sequence goes on from JBBMOC010000002.1 coordinate 9,926,033, forward strand.
AACCAGCAAATCAGAGCTAAATCTGGCAATTTCACACAACAGTTTGAAAAACATTCCAGTGTTTAAGTCACCGTTAAGTTGTCACCCTGGAGAGAGGAAATCAATTTATACTTGAAGGAAGTCCTTGGAAATGGCATTGTTTTATTTGGCATCGAAGGTGTAGGTGGAAAATAACTACTTCTTACAGTTGAATACAGTTGATGTGCAGGAGGCAGCTCTTTGGCTCCCGAAATAGCTAAGGCCCAAACCAGCATGGTTTCAAAACAATGCACCGCACACTGGACCAGACTTCCCTTGGCTGAAATTCTGAGCCTTTTTAATGACGTCCGGTTGCAAGAAAAGAGCAATGAAGTCAGGCAAGAGCGACACGGTCCACAGGAAGGTATTGACTTAAGGGACCCAAAGAAAACACCCAAACAAGCAGGCAGGCGAGTCAGTAAACAGGAAAATACACAAAGGAAGGCACCTGGTTCAAGTGCACGGTGCCTTCAGGGACATGGGACACACTCCGGCTCATGCTATGTTGTTTCCTATTGACACACACTGTTTCCTGACTTTCGGATATCCTGCGTGCGTGTGTGTATGTGTGTGTGCGTGAGTCAGTGTATCTGTCATTATGTCAGGTTGTTTGTTCAATGATATCTATAATTGGTATCATTAATTGCACTTTGGAATTTGCTCCATTTTAATTATGTAGGATGTTACTGTATGTGGAGGAATGCCATTGTGTTTGCTAATCTCCGTGGATGACCAAGTGATCACACACAAACACGTGTGCTCCTGGAGCCCATGCAGACATTACATGGCTCAATTCCTGTAGCTTGATTAGAAGTGGATAGTCTTCTTTTCTACTAATCTCTAATCATGGATAAGTTTTAAGTAAATTAGGGACAGCAGGTTTGAAGCAAATGAAGACAAATCGAAAGAGAAATCAATGGAAGCATTTTCTGACTAAGCTTAATGAGCACAATCCTGTGTAAAGCTGCTACAATCAATATTTTTATAAAAACAATGGATCAAATGTGAAAAAAGCTATGGAGAGTTGACCTGACTCTGCAGCTCCTCACAGCTCTATGGATTTTTCAGCCTCATTTAGTTCACTGTTTTGATTTTGCTGCCTGTAGCTTTACTGCTTTGCTTGATGTCATTTTGACTCTAGCAGGCAGATGTTTTCGAAAAAAAACTACACTGTATAGCCAGCACCAAACAGCAGACGGACAAAATTAGTGACTACCTGGTGAACATGGCTGAGCATTTAGCAGCTAAATAGGCAAATGAGACCAACAAGAAAGAAAGAAACCAACAAGAGTAATATCATACTGACAACAAAATGAGCACATATACTAACACATTTCCAGTTGCTAGTCGAAATTAGTGTCCACCGGGGTGTCATGTCTCCATCACATTCCAACTGGAACTGGAGCAGATGACTACTGCAGAGTCACTTGACCTGGGATTTAATGTTGATTGTACTCTTTCTCAAGACAAAATCAGTAATTGTAAGTTTTAATATATATGCAGGTAATGCAGAGGATTCAATACAAAAAAACTTAGCTTAACTAAACAGAAAAATAGGGCTCTTCAAGTTTCACGTATGCTCGCTGAAACAAGGAGAGTACATCAAGAGCTTTGGTTCGACTTACGACTTAAAGTATTACACTGCTCGTGTCCGCACATTCAGGAGCTCATAATAAGCTTGTAGAGGGATTAGCGCTGTGCCTAACTTGACCTCCTGACCCTTCAGAATAAGGCCTCTGCAACACTGCGAACAGACAACAGCTGAAGAAAAGAGGCAGCCACCTCTCAGTTGCAGGAGCCTTTGTCTTGTCTCCACAAATTCCTCTTTCCCTCTTCCCCTTGTAAACTGCTGCACCATAGCAGGCTCTGACCCCCATTACAAAGGGAGGACTGCATGTCAAACTTGGCCAGTCAAGGCGGCCTATTATATGCTCTGGTTGGGGGTTAAGCTGTGCTGCTTCTAATACTGAAACAGAGCTGAGGCTGCTGTCACAGGGAGCTTTAAGCCCATGAGCCGCTTTTTTGATGCAGATTCGGCATATTTGGAAAGTAGGGAAAGACTTGGGGAAGAAAAACACTGTAAATTCTTATTTTTTTGCTTGTTAGACTGTGACATCTCATCATTATCCTCCATGGAAACTGCCATGTAACAAGAAAAAGATAATGAGGAAACTTGGAGATAACTTGGTGAGGAAGATTTAATTTTAGTGATGAGTCATTGTTTTGCAGGAGACGAAAGCACCTCTGTTATTTATTTATGGGTAAAATGGAGACAGAAAAGAAGAAAATATTCATGTGTTGTGTGTTTAATATGAATGTGAAGGCTATAAATCATTCCAGGATCCAAAAATCTGATACTGAATGGCATATACTGTTCACTATTAAAAACTACAATCAGAAAAAAACACTTTTAGTTGGCTAAACTTCAGTCTGAGAGAACAATACATTTTATGTGAAATTCAGCTTGAGGCACAGACTTTAAAGTCTCTCTTGGAAGGAGAATAAAAGCAAACCTCTGGGCGATGAGACCCTGCTGCTGAAACCCTGTCTTGTGCAGGACTTTTATGGGTGTCAGCAGTGACCAATGGAAAAATGGAGCTGCTGCAGTCGGCACGCACACGCTGACCTCAGTCGACATATCATCCAGTCAGCCTGTTAGCTCAAACACCTTCTTCTCCCAGCTCCGATGACACATGCTATTTATAGCACATTTTAGCTGTGTTATTACTGAGATATACCTTTCACTGTACCCTTATCTACAATCTAAAGTGATTAAACGAGCCCCCATTTCCAGGCTCTATCACTGTGAACAAATGTTATTCTAGCCTTTAGAAACTGCCAACCCCTGACAGTCTGACGAACCAAGCATATCATTGAATATACAGTATCACTGACAAAGAACAGGCAAAGCATTGTGGTCATGATATATTTCACTGATGCTGCGGCAACAGGATTTCAGAGGTTGAGGTGAAAAAGAGGCAGATGTAGTGATGCACTGAGCCATTGTTGTACAGGCTTGCATAAGCAGACATAAGCCATGCTATTGAGAAAATCCCCCAAAGTATATAATATATGTGTGTGCATCAACATTCGGTTGGACAATATGTAATTTTGCGTCCAAGTACACAAAGGACTGTGTTACATATTTATAAATGGTATGGTATGGATCTGTTAACTGATGGGCCATTATGTTGTGTAAATTTCAGGCTCCAGTCAGGTTCAAGGTCAGGAAATTGAGTTGGCGCTCAAATTTGACAGCTTGTTTTTAACCACAAAAAATCAAGACCAAGAGTCTACAGCAACTCTTAAATCCTAACATCAACTTGCTCAAAATTACAATGCAAACCTACTGATGTTTACAGAAATGTTTACCATCTTAGTTTAGCATGTTAGCATGCTAACATTTGCTGAGGGGGGACATGAACATCTGAGCCAAGTTTCATTGCAATCCATCAAGTACTCATCAAGACATTTTACTCAACAACAGGATAAGGCAGGGAATTACCAAAGTCACTAGGATTAATCCTCTGTGGACCATGAATGATTGTACAAATGCAATAGTTATTGAGTCATTTCAGTCTGGGCTAAATTGGTGGACCAACCAACAGGCCAACATTGCCACCCCTAAGGCATGTGGCTAGCATGGACAAAAAGTCAGAAAGCCATAGCTAAACAGGTGTGACAGGAAATTTATGAAGATGAAACAAGTAATCAAACTGACTCCATATAATCTGCACTGGTTGCAAAGATTACGCTGAATGCACAAGAAATCATCTCTAATGTGAGTGTATGATCATGAATAGATCTAGAGATGCTGCAGGGTCTCCATTCGCTATTTACTATCGTAGTACTAAATGATGTAGTTTGTTTATGGTTACAGTCTCATAAGCCCTTTGAGTGTATTTATATTGGAGTATTGAGCTACACTATCCTTCTTTCTAAATTAGAATGAAATGACAACAACAACTGAACAAAATGGTCAAACCAGGTGACCTGAGGACCAGCTCTCTGTGGATACATAACCTCCTGTCTCTTGATTCATTATCTCAACCTGTAGTCTCTAACAGTGAAGCAAAAATAAGCAGGACGCCTTGGCTAAACAAAAGCATGGCGCTCATAAATCTACCGGAGGCCCCTCTGAGATCCTCCAGGCGTTGGATGCAGCGCAGCAGTGTGGTACCGACTGGGTTAGGGGGTCATAGAGGAAAGGGAAAGGCATGACACACTGTAACAGCGGTGAGTCTGAACTCCTGCTGAGCTGCTGCAACCCATCATGGAGAATTTCCTGATTGTATGTCTAAGCTTTCAGCAATTTGGGCGACAACCTGCAGTGTAACATGCTTTTTGCCTGAGGAGTGCATGTTTGCCATGTTATAGACAGTGCAGTTCAAAGTGAAGCAAAAATATGGTCTCATAGAAAGCAATACCATTTCTTTGAATAATAATAGTCAGTCGTATGAATGTGGTAAAAAGACATATTTCTGTCTGTCTATCTAAGGGCACTGTTTTCAGGGAGTACTCTTGCCCTGAGCTTTGCACAACTGTCAAAGAGAGGCTTATGTGTCTATTAGGACTCGTAACATAAACCAGTTCCAGATACACAGAACACATAGGTCTCTGTGGAGCTGTTACAGCCATTTAAACCCAAGTCCATTTTTTTATACATTGGTGTGGGGACCTGCCGTTAAACAGGTAGAGAGTCCTGTACATTTGTCATATTGAATAACTTTTGACAGATTTAAGTGCAGAGAGCTCTAAATTTGATGCTTCTCTTTAATGTTTGACTTTTTTTTTTCCAAGCTAGTTCCACCGAGACAAAGTAGATCAGTAACACTGATGATCAGATGTGCAGTCAGAGCTTTTATGGCTAAGATAAAATACTGGCTGTGATGCTGGGCTCCGGAAAGGTGCTATCACATAGATCAAAGTCAAATACAGTTTGGTATCATCTGGCTTTCATCGTCACAGATGCTCAAATGCTTATTGACAGGACTGAAGCTGTAGGGTACAGCTCTATTTAAGGCACAGGTGATCTCTGATACAACCTTTTGGTTTATGTGTTTGAACATTTATCACCAGCAGCAATTTAAACAGCCTCTTTCTCCTTTTCTCTCTAGTGTCTTTACTCTCTCGATATTAAAAGAAGTGCTCTTGAGCCCATGTAGTAATATGATTTATTTAACCATGTGTTTGAAAAAGTGGTGATTGTGAACGACTACTATCACCTTTTACCAATGAACCTGTTTACCTGTGGAATGATCCAAACAGCTCCTGTCCCAACTTGTTTGAAACATTCTACTGCCATCAAATTCAGAATAAGCAGATAGTTTTTGATGAGGTAAAACATTGAATATTTTGTTTTAGTGCTGTTTTCAATTGAGTAAGAATTAACAAATTATCCCATTCTCTTTTGTTTACACAGTCACCCAACTTTTTGGAATCAGGGTTGTAATTACACAACAAGCAAAATATATAACATAGGTGACGGTCGTTTTTAGACAATTTAATGCGGAAATGTTACATATTATACCTTTAAGGTTTGATCGTGGTTAGAAGAGAAGCTCAAAATAAAAAACTTAATTCACAGTTTGTGAATTGCACCCAGAGCTGAAAATAAATCTGTAGGCTCATCCATCACTCTGACTTCCATCTCCTTGTGTTCCACATTGTCTCAGTTCCTTTACCACAAATGACTGACACTTAGCTTTTCATGTATTACCCTCATTTTCTATTACTGGAATAGTTTGACATTTTGGGAAATGCATTTCTACCAAGAATTAGATCATGCCTGTACTGTTAACATGAAGCTACAGCAGCTGGAAACACAGGAAAACAACTAAATCCATCTACCAGCTTTTTAACACATTGTATCTTGTTTGTTTAAACCATACCAAAACTGTGTGTAAAAAAGAACAAGCTGTGGTTTCATGGCGGGTTTTGTGCTGTTATGATATTGTTTGTGTTGGTTGGTGTGGAGCACTCTGCTGTTAAATGTCTGTCTTTGTTCTGGTTGTATTTGTTTTACAGTTGCCACAGACACAACGGGAATTTCCAAAAGGACAATAAACAAAACTAACTCTGTGCATTTGTTTTTCAGCCATTGCACATATGTCAAACACTTCTCTGCTTGTCACACTTGAATGTTTCTGTTGGCAAATTTCACCAACACATAATTTTTCATCGTGTTAATAAACAACCACAATCAATCATACCTCTGTCATCACAGAACAACCTCCTCACCTTTACCTCCACGGTTCAGTCAAGACAAAGGCATCAACAACACAATGGAGCTTAAAAGTATATTAAGTCTACAGGTGCTCAATATCAATGATGAAGAGCCTGTTTTCATTAAAACAATGGCTGCATTCTTGGCTGTCCTGCTGGACGTGGAGGCGATGTCCAGGTTGACATTCTTCACCGTTTCCTCGACGCATGCTGCGCTACCTTGAGGGCCTTGAGCAGCCCGCATATTTTCCAGGCAGCACATCCTCAACGGTGTTGGAGCAGAGATTCCAGCGGCTTATAGGCAGCAGGTGTGAGGCCAAGGCGGACTTTCCAAGGATGTTAAGTCAATGGAAGACTCATTAATGTCCTTCCCCCTACCTCTGCAAACAAAAGGACTGGAATGCAGGAGGATGCCTGTCGGCATGCCGCAGATGGGGGAGATACGGCCGCCTGAATAGGATCCTGATCACTGGTCAAAGATAGTTTATACACTGGGGGCTCACTGGGACTTTTTCAGCTGGTCCCTAGCACAAATGAAAACTGAAAACTGCAGGAATAACACCCCTCTACAGGGCTTTAGGGATTCAATGTTTGTCTCAAGCAGACAATACAATAATTTAAAGCCATCCGGTCGTAACTGTTTCTCAATTTGTCTAAGTGGTGAGAAATTCATTTAAATCAGTGGAAAGGATTTGAGGATGGATGTATTTGTTTAAAAATTGGTTAAACTTCAAGAGAACAAAGAGCAGTGAGCAGAAAAGAAAAAGAAATATTACCACTTTGTGTCTGCCGTCTGACTCCAGCCACATTTTAAATATCTCCATGGTGATTGCTGGAGATGGGCTTAAGAGCTGAAATTGCACATAATTGCTCTATCTCAGCTTGAGTGAATTTTCAGAGGGCTTAAAGTGCAGGGAACAAACAACGTAGCTCTTAAACAGCAAAACAAGGACAGAAATAAAAAAAAGTCCATCGGGCCAACAACACATGAGTTCTTAAAATCTAATTCTATGATTTTGGATTTGATTTTTCTTCATAAGCCAAAAGACTGTTGACCTGCTGGGTTGTGAAAAAACACAAAACAAATACCTCTGTTTTTATCACATATAAGAATCAACAGTAGACTTCTTTATCAAAGTGAATTTGTCTTAATTTTGACAAATATATAAACCCTATTTTTTATTCTATTTTTTGGGTTGACGGCACTGTTAAATGCTAGACCCTCAAACCATAATGATACTGGTTCATATAAAACCACGGACAGCTGCTCCCAACAACTAAGTTAATACAAGCTGATTATTGGACTGCACCCAACCTGTCCAGTGCAAACAGGAGGAGAGGCGAAGTAAACAAATAGGTGGTGTAGAAAGCTGAACATTTAGCAAATTAAAAGATACGTTTCAGGAGCTGACAAAACCAGTACAAAAATGTGGATAAGTATTGGTTTGACATTCAATGAAAAGAAAGACTCGAAAGGGATGTTGATTCATTAGTCATGAATGTCATGTTTGGAACAATAAAGACTAATATGGCTACACTGTAAACCTGTTTAAATTGACTCTACTTAAAAAATCTGAGGAAACTGGTTGCCTTAAAAAAGAGAGTACAATGGACTTAAAGCTTGAGTGCATTTAACTTAAAAGCTTGAGTTCAATACACTGAATGCCAAGTTGATTTAACTTAAAATCATCTGTAATATCAATTGTTTTGCACAGTGATTACACTTAGTTTTTTAAGTTCAAAACACTAAATTCCAAGTTGATTAAACTTTAAATAATGTATTATTTCAATTGCTTTTTCCAATTACTCCACTTAAAACCTTTAAGTAGATTTATGCTTATATGTCTGTTTAATTAACCCAGAAAACTACATGAAGAAAACATCAAAACACTCAATACAAAAGTACATTCTTTTTATTTCCATACTTTAAACTGTGGAAAACAATGTAATTTGCAAAAGGAGAATATTTTTCACAAATGGCAACACTGAAAGCTTGTTTTAACCATTCGTGTATAAAATATGGAGGTAGTGTCCGTGACATCACCCATAGGTTTCTGAAGATCGTAGTGCGCAGCCATCTTGGTAGCCTACTTCCGGTTACTCCAAATATGGACAAAGAGGTGGAGCAAGGGCGGAGCTGAGGCGGGTCGTATGGGCCGGCTGAATGAACGCTATTGGCTGAAAAAAGCCGCTTTATTCGAAATAATCAAACTGTCTACGGCTAACCACCTAGGTTAAATGCTAAATATCGTTGCTAGCCGGCTAACTCCACGACGATCTCTTTGACTCAGTGACTAGAATTAGCCAGGGTGACGCCCTTTAGACCGTCAGTGGCTAGTTGTCAATCAAAGTGGCGCCACTTAGATTGACAGCTATGAATTGTGCATAATGATGTATTTTGTATATTTTAAACGAACACCTTATAAAAAATTCGTCCCCCCCAGAGTTGTCATGGAGTAGAAAAACAGCTTATGAGACTAGAGCCATGTTTTGAACCAGGCTGTAAATATGTTTTTTTCTGTCGAAATATCGGACATTTTAACATGGGGGTCAAATGTAATTGACTCCCTTCTGCGGCCTGCTCTAGCGGTTATTCGAGGAACTGCAGCTTTTTGGCACTTCCGCATTGGCTTCATTTTTCAGCGCCGGAGGTTGCCACTTGGTTTTAACAGGTGCACTTCAGCATGCAAGCAGTAATAGTCAGTACTGAATAAAACTTGCCAGCACTGGGTTTTACTTCACATAAAAAACTTAAAAAGGTATAACAAATGACATCACCTCATTTTTTAATGGGTTAATCACTACCGACCTGTCTCAGTCTGTAATTTTTTGACGTTTGTTAAGATATAACGTGTGTAACGGCTCTCCATTCCAGCAGCATCTTGAACAAGTATAAATGATGGAACCTGCCCTTCTGATACAACAGAGAAGAAACTTTAAACTTACTATGCAAACAGCAAACATAAACTTAATAAATTTCCCACCTGGACCTTACAAGTTAAGCTGATTTTTCAGATTTTTCAGCTCGCTTTTACCCAGGTTGAGTAGCACTTGCTGGACAAATTGGAAAGTGTACTTCATGGACTTTGGGTAGTCCAGGTGAAGGGCATAAATCAGTCCAAAAAGGATGCAGAAGGCCCTGCATGTCAAATTCATTCTACCAGAACACTCATTCAGCCATTGATTGTCCTTATTTCTGTCTGTTCTTAATATTACTATAGATTTAAATAATAAACTAAGAAAGGCAATCTGAGCTGTTTTGGATAACAAACATTCTTCTGCAAACTGAAAAGTTTGTGATGCACACATGGAGAAACAGAAAGCAAGGCTGTGCAGCTGATCAACAGTCTCGTTGCATCAATGACAGTGAATTATTAACTTAATCTTGGTAATAGAATCATTTCTGTGCGTAATAATGCAAAATGAAATTATCTGCAAGCTCTCCACTCACAGGATAATTTACTTTACACTCCTCACTTGCTTATAGTGTTGCCACATGAGAAGATTATTCATGGAACAAATTCAAATATAAACACAATAATAAACCCTGCAAACAAATTAACAGACCCATATCAGTGGTGTCATCTTTCCACCGAGCATTTCTGCAGCCACTGTTTGAGAGCAAACATCAACCTTTCGACTGGTCACCATGGCCACTCGAGTTGCCTCAGCTGGCTTGTCAAGGTGTTTTAATGGGGCCTGTTGATGGATGACTCCATTACTGTACAACAGCATGCTGTGTCACCTCCAGCTGCACACAACACCGACACACTCCCCTCCCCATCCGAGGATGTTGTTTGCACTGGAGGAAATGAATATGTTTAAAAACAACAAACAAATAAGAAAATATCTCCCGGAGAAAGACTTCCTCACGATAAGAGAAGCACTTGATTGCAATGTGCAGCCCGAGATGAGGCAAGTGTTTTTGACCGCAGTGACGACAATGACAGCCTATATCCTGTCGGAGATGGCCTCTACATGACGCTCTGTCCTGAGGATCCAGACCACAGCAACCAGGATGAAAAGAGGTCAGGCAGATGTTCTTTCATTTGACTGAATCGCTGAAGCAGAGCAGCGGTGAGGAGTGAAAAAAGGAGAGTAAAAACGGCTGAAGTAAAGCCGCCACAACAAACAAGGTATGGCCCAGATCGAGGTGCTCCCCCATCGTCATCCTGCACGCTATCTGAACCACATTAGTCAAGCTTGAAAAGGCTCCCCCCCGCTCCCTGCAAGACCAGTGAAGATGGACGAGCAGCAGGGAAGCAGATGAAACGCAGGTAAAGCAGAAAAAAGGGAACAGACTGAAAGTTACAACTTTTCTGCTCTGTTCGAGACAAAGGCCAAGACTTTTTGTCTGCATGCAGCCACACGGGCTCAATCGCTAATAAATCCCAGGTGTTGGTGTCTGTGAGGTGTTAAATCTGAAGGGTCCTGCCCTCTGTGGCCTCGGGGCAGCACTGAGCTGTAAGGGGTGGAGGACCCAAGAGACCTGGCTGGACTGTCACACAAGATCAGATGTTGCATTTATTCTGCTGTTTAAAATTCAAGGTATAAGGCTCATTTGTTTGACTATAAGATACATTTCAGTAGCACACAAGGTCTTTGTAGTTGCTTGAGTCTTGTGAAGTGTGTAAATTCAGTGTGTGTGCACGAGATGCATGCCCATGAAAATGCTGAGGGGCATTCGCTCTAAGATTGATACAGCTCCACAGCCTACCATCAGGGGTCCTGTGAAAAGGGGTGATAAAAAATTTACCACTTTACAATAAATTTTTCACTGACCAAAAACTTGGATTGTGCCGACTGGTAAGGGCTAGTAAAGGAGAAGATGTTTAGGTCAAAAGGATTTATAAAACCTCAAAAACAATTTAAAAAAAAAACATTTGTTGACACTTAATTAAATATCACCTGCTATCTTACCATGACTGATTAAAGAGCTTCTATTGTTTGCATATGTGTTCATTTTGAGAGCGGGAACGAAATAGAACATGACTGGAGGGAGCAAATATCATTCTGGTTGCTGATTAAATCTGCAGTGAACCAGGATATGAGGCTTGAATGAATGTGGTCAGGAGACTCCTAAATTACCTCCCTGTTAAACTCTGAGGCTTACAATAACACACTTTAAATTCATTCCTTTAGGCAAATTCAACAATGCAAACATGTAAATTGAGATGAGAAGCCAATTTCCTTTTCCAATTACGCCTTTCATTTAGATCTATTCCGTTTGCCAAAAAACTGCCGCTGCAATCCAAACAGAAATCAGAATGAAATAAATCAAATGTATCTGTGCGACTGCAGAGCAGGAAACACACATTTGCTGCAGATTACAAACTGTTTAAATTCCACGGTGAAGGAATGTGTCGCTTACATTTACAGTTTGCTTCATGCTGCTGTGAAACCAGGGATTGGGAGTGTTGCAGTTTCATTCATGTATAGGGTATTCGTTGCAGGCAGAAACGTGAGAAACTGAGCCCAACTAAACCCAGCTGAACCCCACTGAGCTGTCGGGCACCTGTTTTCTGCTAACGCCAGCAAGCTTTTACACCTCACAATAACACGCTCCACTCGCAGCCCATCTCTCCCCTCCCCCAAAGCTGAAATCTTGTCCTCAAGGGATTCAAACTCCTCTTATCACAATTCCTCTGTCCTGGATTATTCTCATCCTGCGCAGTGACTAGTGGGTGCCAGCAGGCCACGACTGCCGACACAGATGGGAGTCCAGGCCTGTGATGGCTTCCATATGTCACATCGCTCTTGTGAGTCTGTGCTTTTTTTTAATGTTTTTCTTTCCATCTCTCATCTCTTTCTCTGTTTTGGTCTTTAAAATGGCCAGAGCAGGCATGGAGAGGTGAGTGCCGTTGAGGTTGGAGAGGGTCAAACGTGATGCCCATTAATACATTTCAGCGCAAAGCGGGGGATTCAGTCTCAGCTTGAGGTCTACCTTTCGCTGAATGATTATTGAGAGGTTAAAGACTGCAAGGTTAAAATGACCACATTTTACTGCCAAAAAGGCGACAGGAGATAATTTGTTCGTTTTGGAGTGCCCTCTGTGTCCACTGGGGCCTTGGAATTGGACCCATGGTGAGATTTCCCACCATAACTCCTTCTCCCATTAACTGTCACAGGCTTCAGACGTCTTAAAGCCGCCCCAGGGACGCCGTGACATGACTCTGTGTTGTTGTATGGTAAATATGAACCAATCGGAAGCTGAAAAGCCCGCTCTGACATCGCAACACTAGGAGGTTTTCCCAGCTTGACTGACACATGAGAACGCTAATATTCCCTCTGATTATAATCCCTGTAGTCGGCCTCATTAGCCAGGCATCCGCATTGAACCCTGGTTGAGTCGGGTCCGGGAGCTCAGCTGTCAGTCAACACCTTTTTCTTCAAACAAAGAGCATCGGGGAGAAATAATCCAGCCCTCTCTCTCTGGAGCTTATGAACAGCCTGTTTTGGGATTTGTGCAGTTTTACGCATGCAAGCATGAACACAGTTATGACACGTCACCTTGGTGTGTTCATGTTTTGGGACAAAATCAAACAGAAAATCTTAGCATGCACATGTGAAAGAAATAGAGAAAACCGATATAGGTCTCTGGAGCTGAAAATCCTGTTTTACTCAAAGTGAGGTAATTACTTTCAGTTTCTTTATCATTGCACTTTGACACGCAGAACATGGCCCAGAGCTCGGCAGGAATGGTCCAAACCCAAATGGTTTTCTCTCTAAACCTCTCCCATGAGCCCTCACACAAAGTAATTCATTGTATATAAAGCACATGTTAATGCAAGTTAACACGTATACGTTCAGGTTCACATCCTCAAAGAATGCAATAAAGCCTCCACTTTCCATACTAAAAGAATTAGCTGAATTCCTTGAGGTTCAGATTCTGGACAAAGGTTGGATTGAGGTTCCCCTGCAAACTCTGGCCCGTGTTTCTTGAGATGTCCCTCCATTCATCCCTTCTTTGATTAACCATTTCACAAGCAAACACATGAGCATTTAAAGCAACATGATTTTAGAGCCCTCCCCTCTACAAGACAGAGTGAAATAACAACCTATAAAATGACACTGGCTACAGGCAGTCTGCCGCTTCAAAACACAGAGCTGCCAAGGTGATTTACGGCATGCTCACTTTTCCTTAGGGTGACAGCAGAGACAGAGAGGAAGAGTGATTCAGGCCTTTGTGAGTTCTTCTCATAAAAGGTTGAGCGATGAGACCCCACCGCTCTCATAACATTCCTTTGTTGTTTGGGTAACATACCCAAACAGAAAGTGATATGCCATTTACGGCATTTGTCATGTCACCGAACACTGATGCCCCTTGCCGTCCTGCTCGTCTTCATAAAGGAGAGCAGAAGTGGCTTTTCATGGGAAATTCACACGGACCAACAGTTTTAAGCCGTAATGCAGGGAGGAAACAAATAGTTGTACTTGCACTAATTCAATAATCTCCCTTCTCTGTGTTCTCTGTCTGCATTTTGTAACTTTATATCTGTGCAATGTGGAGAAAATTGTAACTGTGCCAGTCCTTTTTCTTTGACTTGAGAGAGTGCCACAGACATGAAAAACAGACAGACGATAGACAGATGGGCAGTCTGAGTGTAAGAGAGCTTTTTTTATGTATCTGTGTGTAGCCTGAACCGAACCCATATCGCCCCGACAAACAGGCATGGGAGGCCGGCCACGCTGCTATCTTAATATGAAATGCTGCAATGCCAATAGTGTGGCATGGTGGGCTGCTCCTTATTCCCTGATGCCTGTGCATTCAACATAGCACTGCTGGACCGCCGCCTGGGAAACAGATGGCAGGGAATAACACTGTCACCCACCCTGAACACTGACATCCTGGGCCAGGCCTCCACCACGCACTTTGCTATCTGTCTGTTTGTATCGCCTCTGAAATCCCCCCCTTATCCTCGCAGAGCCACCACCAGATTAGGAGATATACATGAGTGAAACTGACTGGACAGCTGAGCCCCATTAACCAAACATACGCTTCCATTTTACAATGAGTCCCTTTGCTCAAGCTTGTGTAAGGGTCTGATGGGTGGGTGTTGCTTTGGGTTTAGGACAAGATGACCAATGAGCCAGACCCCATGTGACCTCTCCAAGAGCTGGAAAAGGAAGACAGGTCTCCGATTCGATGTCTGGATTTAAACAATTAGAACAATTAACTGGTTAAGAGGGATCAGTTGGTCCCAATTGAAAATGGTGAACTACTTGAGATTAGAGAAAGATTACAAAGGGAACATAATGTTCTAATTCTAGCTAAATAAGCCTCCTAACACCAACACAAAGCTGACATTTGGTAATGAAGCTGCACTTCATGGCCAAATTGCCCAAAAAAGTTGCAAAAGAAGGGAAGTTTATTACATATAATAAAATGCATTTTTATATATGATATATTATTATCCATAATGCATGTGACATATTTGTTGGATATGTAATATTGCCATTTAGGTTGAATATTATCAGCTGCTTACACCTGATTGCTCGAAACAAACTCAGTGATGAGCATATTTTTTCTTACAGCTGCATTAATTAAAATTTTGCATATACTGGCAATGGATAAAAAGATTATGTTAAATGTGAAAGGGATCTAATTGATGAGCCCACAGAGAATCATCTGGCTTTCAGTTCTATTGAGCATTGTAGCATCTTTCAGCTTATTGTTGTGATTTTTATATAAAAGCCATGAGAAGGTCACAAGATTAAACAAGATTTTTCTGCAAATTTAGGATTAAACTGTGATTGTTATTGGATGTAAGGCAGTATTCCAACTTTCCATAATGTGACCACAGAGTGTAAAAATGACCTCAGACATGTGCGCACCAATCAAACTACAAGGAGAAGCAACACAGACTTTAGCTGGACTTTACAAGGAAAATTTCTCTGTCAGATTTTCTTCAGAGCTGGTTTTCAGGAACAATCTCTCCTGAATGTGTAGCTCGCTCCTGTTCAAAGACTTGTCAGCAGCATGGGTCCTTTTTAATATCAGCCCGCTAGCCCTCTCCTCGTCTCCCACCAGCACTTCTAATCTGGTTGGCAGGAAGCGATTTGATCTTGGTGAAAAGCGAAGCATCTGAAAATCTAATAGATTGGGAAGTGAAGTGTCGCTATTTGACCTTGTGTGTTCATGCTGGTTTTGAGAGAGGGAGATGGTGACAGCAGGTGTTTTGCCTCCTGGCCCTCTTGATGTCCTATGGCAGCACTTTCATCTGTGATTTCTGTCAGAGGCCACAGAGGCAACAGGCAAAAACAGTTTGAAGAAAAAAGTCTTGTTTTGGAAGTTAGGCTCATTGGCCGGAAAGCCTCAAGCTATAGCTAACTCTGGTCATTATTTCTGTCAGCTATGACGACTGACCTCACCAAAGTAATTCCTGAGATTTGGGATCATCGCCATAATCGTCTAATGGAACAAAAAACACAAACTGACCGTAAAGGAGTTTAGCCAGATTACCTTTTTCTTTCACGCGATTTGGACTGCATTGTCCGATAACAGCAATTACCAATTACTAAATGACTGTCAACACTGTAAATATCATAAACTGTCATGACCAAGATATATTCCTTTACTAAGCCTGTTAGTAATACACTCAAATGACAAGAGGACAAAACAAAATGTTTTCAGGAGAATTACTGTCTAGCAAATAAATATGCACTAAAACTGTTCAGTCCAATCTGTAGATTAACCAGGACAATATTCTCTGGATCAAACTGAAGGTCCCCTTACAGGCCTTTTAAATGTTCAATGTTATCACATGGTCTTCATCATCAGATGGAATTTGCTCAGTTGTCTTGGAGGTTAGTTTTTGTTGACATGCAAGCTCAGTCGCTGATACCATGTCTTGACAGTTAAGCGAAGTTGCTTCAGCCAAAAAAGGGGGTACAAACCCTCCAGAAGAAGCCAGTGAATAGACTTTAAGTTGAGACTGTTTAACAAACTAGTATATCTCAGGTCAAGAACGCTTTGCTTTTGACTTTTTTCAAATGTAATTTTTTAAAGCTTTGAGCAGCCAACTACATTGTACTTACATCCATTAGGTTGATGGCAGAAAAAGCATCCGCATGAGTAGAGACCACTATGAGTAAGTAGGTAGATTTGGCTGAACTGCGGCTGAATTTTAAGTATTGCTCAGAAGTTCTCTGATTAATAAGTAGATACTGTACACGCAATGTGGGCACAATGACTCAAATAGTGAAATGAGGGATTTTCCACAAGCTCCTCACTTCACTTTTGGTCAAAATCAGACAAAACACACAGTCATAATTATAAACAACCCCATCCCTTCAAATTTCACTCAGTCCTTCCTCACCAGCCAAGATTACTTTATTCCACAAGTTAGATAAAAATATTTCTGGCAAAAATCAAAGTTGTAAAATGCCAAATGCCTCTTAAATTAGTTTCCATGGATATATCAACACCTCTGAAAGGGTAAAAGGAGTGTAGCATGTCTTCTCATGCAGGTGACTCATATTCATAGCTGCCGCTTTCACTTCTCAGTTGGTGTTTGAACCTTTTCAGACTCGCTCAAAGTGCAAAATGTCAGAATACCCCAGTGACATTTTCCATGTTTCATTTTCCTCTGGACCTTGACTGGAGTCCCTGCAGTGTCTTATATCTCTCGCCTCCCCAGCCACAGTGTAAACTGTCACACCACCGGTGACGCCGGCCTCACCTGAAACCCATCTCCACCTCAGACCACCAAAGGTGCCCTTGACTCAAAAATGTTGTTCCCTGTGTACAAATACATCAGGGGAGTATTGAGTCAAGAGCGATTTTCCTGGATGAATCTTCTATTCCTCTGTGTCAGGAACCCATTGTCCTCTTGTCCACAGGTGCCTCCACATCTGGAAGCTCCAGCTGCAGGAGAGCGTGGATCCGGAAGGGCAGATGGATGGATGCACTGTGGAAGTCCTTATTACCCGTCCACATCCTTCTAGAGGAGCTTGCCTACTGAGGCCATTAATCCTTGGCTGCTTCAGGGGTCGGATGTCACTTCTAGTCCATCACTCCCTCATCTGCCACACCATCTCACACACACCAACACACACACGCACAATGTCTGGCAGGCCCGGAGAGACAGATTTGTTGTGATGGGTCTGAGTTAGCCATGCGTGAGGAGCCAATAGGATGTTTTCATCTATATGAGAGGTGCACTGACAACAGAGTGGTGACCTCAACAGGTCAGTCAAACTCATCTGCTCTACCGGCAGTGTCTCCTCAAATCAGGCATATTCTATATGTAACAAACCCAGGAGAGATTTTTTTAAGTGTCTACAATATATTCTCAAGACATACCTGGCAAGAAGCAGGAATTTCATTTCCAAGTTGCAGAAAATATCTCAATTTACTTCACCTCATAAAAGCAAAAATGCTCCGCTAATTTATCATTCCCATGAAAAAAACATGGGATTTGTAGACCACTCTGCAACAGAAAACGTAAACACCGGTTTAAACCTTTTAAGGAGAGTGAAACACATACGGCGAGATGACAAAAGATTCATTAAAGTGTCACTAAATCATGGGGGAGTGAAAAGCTCTTGTATTGTGCAAAGTGCGGACGTGGACCGAGCAAAGATAAGCGAAGATGAATCCAGTCGGAGCAGGAGAAAGTGTGTCATCCTTCCCACGAATAACTCAGACTCACTGCTTTTGTTGAGATAGCTTGGCTTACATGAAAACTTAATCTGCTGATCAATCAGACGTGAATGCCAATGACAGAAGAAAAAGCTCAAATTTGGATGTAACATTATAAGCTTTGTGCCAAATTCATATGCACAGGACCAAACAAAAAGTATGATGTTCATACATTATCTTATTAGGCCCGTAAAAGGTGCAGCTTGGTCTGCATGTGTTTGTTATTAACAGGCAATAAAAATATATTGTTTTTATAAGATTATAACTGACAGTTTGCTAAATAACTTAACAACAATAAATAACAATTATTGTTGGCCTGTCAAGCTCTCGATTTCTCTGCATGTAGAATAGTTTTGCATTAGAGAGTTTTTTTTAGCCTTTCCAAAACCAAATTTACCAAAATGTGCAAGGAATGGATTAAACAAATCTGCTCAAACACAAATCTAAGAGGAGCATTTAATTAGCTAACAACATCATTTATGGAGTTGCAGATAATAAGCACCATTCACATCAACACTATGGAAGATGGTGCTATAAAGTATAGGGAGGTGTTAGCATTTCATGTTTTTGATTGATTAGAAACATCCTAAACACCACAATATGGCCAAATGACCATCTCCAGCCAAGATTCACAGAGCAACTAATCACAATTTATTTTTCAGGCTAATGCTGTCTTGTTAATCACAACATTATGGTCCAAAAATAGAAAACACCTTGAGCTACATTAGAAAATCCTGTTGTCCATTTTTAACTTGTTACTGTCCAGCTCACACCAGTTCTCCATCAGAAACAATATGTGCCTGGGGAATTTGAAAGCCCAAGACACAGCAAAGTAGTGATGAGTGAAGCAGCTGTCCTTTCTGCCTCTTAAGCCCCATGTGGAAGTGCACACACGCACAGCTACCTTTCATCTGCCTTTCTGCTTCCCTGATCTCCCACTTGTTTAATGTGCGCCTGCTTGGAGGGAACACAGTAATCTTACTTCAATGTCAAAAACGTGGCACATCCACTCTTATCCATCTCCCCTCCCGAGTGTACAAGCTCCTGTCTTGGGAAACACGATATAACGTCAAAACAATAGAAGGACAGAAATAAGTTACGAGCTGAAAGTGCCTGGGATCCCTTGAAAGGGCCTAGTGGCACAAAAAAGATGACAGTCCTCTGTTTTCTTTTACAACAGGCAGCTGCTCTTGGCCCATGACCCTCGAAATAATTGGCTTTGCTTGCAGGGGCTGAATCATTTTTTTCATCCCATTTTTTCATCACAACTGTGGTTTAATGCCTTATTACAATGCTCTGAGTCCTACTTCTTGTAAACATATGAAAACAGGAAGTATTATCTCACCAACTCCTCACTGTTGGCCCAACACCACATCATGCACTTCTCTGCACGTACTGTATGAGAGAAATCTAACACAGGTCTCCTGCTGTTATTACTACAGCATTAGTCATTTAATCTCAAAAATTTTCTTCTGGGTAATTCTGACAAGTACAAGTGTGAAAGCCAAAACAAACACTGTGGATATATATAAGGTTGTTTTGAGGAAAAGTTTGACTTTAATGCCACAGGTGTTATTAAACATGCTCACACATTTCCCATTCATGTCCTCTGCAGAAAATGACATCTATTCTTTTGTTATGTTATTTTTCCCCTCTCTCCATGTGGTTTGGTTGTAGTTAAAGATTCTGTTCAGGAAGTTCAGTCAGAACATTAATGCAGGTCATAAATCAGCCGCTCACTGCTGGATTATCGAAGAACATCCTATGAAGCAGGCGTTTGGAGCGTGTCCAACTCATGAACAAAGAGCTGCCTATCTCTCCCTCTGCTCAGGCAATGCACTTGTTAAACTCTGCTTGACATTTGTCTTTTTTGGCTTCCTGTAGGCCCAGTATCACACTGCAACCAAAACTTTCGTCCTGCCTTTTGAATGCTTTTTCAGTCCCTTTCTCTCTCTCTCTCTGTCTCTCCCCCTCTTCTCTCTCTCTCTCTTTCTAATTTGCTGGTCACAGTTAGAAGCCAGTCAAGTGGGACTTGGTCAGTAATTGGAGTCTCTGCAGTGACTGCCTACAGCACAGCTCCAAACGATGCACTGGGGAGACTTCCTAGGGAAAACTCAATAAGCTCTTCACACTTAAGTGTAGTCATCATTAGGATTTTTCCACTGTAGTGAACAGTACACTACTTGTTGGCAACGCCTTTAAATAGGCAACGGTACAAAAATATGACCATTGTTCATTTTTGAGTGTATTTCTTTCGTCTCACCTCTATTTTAAATCATCCTTCATTCATTTCCCACGGCACAGCTTTGTTGTTTAAAGTGGGTCAAGGTCCTTTCCATTCACAACATTGTCTTTTCCCAGTCTATGAGCAGTTACAGACATTCAAAGTGTATCACAGAATAGGACACAATCATTCCCAACACAAGACACATTAATCTTGCTGTTCTATTTAATTCAATAATTTAATACACTTTTCTGGCAATAACAAGGGAGTTATTATTAAAATGAACTTCCCCAGAAGGAAAACAGCTTTGTATTGATTATGTTTATGTCAACCCAGGATGGAGTTTCAATCTAAAAACTGCAGGATCCAATGAGCAATGGATGAGGTGCATATCTTATGGATATACAATGAATGAGATTTGCAGTGAACAAGACCAGGGCTTCCCGCTTTATAGTTAAGGTACACCATGCTGAAATAAAGAGTCTCTGCACAGATTATATGATTTATTGCAATATAGGGTTTGGTTTATGCAGTTATGGAGCTATGTTATATTACTGACTATTCATGTTTTGAACCACAAACTACTGCTAAAACTGCATTTTTAACTAGGCTACATGTATCTGCATGCGCTGCATTACCAGTTACTACAGTACATTCATGATGTGAAGAGCTGGATCAGGATGTGTCTTATTCACCTCCAGCTGGTGATTGATTGACTGATTGATTGCTCACATCGTACGTTCACTTTGCAGTAATTAATCACAGCAGTACAGGAGCAGGGGTGTACAGATTAAACAACAAGTAACAAAAAACCTATTCAAGAGTGGAGGGGATGGATTCACCAACCAAACACAGTGCAAGTTCAAACCCAAATTCTTCATCAAATTTTGATCCTTCCATGTCACTCTCACTTCTTTCTGTAGCCCTGCCTCTCAGTGGTTATTTGTGTGTGTGTTGAAGCATGCAAACTGCTGTCATGCTAGCTTGGCAAGTTCCCCAATCACATATCTGCTTTAAGCCACTTAAAACATGCACACATTGAAAAAGATGTCAGACTATGGTATAAAATGTTTCTGAAATCTTTACATTGCATTTGCAGCCTTTAAAACACAAATGTATAAAATGAAAGTAAGACTACCATTTAATGCTAACTGGACCAATCTACTGGTTACTGAGGCCATGAGCTGTCTTATTCACAAGGAAAGGCTCCAATACAGCGTTATTGTGCCTGAAAACCACCACTGAGTGATAACCATTAAAAAACTTAAATTCTTTGGTTTTGAATGACACTGCTGTTGACAGAAAATAAAACTGCACATTATGAACGAAAACTGCATCAAAGTATGCCAGAACAAATGAGCCAAATATTCCATTGGTTTAAGTGGTAACTGTCTATGGTTGACATGACGTTAAGCCTGGAATGTATTTAAGAGCTTACTTGAACACACTGACTGCAGATCTGTCTGACATCCTCTGCTTGACAGAGATATTGACTGAGATGCACTTGAGTAATAAAAGGCATTAAACTGCGACGCCCCCTCCCACTTTAAAGATTATGTGCTTACCTCAGAGCCCACTGGGCACCAAAGTGAGAGCATAAACAAAGTGTTAATTGCAAAAAATGGATTCACTGCCAAGTCAGCGGTATGGCGGCACTGCTGCTACAAAGGTCTAACCCCCTCTGGCTGACACAGAAAACAGTCTGCAGATTTCGTGTGAAGGAAAAAAAGATGAAAGGGAATTGAGTCCAAACTGCCTTTCAAACATTTATATTGTTCAGCCTCCTGAGATCTGTCAAAACTCTGGAAAGTGAGCTCAGGCCTCCACTCCTGCAGAGGAAACAGATCCCAATGGTGCAGGTATAGTTCTCAGGAGTAGGAATATAAATTTCATCCCTAAGATGCTGCTTCTGGAGCTCAACATATATAGTATGACAACCAGACCACACCATGAATCATGGCTGGCTGCGATCATTTCCTGATTAAGAGCCCCAAAAATTCAGACCCCTCTCACACCTGGTAAAGCACACTGAGAGTCCTGACACGCAGGCTCCTGGGTGACATTGTGATGAATGGGGAAGTGATGAAACACAGAGGCTCCGTGACCCCCCAACAAACAGTGCCGCCGCCCCTCAGGAGGACAGAATGTATTACATTTATCGCCTCCAGCCTTGGAGAGATGTCGACATGATGTAGCAAAACTGCAGAGAGCGCTGCACGTTGTTCGATTAAGTCTTGTTTGCTTCACCGGTGCTGACAGTTTCATGTTCGTTATGAAGCAAGGGAGGTTAAATATGATATTGAAACCTCGTGCAAGACAATGCAATTGATCTGCTGAAATTCGAGACGCTCTCACTGCCTAACTAACACAACTCCTTGTCTGTAGTCATTGGAGGGAAGGAAGCAGATGAGATGATTGGCCACTGAAGGGCCCATGTTGCCTAATTAAAACAGGAAGAGTGATGACTTGGCTCATCCTCAGCTGAATTATCGTTTTCTAGGCGTCTCACTACATGGTGACTCAGCTCTCTATGTCTTCCTCTAGATAGTGAGCTCGTGGCTCCGGCTTCCTAACAGGACAGTTCCTGCCACCTCTACAATGCACGCCGCCCACCCCACATCATCAGGACAATGTGGAGCACAACTTGTTATGAAACAGCCATGATGATGCAACACTGGGAGCAATGCTGCCTTAAAGAGTATAAACAAAACATTTGGCTGTGGAATGGCAGATAACTCCCCTCAGCTGAAGATTTAGTGCTCTGTGATTGAATCTTAGCCTGTGCAGGAAGTGGTGGGCGATTTTTGAGATTTTTGAGGTGTAAAAAGAATGCTGCTTGTACAAAATGTCCATAATTCATGGGCTATTGCAGGGCTACTCTTGGTCTACATAATGCTTAATGAGTTGGGGTGTATTTAAACAAGAGGGTCAACCCAGTCACATTAATGCACTCCACTGCTGGTAGCACTGAACCGCGAAACCTGACATTAATCCTGAGGGTAATGTGGCCCTTCCTGTGGCTAATGAAATCTGAAGCTTTTAAATGGCTGTGCCTAATGACACTCTCTGACAGTTTTTGAATTAAGCAGCGATGACTGCTGGGACTGAACTAAATAGCACACAGATGGCCCACACCAAAGTTTTGTCCACCTACCCCCATCATTGTTTGCCCTTGGGCTGTTGCGTGCAATGCCATACCTGCTTGAGCATTAAAGCAGCAGAAGATTTTGAACAAGACAGCAGACACCTCTACTTAGCTTTGATCAACAGTAACAGATATGAATTCAAATTCGACTGTTATTTATGGGAAATTTTAGGGAGCATTTTCTATGATCACCACAGTTGGTACTAAAACATGTACACATACAGCCTTAATAATCATTTTTTAAATTAAAGACATCCTCTGGAGTTTTGTTGTAAACATACACAGTCATGCTTACATACAAATGCATTTCTTCCTTTTTAAAAACGTATTTTAAAACGTACATTGTTTACATCCTGTATGCTTTATAGCAGCCTTTTCTCCCCTGCCTATCCTAACGCTGCTTATTTAATTGAAACTGCTGAATGTATGTCATGTTGCTTCAGTACTTGCATGCATTCTTAATAGGGATAGGGACAAAAATAGGGACCCGTTGATCAAAACATTGCTCTATAGCAAAACTAGCAAAAACTAGAAACTGCACTGGGTAACTTAAGTTATGCATAAACATGAAAGGGTAAAACAAAAAATTAAATACTACTTAAATAATAGAGAGCTAAAAATGATTAGTCTCAGTAGAAATGTTATGGTTATAGCGTATGAAGTATTTGTCACTGTGCTGATCCCTGAGCCCGGACAGACTTCCTTGCAAAGTGTTTTTCTAATGCCTACATACAGGTTTGTATCAACTAGCAGTCTTCATCTTCCTGTTCTTTGCACACTAGGACAAAAACTTCATATAATGCCCCTAACACTCGACAGAAACAGCCAGTCTTTGAGGTAAATGACCATGTTTTATTTTTACTATTACAGCGGGTGGTTGGATGTGTAGACCTAGCAGGCAATATGTTTCCAAATTTCAAAGTACTGTAGGATGTTCTATAAACATTAGCTAACTCTGAATCATGCTCACGTCTAGGTTATGGGAGTTGGAAACAGGTCTACAATATGGCACCCATTTGTTCCAATATAAACTGCTCACGAAGCACATATGCCAAAAGGTTTCCCCCACCATTCTGTCTGATGTCACACACACTGAAATAGCCTCGTGTTTGCAGTTTAAGATGTCCTCTCAACAGTTTTACAGATGACTCTTTTATAATGGCAGTCTATAGGGAAATGCTTTTAGTACCACTGAGATTTTGTTATTTAAAGGCCTACTACCCTGGCAACAAGGGCTTCATGGCTTGCATGCACCACACACTTGTATTATTGCCCTCTGAGTATGTGTGAATCCGCTTGCATGTGCTCGTGTAGCATGAGATACACAATGGGCCTCGTTCATCAAAAAAGTTGCTCGATGGCATCACTAGTGGCAAAATAATCTACAGGTTACCTTCATTATCAAATATATAAAACTCTCAGTCTTCCCACGAGTAAAAATAGACACGAGGAAAGAGGGATTCTGTTTCATCTATTTAATCATTTCTCTTCTCAGCAAGCTTTCATGTGTCTGCATGTTTTACGGAATAATTGGACATGTTCTAGACTAAAGAAAATATACAGTACCTATCCTACATGAAATCTAATACAAAATATATTACATCTCCTGCTATCTCTGTTGATTGGCTCCTCACTGGTGTTTCAATGTTTTCCTCAAAATGTACATTCTTGAGTTGGAGAGCTGAGGAAAAGTACTAAGAGAGATGTGAATTTCATCATGAAGTACATGAAATAATATACTATATTTCGATAATAACAGTATATGTTTATATCGTGTCAACAAATTATTGTTAGGCATTTTCTTTACACATGAAACCAGCCTTATTCAACAGACATTAAATACAGCCAGACTTCTCTTGGGGACAGTTGAGCTTGTCACAGCTGGGCGCAAACATGAAATTTGAAACCACATAATTGCTGATTTGATTGCTCCAAATATGTGACGCGTGCAATCTTCCCAAACCAAATAAATCAATTAATTTACAAACTGCCGACCGCAGACAGAACTGTCTCTTTTGGACTTTTTCTGAGGCATTGCCACGGTGAATAAACATCTGCAGAAAACAGCTCAGACCCATTTCTTTCATGTGCAACAAACAAACCATTCCAGCAGCCCACAGAGGCACACTGCAACTGCTGCCAAGGGAGACAGAGTGTGAAAATGACTTTATATGGGTTGAAAACGCATCACAAAACCAGAAAATAGAGCTTATTTCACACACTTGAATGATATTGGAGAGGGACATTTTTCCACAAATCTCAAGATGATGCCTTTTATTCTTTTGCTCACAAAGCTGTTTCTCTTTAATATTAATCTTTACCATTTACAAATTCTACAAATAACTCCAAGAGATGGTAACTTCAAAAGGGGAAAACCATATATCCTAAAAATGTTGACTTTTCATCACCAGAATTTGGAGAAACAAGGTTTTCAAACAACAGCCACATCACTTTCATTGCACTGTATGCTACAGAGTGACACCAACTGAACATGGAGCATACCAGGCTTATCTGAGGTGAAGAGCCTCCCACAGCACGGAGCAGGCTCAGTGTCCAGATAATGAGTGAGCACCGAGGGCCCTGACCACTCATTTGATCACAAACACATCAGGACAAGCAGGGCAAAATGTTTCAGCCACCTGCTCTCATTTAAACCAGTTGGAGTGTAGATCAGAAAGGGGAATGTGCTGCCATGTTGAACTGACTCAACCCACTGACCATAATCCTGTTTTCCCATGGTCACCTCACCATGTCCCCTGGAGAGCTCTGATTGTTCATCAGAGCTGTCAGAAAGGTTTGGTGCTGGTGCTGAAATCCAGACACAAAGATACTGAACCACTCAGCAGCACTCAAAAAAAAAAAAGTTACAGAATGAGGGCAAACATAGAGATATCATATTGCAATTAATCCAAACATTTTGGGATTTTTTGTGGGTTTGTTTGTCTTCAAAAACAGAATTGTTGACAGAAAAAATGCACAGAAAAAGTACAGCAAATCTGAGTGTTTACTTAATGTATGACACATTTCAAAAGCGAGACATGCTGTTGCATGTGTGGCAGCTTCTTCTGGAGTGAGCACAATATTTAAACGGAAACATACAAACTGAACATAAAGTTCAAGCCTAAACAATTATCTTTGAACATACAGGAAATAATGTATGCAAGATGTGTATATGCTAAATTCAAAATATTTTATGATATCATGTTCATTTGGCAGTCCCAGTTTAACGTCATCTCAAGACAAGAACATCAATAATAAAAGATTCTGTAAACTCATGACAACATTTTGTCATGTCCAGCTCCAATGTTTGTAACATTCTTGCTTTCTACATGATCTGCACAACTACAGTATGGATTAGCAAAAGAAGAAAAAAATGGTTAAACAGAAGGTACAATTTTTCAACTATGTTTTAAATCAATAGTCAGGTGCCCATATGAACACTGTTCAAGGTAAGAGCTCCCTTCCTAAAGTGCTTCAAATGGAAGTGATCAAAAGCAAAAATCTATTCCAACATGAATCTGAATTTAATATGAAGCTTCAGTGATCTGTTTCAGACAAGTTAAATGTGAATCCTCCAAATCCACCCAAATTTTCAGTCAGAAAGAACGAGAAGATACCCTTCTAGTTTGACTAACTCACTGCTGACGTCACATATTAAATTTGTGTTTTTTTCCCCCCATTGCTTACAATAGAAACATATTGAAAAAGGGGTTGCTTCATGGCCGGTATGAACAGGAGAAGACATTATAGCAGGTCTTTATGCAGACTCTCATCTGCTAAACAAAAGTCAGACATGCCACACACCCATCCACCACCACTGTTACTTTCCACCTCCCTTCGTACATACACTGCTTTCTGCACTGGCACTGAACATTGGCATTGGATGCAAATTGTGGAGTACAGGGACATCAAATATAGACATAATTCCTAGGTGCACTGGGCTGTCCGACCAGACTGCAGACCCAAATGACTGTCATCAGGGTGGTGAGGTAGGTGTCTTTGGGTTCATCTGTAGTAGTCGTGTCGTAGTGTGCTTTAATGGTTTGACAGGAATGCTAAATGTCCCAAACAGCTGAAACCTGAAGAAGGAGAAACAGACGCCAACATACTGTACAGCCAGATCGATAACATGTCCCTGAGAAGTATAAATACCAGCCTGGTCATCAGTGTCACACTCTATAATATCAAAGAGCTGAATGACCAACTTAGGATTGGTGTGCTTTTAATTTGGGTGTGCTGATAACTTTTCATGTTAGATCTCTCACCAGATGTCACTAAAAAACTTCAATGTGCTTTTTGAAAGTACAGCCCTCGTGCCTTTTTTTATACATACTTTTCCTTATCTAACTTTTCCTTAGAAAAGCTGTTTGGAGTGGAGAGCTTGATTACTGCAGTACAAAATAACTGAACACAGGGAAGCTGGTCGAATCTGTGGGGAGGCAGAAATGCGCTGTGCAACAACCACAAAACATTTTCTCATAATTACTTTCGAAGCTCCCCTGAAGCAACTTAATCAAAGTCAGTGATTTGAAAAAATGTGAAATTTATCTGCAGGCATTTGTGGACTCTTAAGAAAAAAGCTCCCACAAATATTCAAGTGATTTGTTACACTGAAAATGTGTTCATTGTACGTAGCCATGTGTTGACATCACAGCATTAAAGGCTTGGCTTTGGTGTGAAAGACTCCAGCCTCCAAGTGTTGATATGCTAGAGTGCTTGTGTGTACATGTGTTTTGTGGATTGGTGGGAGAGTTTATACTAAGGCATTTGCCATTTGTTGGGCTGCGTCAGATCTAATGCCAGAAAAACAATGTCTGGCAGTTAGTGAAACCAAATATCAGGAACTGTTCAATTGACCCCAAACATAAGTCGAAGAGTGAAGAGAGAAAGAGTTTAAAAAATGTTATCCTTTTTTAATGGAGCACACGTCCACTTGAGATTTATGGCTGCGTGCATTCGTAGGTAAAAATGATGTGAAACACAATTCCTAACACCAAACGTCTAGTTGCTACGTAACTGAGAGAGGTCAGGCGTTCCCTGTGAGGAGACGCGGTTCCTTCAGAGACGTCCATTCATCAAGTGCTGCCAAAAGTACAAAGGACAGCATATCCTTCGCCGGCTCCATTTCCCTTTTTGTTCGTCTTTCGTGTCTCTTTTCTTCTTTTAAACTCTTTTCACAGCCGTATTTAACTTCTTTAAAATGGTCAAAGCACAAAGAAACAGCCATATTTCTTTTTTTTTTGAATAGCAAGTAGACTTTGTTGGAGGAGAGGCATCACTAACTCTTTTACTTTTTCAATCTATTTTTCGATGCCTTCCATAAATACTGTGTCCTACTCTTTGCCAAGTGAGCAAGCCGAATACCAGAGAAAAGAATTGAAGGAATATGAGCTTTCATTCAACTGTCAGGTGCTCTCCGTCTGCATTTCATTGAGGTACATATAAAAAGGTGGTTTAATGGGTCTCAAAGCTCATGTCGAGAAATGCCCTTCATCTACCCCAACCAAGGCAGGTGGGGACCAGGGGTGGCTCACATAAAACAGAAACAAATTACGCTCAGGATACTTGAAGTTCCAAGTACACCATAAAACATAATGTGTCATTAATGAAGTTGCCTTTTCTTGCCCTTTTCCTCTTTTTGTTCATGACAATAGCAGCTGGGGAAATAGTCACCAGATCTGCTTAAACTTTATAGTCTGTGTGGCCATGAATAATTTACTTTGATTGCACGTATTGGAAAAATAAAAAGGGAAATTTTGAAATGAAGGATTGTGGAGGAAAGAGCAAAGAGAATTCATAATGGGGGAAGGTGACAAGACATCAAAGAGAAATTTTACAGATAGATAAGACACAAAAGAACCATGACTTCAAAACATTGCCAGAGTTTCTCCACTTTGTTCTTTAAGTAACCCTCACTTTTCTTCACTTGCTCACGTTCAACTGAAAGAGTCAGTTGTAAAAAAAAAAAAAAAGTTCTTTTTCCTCCATTTATCTGCAGTGGCATTTCAAAGTCTCCAGCCTTTAGAAGAAGTACACTATTACACTGTCTACAAGTATAAAAAAAAATCATTCACAGGAGGAACAAGAAGCATTCGAGCTGATTAAAGTCCAACCATAATCACCATAATATATTAAACTATTACACTAATGACACCAATAATTAAGCTGTTTCGTGCATTAAACACATATTCTAATACCAACATACTGTAGTTGTCTTCTTTCAGCATGAGTGATATTGTGACTATTTGTTTCTTGTCACCTGACAGAATAAAGGCCCCGTCACAGTGGCACAGAGAAACGTATCCATACGTCTTTGCAAAATATGAGATCGTAACAGCTTGGCAATGTAGTAACTACTCATCGGGCCAATTGATCATTTACTGTAGCTGTGAGCTAACCACTAACACACGAGCCAGCCCTCTGCCATTTTGTCCACAGGATACGTAATATTGATTTACTAAAGCTAAGGGGACAATGTGTTTACAAAAATTTAACTGTCTGTAAACCATTCTTATTTCATGGGGCAGTCAAAACACACAGATGAGGTTTAAATATAAGTGATGGTGCAACACAGCTAATGAACCTTCTTCATTTTGCAGAGGCCAAGGGTTCAACTTAATGTAAAAAGGTTTGCAGATTCAATTAGAATGGCTGATTTTGCAGCAGAATTTTGTTGTTTGAATTTCTGGTGTGACCAGATATTTGGCCCGGTCATATTCTATACTTTCTTACTGTAGACAAACAATAAAGGAAAAAATCTCTGTCTTTATCTTCTCAACAACTGTTCAACTTTACATTTGGCATTTGGATTGCTGAGAACCCAAGGAAGTGCAGTGTTGAGTGTGAAGTAGATTGGATGACCTATAACCCATAAATTACTGAGAATTTAAAATTGTTGGCAATGTGTTTCTGTTTTAACCAGCACAGCTTTTCTAGCCTTTATGTCACTGGTTTGGTTGTTGTGCTGCATCTAGACCTGTGAGGGCTCTCTGGCTCTGCAGGTCAATGGTATTGAGAAAGCTCCAAGGAGTATTACAACAGACCAAGCAATGTGTTGGTTCTGAATAGGCATGTTTTGAATGGGCGCTGCACTAGTCTCATGATAAGACCAAAACCAACAATGAATTAATCCTACTCCACTAAAGACTATTTCCTGTGTAGCCAAAGCCTGATATAGACCTCCATTGTTGTCCAAAACCTTAAAAATACATCAATGAACCACACCAATGCACTCCGTTACAATGACCATGGGTACTGTAATTTATTTGGAATCAATCCCACATACAATGTCAGACTACCAAAACTAGTGACTTGGGTACCAAATGTGTATTAATCCACCACTGAAAATAGTCTCCAACGAATGCACCATTTACTCATATTTGAGCCTTTTGCAAAAAAGGAAATTATATATATATATGTACATATGTATATATATATATATATATATATATATATATATATATATATATGTATGTATACTCATTTTTTAAAGATTTACATCTTCAGTAGAAACAAATAAGTATGCGTCTGAGAACCAGAGATAAGCTGAGGGCGTTGGAAAGCTTGTGGACTAATGCATGACTCGTTCTGTTTTATTTCACAAGATTTGCGACGTATAGATTTTTTTCCCATGAATATGCAAACTGGAACATTGTGCTCCAAAATAAAATCAGATCATGTTCTCTATTGGTGGAAGTTGTGATGTAAGCACGGCATTTGTTTTGCTTTGGAGTTATTGTGCAGTGAGGAAAGTGTCGGCATATGCACATACAATCACAAAGAGAAAAAATTAAGCAGCGAGGTGAGCAAACGAAAACATACTCTTAGAGCAAAGGGGTTTAAGAGTTCAGGTTCTTATTTTACAGGTAAAGAATAATGTTTTTATAACAACTCTGAAACTGTTTTCAAAGTAGCACTTCTTCTGCTCCTAAAAACATCCCACAACTTGCATCAAGGCGGAAGAAATTAGTGAATTTCGTGAAAGGTTCAGTGAGCTGGGTTCCGGCAGACGTTGATCTCCAGCTCCATCACTTTGCAGCACAGACTCGGGCTTTGTGAGCTTTCAAAGACACCTCATGTCTGTTTTCAGACTCTGTCTTCTCCCCCAGAAAACATTTCCTTATCTCTCATCTGTCAAGTCACATTTCTCTGTCTCACTGTATGTCAGCAAGACCAAGCCGCGGCATGCTCGGTCCCAAGCACTTGAAAAAAACCCAACGTCTATAAGAAACAAATCAGCCATTTCCAAACTACATGCCACTGTTCAGACAGATTAAACCTCCGATAACTGCAACAATATTAGAAGGGAAGAGAGCAGTTACCCACTTTGGATACAACACCTCCTCCATTTAGCTTGTTTTGACTCTGATAATGAAGAAAGGGCGGATGATCATCACATCTTCTGCATACTGAGAAAATAAAACACTCCTGAAGAATAGTGCACTCAGGGACAAGAAGATTGGTATTTTTGAGTGCACGGGAGCATGTGAAAAGCTGGCATCCTGCCACCAGTTCCCCTCTCTGCAGCACATACCAATACATGTCAATGAGTCTGGCAAAGTTAAAGGTGAGGAGTCAAGCTGAAGAAAGTTTCTGAGTATTGAAGAGGCATTCAACACTCGCAGTGAAACATAGAGCTGTGAGGGTGATGTCAGAAGATGGGCTGGTATCACCTGCCACCTGGAGAAAACCCTCAGAAGATTTTGATTGCTGATAAGACGGCGGAGAGGAGACGACGGATTCAAAAGACTTCCCTTATTTGTTGTTGTACAATATCGGTGGAGAATCTGTGTTTGACAGGCTCATGAGGGTGCGAAGCGTGTTTTGTACATGCTCTCTGAGTTTGATCCTGCCCTTGCTGCAAAGCAGAGTGACAAATGGTTGCCAAAATATGAGACCATTTCACGATTTGGAGACAATTTTTTAAAATCGCATTTCCTGCAGGTGTAACATCACAGGATATAAATCCGCCCTCCGTGCCTGAAAATCTTCTAAGATGGAAGTCACCTGACAAAGATATTATGATTAATAAAGCTGCTGGTGAAAGGAGCTCTGGAAATAAAAAGTTGCCTTTTTATCTTGGCGGTTACAGTGAATTGTCATCTAACAACGCATCTTTCTCCGATCTGTGGGCCCCTGTGTTTTACCAAGACTGATGAGCCATGTTGGACTGATTATAGAGACAACTGTATGAGAGTCACGCAACACCACAGCATCTGGTCCCAGGGGATAATTTGTCTGGTCGATTCAGGAAAAGAGCAGCAGTGAAAACGATTTGGAAGCTCATGATGAAAGATGTAACAATTTCTATTTGGTTATTTTGGATTTGAAATTACACTACTGAGGGTGAATCTGTCAGAGAAGAAAGAAGAAGAGGAGGAAGATGAGCAGTTAATTCGTATTTATGTGATTACTGTTGTGTAAATTGCTTTCCTCTCTGGACCGGCAGCGCTCTGATGTCAAGGGTTTCTGATTATTTTCAGTTCATGACGGAGTTCAGAGCCTGTCCAACATAAGAGGAGATAAACTCCAGCTGGTGTTCAAATTTAGGGATAAACAGACCTCCTGTCTGTCATAATTTCTTCCCAATAAGACAGCAACTTAATAACTCACTATGTTATCTGCTTGAAAAAAAATGTGTTTTGCAGAAACTGTTTAAGATAATTGTTAACTGCTGCATTTCAGGGCAACAGCAGTTCCTTAGAGTCTTTTAATGATTACTAGCAACTCTATTCATGCAAGTATGAAATTACAGAAAATGTGTGTATGTGTGTGGTTGCTCTGAGGCAACACGACAGAATGGGAATCACAGACTGGCAGAAAATTGCTGCCCTATCTTTCAGGGGGCTTTGGCGAGCCCAGAACATTTCTCAGCTGAATTTGCAGTGCTGCTGATAATGTCACGATTAAAGGCAGATAAGTTAATCCACCAAGCCTCTGATTCTTGACATTTCGTGATATGAAGCACAGGCCGCCTGAGGGGAGAATCACATTTGTTTAAAGCAGCAGACTAGCAAAACACAGCTCAGATTCTCTCATATCGCCAAAAAAAAAGCCAGACTTTGAAATGTCCTAATGAAGATGTCACACTTTCTTCTCTCATTGCTGATCTCTCCGGAGAAGCTAATTAGCAGCCACGACCTGATCTCACTTTGACATTCTGCATTCACTCAAGCTGTTGACGCTTATCTGGGTGGAGGTTTGATTTGTTTTCCATTTTAATAAAGGTGCGCTGTATCTGATGGAAGCTCTGGAAATGGAAGCGGATGCGGAAGTGTGGAGTTCACTTTTGCACAACAATAACAACAACACAAGCGGCCTGCCACTGTTCATTCAGTCATCAAAACAACAATACAAACAAACATCCGCACACTTCATTAGCATTTCAGATTTCAGGAGCTTTATATAGAAGCGGATGGTAAACAGGAAACAGATTAATTGTGAATACAGTAAATAATGCAGCAAATCTTTCCTGAGATCAGGGGACTAATTTAGCCACAGCTGAGAGGCCACCTGTTGACATTTTTTGTGGTGCAGTCAGACTGATATTTGAAAAGGAAATGTGGCTCACAGGAAATGCAAAGATACCTTTTCCATCATCGGTGTTACGCATATCTGTGGAATGTCTGCCTGTTATTAAAAACTCAGGAATCAGGAAAAGTCGTCATCAGTGACCGAATCCAGACATACACCACATTCCATCATCAAACACTTCCTGTAAACAGCCAAGTGTTTCCTGTGTTGAGACACATGTGGCTGTATTGCTGCCCTCTGACTGTTGTTGCCCGTGTGGTGTTGCCAGGTCTTGCTCCACATCCCTGGATGTGGAAAGGCAATCCTCCACTGGCTTACACTCACGTCATGGCACACAGTCCACCGATACACTCTGAGGAAACACCATCTGTTACATTTTCATTGCAGGCTTTGCTTCAAGCTAAGACAATTAAAGCTAATAGAGTGCAAATGTTTGAGCCCATACTGCCAACTTTACAATGTCTCACACATTTGTATCCATATCCATAGGACATTTTAATGACTGGTAAATCTACAGTCATAAATTATCATGAGTAACACCTGGATTCAGCACATTCTGGACAATTGCCTCAGTTTCAGTTCTGATACCCACATTAGCTGTTAATTTGAAATAACTCTGCAGGCAGTTATCCCACATTGCTTTGAAAGTATTCCTGAATGTTGAATTAAATTGAATTTTGAATTACTCCTAACAACTCCTAACTACTAAGTGGGCTGGTAATGGTGCTATAATCCGCTCTATCTCTCATTATGTACAATTGGAAAGAACTGGTCATGCTTTCTGTCAGTGATCAGTGAGCACCTTTGAGAAAATGCTGTGAACAGATTCTTTTAAAGGCACTTGGGAGAATTATCTTTCAGCTAAAAAAAGGACAGGCTTGGATAAGCATCTTTAGCCCCCGGGGCTTGGCCACCCCTGAGGTGAGAGGATTGCTTCACATGAAGAGAAGGCTTCAAGTGCTGCATGTAAAAATGGAAGGTGCTCTTGTTGTTGGATCTCAAGTGGGTGGCACAGACACGTTGCCCTCCCGGACCCCGGGCCTTAGGGAGACAATGGCCGGGCTGTGTGAAGCGGGAGCTGCAGAGTCGAGGGTCACAGGGCCTCTCTTCTCAGGTCTACACCACTAAAGTGACTGTTTAGTGACAACACATAGAAAAGGGGTTGTGCGGAAGACTACGGTGGGGGTTTGTGTCTGGAGGTTGTGACCAAAGGCAGTCCATCCATCATGTGTCACTTCAGCCCTTTGCAGATCTAGGGGCCCAAAGTGAACTGAAGATTTCATAAAAACACTGACATTTAATATTATTAAATTGGCAGGCTTGTATGTATTTTAGTATTGTGGCACTTAGTTTTCTTCACATCTATTCTAATGAGGGTTGTTGGAACAGATCTGCAGACTCCTTTGGGCGGGGTAGAAAATGTCGTAATAGGGTGGAGTTCACAGTTTCTTTGTCATATTATCCATGCATAGTTTAAAACTAAAATTTATGGCACTTCCAGAGTGATTTTCTTCTCAAGTGGGGATGTAGAAACTTGTCGCATTGATGTTGCTCTGTGGCTAAAGGCGATAAGCAAACTTGTTGTACTTCCAGTGCCTGCTTACAGTTCTCACAATTCACAGCAAGAAATGCAACCTTTCCTGTTTATTGTGTGATAAACAAATGAAAAAAAAATAAGTTGATTTATTTTATAGCCGTGCAGGGTGGTGGTTTTCTTGTGGCTTTTGTTCATGGAAAGAATATAATCTGTGTAACAAAATAAAACAAATGACTTCAGGGGCAGTGAAACAAATAGTGCAAGCGATGGGATCCGGGCAAAGTCTGATAAGTTTTTTCCTGCGGTTACTCCCAGTGTCACGGACACTAACTTCAAACGGCGCGAATGATTTAAGTCATACCTTCTTTCGAGACAGGGCTGCCAGAGCCACTGTGGGTAAAGAATAGTGTGAGGAAGAAAGGTCTATACAGCTGGTGGAGACACAAAAGCAGGAAAGCATGAACCTCATCTCACACCTTCCCTTCTTTCATCTACTTCCACTAATAAGCTGGTATTTTGATTCCTGGATTCCTGGCAAGCTGCCCTGCGCGCAATTCAAAGAGTTTTCAACAAGAGCATCTGTTTGGGTATTATCATAAACCTGCATGCACCCCCACCCTTCACCTCCCAACTCCCCCTCTCCTCCCTCCCTTTGCTACCTCTCTCCTTCCCTTTCGTCAGTGCATGTGCACTTGCATGTTTGTGGAAAAGGGGTGGAGAGGGTGGGTGATGGTGGGGAGGGGGGGGGCAGCTTTTCCGTGACCTACAGAGTCAATGATACATAAGCCTCATGACCAACTAGACTCATACACAC
Source organism: Centropyge bicolor (assembly GCA_037975185.1). Classification (NCBI taxonomy): domain Eukaryota; kingdom Metazoa; phylum Chordata; class Actinopteri; family Pomacanthidae; genus Centropyge; species Centropyge bicolor. Next base: position 9,962,173 of record JBBMOC010000002.1, read on the forward strand.
ACATAGAGACACACGCACCGACAGACAGACCTGCAAGCGGACTTCCAGCACGTTCACAGCTCTACTGAACTTGGCTCATGCTGCCGTTTCTCTGACAGAAGAAGAGACACACACACCTCCGTGGGAGAGCTCAGATAAAGACGTGCCTTCAGTCTTGGAGTGGCGCTGTCACACACTGATATACAAATACGCATTTAGACAAATACACAGGCACAGTCAGGGAGCCACCACACACACGCACACACACATTCCCACACTTCTCACACACACACAGGGGAGCAAACAGTCTCTCTCTCTTTCTTGCTCGCTCAGCTGCTCTCTCTCTCTCTGTCTCTCTCTCTCCCTCTCCCTCTCTCTCCCTCCCATCCACACATACACACACACACACATACACACACTCACACGCACACACACACACACACAAACACACACATACACACACACACACACACCACTACAGTATATCAGCGAGTGACTAGCGGAGAGCCAGAGGGGAGTGCAGAAATGAATGTGAAGATCCTGACGCTGGTGATTGTGCTCTTGGTGTCTCTGCTGTGTTCTGCCAGTGCTGGTGAGTACAGGAGCGGCCAGCCTCGTCGCTGGTCGTCTCCCTCTGCTTTCTATTTCTCTCTCTGTTTGCCTTGGGCTCGTGCAGGCAGCTGTAGTTGATCAGTTACCCAGCATGGTTAGCCTTGTGTGGGCTCTAAAAGGCAGGAATATCAGCACCTGGCTGTATACAGTACTGCACTGCAGTGGTTATACTGCCTGCTATTGTACTGCTAGGGCTTTTATGGTAAACTTGAATGTGATTTTCTAGCTTAGATTGATCATTTTCTTCTCTGTCTCACCTTGATGTAAGCTTGTAAGACTTGGGGATGGAATATTAAGGTTTTTGTTGATGGACAATTATGTGTGGAGCTATTCCTGAGTGATATGCTGGATGCTTGACTGTTGTGGCTGTTATGAAATGTAAGATGTACATGGCACATGTTCTGTAAGGTGGAGTGAATCAGATTAATTTATGGCTTGATGTATTCCATCTGACCCAAGTGCTATATGATTATTACATGACTGTGATTGTGCAGCAGGGCAACACAGCATCTATATATGCATGCGTGCCTCCTGTGGTGATGATAATGAGGACTGTAATTGTTGTACGCATCGATGAGGGGAACACAGATCCCAGATGCATGGATCATCTCCTGAGGGGCTCAGTCTTGATGCCTTGTCACAGTAAATTTCCGTAAAGTGCTGCTGCGTCTCTGGAGCCATTGTTGGACTAGATATCAATTCAAATGTGGAACTAAAATGTCTAATATTTGGAACAAAAACATTGACTTGGAACAATTATACAGGGGCAGGACATATTCTCTCTGGTGGCTCATGGGAGTAAATGGGTTGTGAGAAATGTGGCTGGGGGCTTAGTTTGGAGACCGATGGGTAGTCTGCAGATGTGATGCAGGTAACATTATGGTGTGAAAAAACAACAGTTAGGCCTGTGTAAATGTCTGGACCATTCTTGGGATTATCACCTACCCACCAACTACAGTAGCTTAGAAGACACACAGACAGAGGCTGTGTTTATATTCAGTACATATGGAAGATGCTGTGTAGGCTATGTAAGACACAGAGAATATAAGATGTAGCATAGACTATGTTTATAAGATGCAGTATATGCTACATCTTTGAAGATAATAGGCCAAGGAATATATAGAGTAACGTGCTGTAAAGGCTATATGTTGCTAGGTGCTGTATAGACTGTGGTTGTAAGATGCTGTGTAGACTTTATGCTTGCAAGATGCTGTCCACTCTGTGTATCGATCCATGGCCACAGCACTCACAGTTCCCATGCTTCCCAGCACATTCGTTACAGCGACATGCTATTTTTGTCTGAGGCTCTCAGCACATGAGTAAATGGGAAGCAATTATCTAGCATCATGGTCAGTGTCGTTTTTCACGCCCTGCGTGTGGCTAAGCATGTTCCACGCCTGAGAGCCCACCGTGCTACACCAGCAACGGGGAAAACAAGGCTGCTGTGCCTCAGGCTTTCATGGGAGCTTATCCTTCTCAACGTTGTTCGAGTCATGCCGCTTATGTGCCTCTCTGTCCCCTGGCTGCTACTGTAGTATCAGAGCTCCATTGACAGAGAGGAAAAGAGAGAAAGGGAGTGAAAGAGAGGAGGGGATGCAAGTGTGTTGCGGCGTTGATGGGTGTGGGGAGGGATGCTAGCTGGAGTGTGTCTGCGTAGCACAAGCCTCTGCTACAGTATGCGCTGTCGCGGGAAGGTGTCGGAAGAGGCTCTGCATGTAGGCAGTGGGTGTGAAGCCTTTCATCTTGAGACAAACGCTTTTCCAGTTCAGTGGGCTTTCTCTGTCTCTCAGGCATCTGTGTGTGTACATGTGTGTCTGAGAAAGAAGAGAGAGATGCACAGAGAGTGAGACAGAGAGAGCAATGTGTGTGTGCACTTGAAGGAAGCTTTGACTATCTAACTGAATCTGACTGACATACAGTCGGGTGTGGAAGTGTGCATGAGTCTTGATTGTATTTATGGATGTATTTGCAAATTAGAGAACTCCTGGTGCAACAGGCAATTCACCTCTACAACATAATGCTGCTTATAATATTTATTCAGTACACTAAAGGGCTACTGTGTCATTCTCTATGTAATATTAGCATCCTTTAGCAGCATACTTCAATTACCCATCCTTGAAAAGCACTCTGGCTCAAGAGTGGGCTCCAGCTTTAGACATGTGGTATCCATAATTCATCCCGAGGCCGATCACTCTTCCTCCCAGTGTAACTCTTAAGACTGGTATATAAACAGCACTTATTCTCAAAACATTTACGTCTCTATCACAGCCTCTTAGAGAATATCAAAGCCTCATTTTTCTTTGCCGTGGAAACACCCTGCCGATGTTCACCTAGGGACGCGCAGGATAAAAACAATAGCAGCTGGCTCAGACATGCACATGCACCGACAAACATGCACATACACATAGAAGGTGTAATTGTGAAGCCTGGGTTGAACAGGTGAGGCACAAGGCCCAGATCAGAGCCATTATCTGGCAGAGAAATCGTCTGCTTGGGAAGGAGGGCGATTTTATGAGAGCTGTCAGCAGTGCTATTATTCCATATTAAACTTTGATGTATTGTTGGGTCTGGCTGCTCTGTGGCACCATCATGCATGCATACTGTACTGTGGCCTGCCTTGCTCAGATGCTCAACCAAGTGTTACGGGTCAAAGTACAGCCAAAAAGAGCAGGGCTTCAGTGCATGCAGCCACTTATTAAGGCACCTAGAGGCGTAAAACACCGCCTAGCTAGGTCTGATTATTTTGTTAACTACATCTATAGATTGAAACCAACCGTGACCAGTGAAGCTTTAAATCATAATCCTGGGTTTTCTAATGTGAAGAAGGTGTTTGTGCCTGTGGACGTGATTATAGTGACTGTGGAAAGAACAAAAGCAGCTAAACTTTTCCAGATGTCCAGGCATAACATACTAACAGTGAGCAAACATTTGTGTCAAAGGGGGAGCAGTGGAAAGGTTATTACGGGATTATGGAGAATCACAGCCTTTTCCTTTTTGTGTTCTTTTTTTTTTTTTTTTTTTTTTTTGAGGCACAGGAGCTTGTGAGCACCAGCTGGGTTTATGTCACAAACACACACACACACAGGGTCAAATGAAATCCGTTTCACGACGAACCTGAATTTCCTCTTCATGCAGCATTAAGAGGAAAGAGAGGCTGTAGCCTGCAGCGTCAGTGTAGTATATCTGCTGCAGACAACACACACACTTAACACTATATGAGTTTTGTTTGGGATGTGAGTAAAGAGTGATTTGTTATCCTCTTGTTGATTTGTCTCTTGCTTAGCCTCTGCACACTTAAAGTAGCAGCATTAGAACAATGTTGTTATGATCAAGACGGTATAAATCTATGTTGCTTGGGTTTAGCAGTGGGCGTCTGACAGTATAAAATGCGAGATAATATGAATTTGTCAGCTTGCCATACCATTTATGCTGTGGTAGCTAACCCTTTGATATGTTGTATTTATGGATATATTATGTCATTTTCAGCCGAGTGGGAATTATATCAGCAATTTTTAACAGCAACAATATCTCCCACTTAGTGAAAAGAACTATAGAAGTGTCAACAAACTGTTAGCAAAACGGCTGAAACTGGGAGTGCATTTAAATAATAGCAATACAATAAATTCATCTCATTTAAAAAGGTAAGAACCACCACAAATCTGAAACACTGCATAGCAAATTAAGGCTGTTTCAATGATGTGAGTGTGAGTAATCAAGTCTAGGAGTCTGTAGGATTTTTGCATCAATGTGATGAAATCAGTAGTGGCAGCTATTGCGTATTAACAATTTGTTGATTTAAATATATTGTTATTGTTATATAAAGTTACATATACCACGTCAGAGATTTGTATGATCGCCCGCTTCATAATATGCAAGTCAGTGTAGCTGTATGTTTCAACGAAAAGAAAAAAAGGACTTCTTGTGATAAACCACTTAGCATCTGTATAATATCACCCAACATGAGCTCGGCGAATGGCACTTACAATTGCTCTGGAGTGGGTGGAAGTTGAGGAAGAGATTTAGTGAAAAATCATAACTCATTTGGTAGGGATATAAGGCTAACCTTTGGGCTAACGCTCCCTGGAGAGCTCAGTTGTTGAAGACTTTGGCATATGTGTCTGCTGGGCTGCTGTAATGTAATTCAGAACTCTTTGAATGAATAAATCTACTCACTTAGATCTTCCCTTGAGAGTAAATGCAGTGAAGGGAAAAAAGCAAAGGGGGAGTAAAAAGTCGGGCCAAGGGACAGAAAAATGAAGGGGCAGACTGGAAGAGAGGCTATCTGGGAGCTGAGAGGTTGTGTAAGCTTTCCATGGTGAAGGAAGTCACAGCTACATCTAAAAACTCACAGCTGGTGATCTAGTCCATCTTGACAAATATCATGGAATAATTTTGGCTGTAAAGAAGTCTGTTCCACTACATATGCTAAGCCAGCTGTAAATTAGATTCTGACTCCATTCTGGTTCCTTATGTATACGTCTATTGCAGTGCAGACCCCCCTTTGAGTTTTGAGGGTGCAACCTTGGGGTTTGGGCAAGGGGTGGTGGGGGTGTAGAGCCAAGGTCCTGTGTTAACCAGACCTCATGTGATCACCAGACCCTATCCTCAGGCCCGGGGCACTCCTTACAACTTAATTAGAGCCAGATATTTTTAAAAAAAAACTGCACTGTTTTCCACCAGTGTCCAATATTAAAGTGATTTATGACTCTCTGTTTGAACATTAAGTGTTACATTTATAGTGGTAGTCCAGGCAGATCAGATTCCTGATCAAGATCTGAGTGGACATTTTTATTAACGGGCTGCCAGACCGCAGAATAAATACTGCCGTCTTTAGGAATGCAGGTGCTTTAATTACATTCATGCTCAATTTGTAGGAACCCAGGATGGAAAATTATGACTTCTGTATATTGCTTTAGAGACGCCTTCTGTGGTGGAAATTCATACTTCAGCAGCTAAAATGGTGCGTAGGAGTGGAAGTGAATTACTGTGTAGAATCAAACAAATGTGGTTTAGGGTATTGTCACCATTAACGTCAAACCTCTATAGGCGCCATCATGGATCAGTGAGATTTCATATAATGTATGGCTAAAAGCGCTGCACAGCTGGCTGTTGTTAGGCTGTTCTCAGTCACACAAGGGATTTTATTTCTGTGAAGATGGCAGTGTGGATTGGGGCTATGAATGGTGTAGAGGGATTTCGGGAGAGATTTTGGGTTCATTTAGTGACGCCCCCACTGGGATCTGCCTAAACTCCAAGCCTCAGGCAAAAGGATGTGCATGTCATTTTATTCTGAGAGAATTAAAGGATGTTGTGGTGCACCTCATGTGGGTTCAAACTGTCATGCACTTTATAATCTCGCCTTAAATGAAATGCTTGAAAATGGTAATTGTAAGATCACTTCCATCTTCCACAGAAGCGGGGCCCTTCTGTGACAACACAGAAATCATTCATTTATGAAATCATGCATTATTCATCGCGATAGCTCTGTCTTTGATCACAAATGTTATTTTCCCTGGGAGACTATTTCACACATACAGGTTTACGCTTAAATGTTGGTCAATCAAATGATCTGCCACTGACTAATAGTGTTGATCTCCCCACAGACTGTTTCCCGGATCAGGACAGGGCCCCTCACTGTGTCCCTCTCTGTCTCATATACTGTTCAGGAGAGGCCGCCCTGGTCTTAGGGCCCCTGAACATAAACAGATGTTTGTGAAAGCAGAAAAGCAAAACAATATATGGAATTCATAAACAGGCATCCACATTAGGCAAACAGATCCTTACAGCTGATGAAAACCTCGTAAACACAGCGGGTCAATAAACACTAAACTTTAGCTCACCTGCGGCACAGAGCAGCTGAAGCTGCCAGTAAAAATCCTCATGAATTTTATTCCTTCACTAAATATGGGTGACAGAGTTGCTTACTAGGTTTCATTGCATAACCTTTAGCTGAAGGAGCTTCTTTCCTTTACTCCGTATGCTCAGCAATGCTAAGTAATAAAACTCTGTTTTAGCAGACATTTTTCATTAGACATCATGTAAATGTGCCACAAGTTAAAGTGAGAATTACACTTTTGTGTGTGTGTGTGTGTGTGTGTGTGTGTGTGTGTGTATATATATATATATATATATATATATATATATATATATATATATTTAAAAAAATGCACCTTGTCTGAATTCAAAAGGTCTATATGTATTATGATGACTATTATAAGCACTTTTATGTCTGTGCTATGGTATTGTTCTTTGAACTGTAAAGCATTAAACCTCTTCAGTACTAATTCACTAAATTACAGACTAGAGATGGGTCATAATCTATTTCTTTCAGGGAATCATGTTGATGTTATGTTACAGTTATGCAGTCAAAATTAATAATATCTCAAAAATGTTTTAAAGCATTACAAACTAGAAAATTAGTTACTGAGGTAATGCTTTATATATTTTTGAAGAGTTTTATCTGATGCAAAGCACAACAGTCAAACATCAATGTAGTTATTTTGCATGTGATTTAGCATATATTTGCAATATATCCCAAATAGTGACTGCAGGTGGTGATGCCTTGTTTTGAGTTCATCTATCTGGTTAAGCATCAGAGCCATTGTTTTGTATTCTTTGGGGTGGTTCAGATGGAACAGTCTGATGCAATGTTGCTGCTATTTTCCTTTAGTAGTACTGTATGTGCTATGGGAAGATGCGATGGTCCCCTCAGGCTTTAAAAGCTGCAGTGAACCCTGCGCAGTGACGTTTCTCTCCCTCTTTCTGTCTCTCCCTTTCTCCCACATCTCAAATGGGAGAAGGCATGCAGGTTCACAGCATGGGGGGAGTGATGACACAGGACAGGGAGGGGCTGTGTTTCACATCTGATTAGCGTGCCCATGGAAACGGATGGTTGGAGGATCCCTTTGCCCTTGACATGCAATCTCTGGAGATTAGGGCAATGGTTGGTAGCCTTACCTACCAAGTGTACCTGCCATGTGCAAAGATTTAGTCCACTGCTGTGAACGGAAACAGCAACACCAGCATCTCTTCAGCCCCTGCTTTCAACCGTTTTGACACTCCTCGAGGAAAGTTGTGAAAAGCAATCTCCCCTTAGACTTATTTTATGTTTGCTTCTCTGGCTGCTCATGTTCAGTAGGCTCCAACCTGCAGTAACCTTGTAGCCACAAATTCACCCCTTCAGCTGGAGTGGGATTGTGAATAAACCAACAGTCAGTCAAGTGGTGAGGGGAGTCAGTGGCTTCATTAGCTGGCTCAATGCTGCTGCCGGCCCTTTGAACTCGCAGCGCTCTGATCATAGCAGAGTACGCAGTCTCACACCTCATCATTTCATACACTCTCTAATTCAGGAGCATATATAGCACCACACTTCACAGGCGGCTGACTGACTCAAAGGGACATCTGCAGAAAGCCAGAAACGAGCGGGCTACACAGTTTGTTTTTAATTTGTTCTGAACCTTCTGTGAGAGCAGGGCGGACAAGGGGTTAAGTTTAAAAGCCACAGTAATAGGAGCAACTTTTCATGCACTTTGGTTTCCTCACTGGAGTTTGTATAGACAAAGCCAGCCTTCAGCTCAGCCACAAGCCTAGCATTATCACAGTACAACAATGCTGCATATCAAACAGTCCCCGACGGAAATAAAAGAAAGTGCTCACAACCAAAACAACCCTCCCCTCCACCACGAGGGGAACACTCAGAGGCCAAGTGCGGTGGCCCACAGAGGAGGTTAAAAACATCACAGACACAGAGGGCTGATCATGGATTCAGACTGTGTGCAGTGAAATTTGTAAATTGAGAACCTGGTTGATTTCAGCTGACAATGTCATTCTTTTTGCTCTAAACTGAGCGCCTTTCATGGTGGCTGCCATGGTAACGTGGTCTGAAAGTCGGCATGCAATTGGTACCAGTTTCTGCCAAGGCCCAGACTTACTGGTAGGCATGCGATAAGCAGCATTTCCGACACTAAATGCCGGATTGTGAAAGCTGAACAACGAGGGACTGCCTCTTTAGTCAGGCACCATTCCATATGTGCAGGATGAATGTGTGGGGAGGCTATCAGGCTGCTAGCAAATCTCTAGAATGATGCTGTAGCAGTTCTCGGGCTTATTCTAGGTTAAAAGAATGTTTGGCTCATATCTGGCACAATTAACACATCTCATCCTTGGCTAAATAATCTTGATCCCCTAATGTGCTTATGCAGTGGGTAGCATCTCTACCCATTACATGTCTGTCTGGCTGTGTGGGTTAATATGTCTGTGGTAATGGCATGCTATAGAGGGATTCATTAGCTAAAGCTACTTTTAGTGAATGAAGGAGGGAGGCACACGATGGAGACAGCAGGCCTGCTCCTCCAACGTCATAGTAATAACCATGGCTACACACACCAGGGTATTTATTCTTCCCTCTCCCACTAACACAAATATTGTTCTGGTACCATAAGGATTACACACACATAACATACTAAAACTGCCTCCTGTATAGACAAAAATAACGCTGTTATCTTCATATTACTGTGCACATCTAGCAAATACTGCAAAATGGTATGTTTTTTGCAATAGAAACCCAATCCTCCGTTACAATGGAATATGTTGTTGAGCAATGCTTTACTATTAATATTGTTCAGGGTATGTGACATGTAATTGTGGTGAAGAAAGGAAGGCGAGCTTTAAATGGGTCTCAGATTTAGTCCAATCTAACAGGGAGAGAATTTCAATTCAGACAGAAACAACACTAAGACCCCATTTATACCTAGTATCTGTATTCGGACACATAATTTGGATAAGTGGAAAAAAAACATTTTAATACAAGGTGTGAATACGTTGTGATCGTAATGTGTTTGGATCTGCCTGGCCACATCTCAAGGTGGTCTGCATCACATTGTGTTCAGACCTTAGGTAGGTGTAATCGCAGTCCATACAATGCGCTGGCAACAACATAACAGTGATAGAGATTTTTGTTTTTAGCTAATACAAAATACAGTAGATAGTATTGTTTAAATTTACAGACTGAGCAAGCAACAAAGCTGAAAGAGCCACATCTCTATTCACTGATTTTATTATATTCTGTGCCATTAAAGTGCCCAAAGGAAAAGAAAAATGTAAAGCAATATGGCTGAGAAATGATTGATATACAATAAAAAATAATCTTAACTCTGCAGCTGATCTTACTTGCCAATATTTTAAATTATACAGCAAATAAGAATTTGTCAAAGACCTTGTTTACAAAGTTTAAAAGCCCTAAAACATGAACAATGAAACATGAAAATATGAAGTAGAACCACACTGGCGGCATAAAGGGTTAAACTCCTGTCCTCCCATTTCAGTAGTGACATGTTCCTCCCAGCTTTTCCTTTACGCATCGATATACATCCCTACAAACTGCAGTAGACAAGATTTATGGCACAGAAGTGTCAGATAAGTGATGCAGGGACAGTGAAGAAACAGAAGAGAGATGAAATGTTTTGAGACGCTCAGCCAACCGAGAAAATGGATCAATGAGATTGCACGAAATTGATTCATAATCAGTGTGACTGTGAGTGATGAGCAGACGAGTAAACAAACAGATAAGATTCAAGAGGACAGCAAATCAATTTGCAGTGACACAGAGAAAATTAAACACAGCAAGGATTAAATTTTGTCGGCCATGCTTGACTGTGCATGTTTACATTTGATGCAACAGTTTCTAAACCACGAACACAGCCCTGTGCTAACTTGTTGCTATAGTTAGATTCACAGGCTGGTATAGTTTAATCTCTAATGTCCTAGTGGCAGAAAAACCATTATGCTGTGGCTGCATTTACAAGTGCAGACATTTGTTATGTGGTCCTTTTGGCAGGCGATACACACAAATCAGCTTTACAACTATTAATAAGCAGCTCTGGCCCATTTGCCATGCTGTCTGTGTTCCTGCATTGACACACAGTGCTGTGATATACAGTTTGCTCTTGCCAGCCATGAGGGCAGTTGATGAACTTGGCACTAAACCAAAGGACGGTCATTTCTCTTCTCTGACTGGGTGGACAAGAGCTGGAAGACATATCTCTCCAGGCTCCACTGATGGACGTTTGCAGAATCAACAGGGATAAGCTGTCACTATTCCACTTTCCGCTGGGCCATAATAAGACAGAGAGCTGGCCATTTGAAAAAGACAACAGATATCACCTTAGGAGGTAATGGCAAAACTGGGGCGGGGAATTAAGAGCAGCAAACTCGCTATCTATCATTAGGCTGGACACTGGCCAATTTGTGACGCTGTCAAGTATTCTTTTTTAACCTCCCCTAGTCTTCCCTTTTCAAGGAGGCGGCAGTAGTAGTAGCAATAACCAGGCATTCCTGAAATTCCCCCTTTATTAAACTTTAATTAGGGAATTACTAGGTGAGGGAAGAAGTGTTGAGATTTGGTGGAAAGAGGGCAAAACCTGGGCTCCAAGGTCATCAGAAGTAGAGATAAGGCGCTTATTATTATGAGACATATGTTATCCTGCCATTTTACTGTTTTACCAGCTGAACATAAACATGGGAATCACTCATGGGAAAAGATCAAATGGGATACTAAAAAGACTGGATCCAATTTCAGAGCAATAAGATAGCTGAGATATCTTTGTTTATGGAGATGAAATATGCATTATCCAATGATAAACCTGCCATGGAAACAATCAAAAGGTCTTATCCAGATGCTGCCATATTCAATCTATGAGTCCCACTACAGATGGATCGAGATACAAACCAAGCTGTTGCTGCGTGTCATATCTGTCACACAGACATGCTTTCCCTACAGGCTGCAAGAGTTAATCTATACTGCCCATGTTATCACTGGGGCCCGGCTTATTTTTAGCAGCTTTCATTACACTTTTCTATCCTGTAGCCAGATTGGATGGGTTGAGATTTGTCAGGAGAATCACGAGATGTTCTCCCTTCAAACCCCAGTGCCGAGCAGCGGCTGACAGCTTGCTATGGCAGGAGACATCTAAATTGTCTCATTATGGACCTGGGTTATGACAGCCTGAGCCACCAAGAGAGGAACAGCAGATGAGCTGTGTGAGCCAAGGTACAATTACTTTACCATCTAGCATTGCAGTGTGTGTACCTGTGCGTGTGCATGGCCACTGAGTGCAACTCCAAGAGTGCATTTGCAGCACCTGTTAAACTACCCCATCGCTCAAACATCAGCCACAGTTGGCCGTCGTGTAGCACTCTAGTTACTTCAGGTATCACTGTGAGACATTTAAGGTGTCAGTATGCTTTAACCAAAGTGCTTGTCGAATGGCCAAGTGAGAGTCTGAAACACCCTCCCCCACACCTTTCCTACGCTGGAAATGATGGGGTTTGCTTCTGACAATTTATGTAACTTTCCAAAAACTGACAATCACACTCACTTCAGCCAGTAAGCAGTTGGGTATTTTGAAGTGAATAACTAGGCAGGAAAGAAAGTAGGTAGGATTTTAACTTCTCTCAAGCTCTGTTTTCATTTTTCACTCATTACTTATGGCACTTTTTCATGTATATAAACTCGTGCAACACTAGGAATTCCTCTTTGAACAATTATTAAATTTCATCTTTGCAATGATGCCACGCTTTTCTCCTCTGCTATGACCAGTCAAAAAAGCTAAAATAACTTCTGCTTAAAGACACTGTTAGACAAAACCTCGCAGTTTGTTTCAAGGATACTGACACCTTAAATAGTGGAGACTGTAGCTTTGTGCTTAATATGTGTTCTGCATTGAAAATGGTTTTAAGGGGCAAAAGTAAACAGTGTCTCAATCAAAATCTACTCAAACACAGATTGTTGTAACATTTAGCTTGTTGGATTTGAAAGAAATGAGCTGAATGCCTCCAGAATGTGTCAACGTCCCTCATTCGCTATGTAGCTGGAACAATAACAAAAGGATAATGTGCAGATTAGTGCTCCTAGGGGCAAAGATGGGCTTTAGATGCGGAAATATGCAAGAGACTTTCCCTGCTGCAAATGAATTAGCCCACTGTTCACCCACAAATATAGTGTGTAATGTGCTTGCGGAAGAAGATTAGTGTGGAAATGGAACTTGAGACGTCTGGCATTTCAGGGATATATATCGAAAACATTCAATGGGCTGTCTAGCTCACTGGTGCAATTCACCATCACTAGGTAGAGACCCTTTTATTATTCCTCTTTTCTATAGAAAGTTGTTCTTTTAAAATGTCTTCAATATGCCACCGCTGAAGGTCAACAATAAAGAAAGGCTGCAGAGAGACTTTGCCATCCTCCTAATGGGGTTTTGAATTCTGCTCTTGAAGAAAGCTGCCCTCCATTCAACAAATTGATCTCGGTTATTCGAGAATCCTGAGTGTTCTGATTGCAGGTTTTAGAGAAAGTTTTTAACATTTCGATTGACAACATCCTTGGTGCCACAGCTGTGTCTTGTTCATATAACAGCCTGTGGAATCAAAGGTCTGCCATAACTAAATACTGTAACTGATGAAAAGAATCTTAAGGAACCAGGGAGCCTTGCATTATCTTGGCTTTTGTGAGCTGCTCAACTGCTGTCCTCAGTATACCTGCTGCTTTTCAAAACCCCTGTAGTCAACTAGCTGACCTATCGTAAGCTGTGTCCTCACCCAAGGCCTCGTAAAATGAAGGAAGGTCATTCTCTTGGGAATTCTAAAAATGGTGCCAGTGTCTCTGAGGAGAGGAGACAGGAATGTCATGATCCTATGTGAGTGATGTCAGTCAACTTTTCAATGGGAAATACCCAAAGGGGATTCGTAGTTTCTTTTGACAAGAGGGCTTAGTTTGGTTCTAAAAAGTCTTAGAAATGCACAAGGGATCATAGAACATAATATAAAATTAAAAAAAAAAGAGAACAGTGAACCATTACAAGAATTTATTCAAACATGAAATCAGTTGTACGATATCGTCAAAGTAACCAGGGTAGTGTCAAAATAATTGTCTCATCTCTTAAGACGTACTATTTTAAAAGCCTACAATAAATGGAGTAAATGTAAATGGAGGATCCAGTGTTGTTAAGTACTACAGAGTAAAAGTCAGAATGTCTCTGCCTCTGCTGCTTCAATTTTTTTTTATTCTAGTTCTTGAGTCCTCTAAACTGGAGTAGCCCTTTAATTACAGCTGCACAGGTCCATCTCAGTAACATACCACCTTTTATGAGCATAATGAAGGTTTATGTGCATTTAATTGTTCATAAAAATTAAAAATGCATCACTGTGTAAGTAACTGACTCGAGTAATTTAACCACATTGATATGTCCAAATAAAAAACCCTGCTGTACTCTAAAATTTTATTGGACTAAATAACTGGCTGTAGTGCAAAAGATCACCCACGTAAAATATCCCATTACAAGATATTACTTCAAAACATTCAAAAAAAAATCTCCACAAGGGGCTCTTTCAGTTTGCAATAGGTTAAAAGGTCATTGAGACACTTGAGGTGGACCAAACCATTTGGAAAAGAGGGGCTTAAGGGGATCAGGCCACACTTATTGAGAGATGACTGAGAACATCTGGGACCACTCTCAAACACACTTGTACGCACACACACCCAAGACATTCACACACATCCTCTGAAAGAGACACACTGCTATTGAACTCATCTCTAATCTTGGATCAAACACTGCGACAGGATGCACCTCCACAAAGCCTGGTGCTGTGCGGTGTTTGTAATCTTGAAGCAGGGTGACAGAGACATGAGACACGAGGGTTTGGGTTTCTTGCATCTACGTCTATCTGCTGTGCTTTGGTTCCAGCACACTGACTTGATGAACTATAATGCTGGGTGGGCTTAAAGAGGCCCCCACACACACTCTCTCACACACTTATCTATACATGTCTCTTGTTTCCTCATCCATTACCACTGTGATCCCTCTTTGGATCTTGTCACACATTTTCCATAGGCATTAATGAAATTGATCAGAATGTGATACTATGGGTGAGAATGGGCTGTGGAATTCCATTTAAAGGAAAGGTCATATTTTTGGGATCTAATTGGTCTCTCCTCTATGTGTGTCCCCCAGGTCCCATGGCCTCCACGGAGCATGGCAGAGAGCTGGAAGAGGCGGCTACAGTGAGAAAAATGGTCCAGCAAAACCCTGCAAGGGGCGGTCAGACCCACAGACCAGCCGGCTGGAAGAGGAGACGCCCACGGCCACGTCTTTCCCACAAGGGGCCCATGCCGTTCTAGAGCAAGGTGAGCTTCTAGCAATCAGTGGTGAAAAGACACTTGTTAGGTTTTGTCTTAGCAGTGTACCATCAAACCTTTAATAAAACAGTCAGCATCACACAGTAAAAGGCTTCTATCCTCCCTGGATACTGAAAAAGTGTGGGCTAATCTTTGCTGCATTATCACACAAACTTTCTGTCCAACTTTCTGTCAAGCCAGAGCTACATGTTTCTCGAGAGAATATGAGCAAAAGCACTTCCCCATATATTAAATCATAACTGCTGACTAGTGGGGAAACACAATTTCATAGAGGAATTTCTAAGAGGAATATGATGTTGAGTCCTGAAATACTTTGTTGGCAAAATCCGTTTGGATGTTTTCGATGATGAATGAGAAACTGAAACTCTTACAGGATCACTGGAAACTCTGTTAATGTCCGCCACAGCCAGACTCAACTCCAACACAGGGATGTTATTGTTGGAACTGAAAAAAAGTTGCATGTCTTAACAGATTATTGGATCTTAGCCTACCAGGTTGCATACTTTCATAGTACGACAGAGGTTGTTTTTAAGGCTGCGTCATTTATTTCCTCATATGGAACACAGTTATACTTAGAAACCCAACCTTCATCCGATAAAGTCAATTAAAACCCCTTTTCCAAAGATAATACTGTAGAGTTGGGTTTCCTAGCAGCACCACTTTTCTCGTGAGGGAATGTTTAACTTGCTGTCAAGTAAAACAAGGCTTTGTCTAACAACTCTTTCATCCAAAATTAGAGATAATATTTTACTTATCACCTTTTTGCAGTTTGCTTTTCGACTCTGAACCAAAACAAACTCTCTGTATTTCAATAAAAACAGATCAAGCTTTATTGAGAAACTAAAACATTCTACCGCTAATTAAACAACACGATCAAATTCACATTATATACAGATTAAAGCTCTCTTTGTGCTTGCTAATATTAGCAATGGAGGGCAAGAGCAGGGCAATTACGTTCCTGCATTAAGAAGCACGGGGCCCATTCACGTCTCTCCCAGACGCTGTGAGAGACAGGGAAGCTCGACAAGACACAATAACCCAGCAGGAGGTGCCGACCATACAACACTGACCTGCCGGGGGTCGCCATAAATTAAAGTCATCGTGAGAGGAGGCTGCAGCAAGAGAGTGTCAAGGCATGGTTAATCAGTTTTAAGGAAAAGGGATCAAAGCTAAAGAAGTTTGGAAGCTCTTTTCTCTAAAGCAGCCGGAAAGGTTTTACAATCTATAGCGAATTATTGATCATATATTTTTGAAAGGGTGAGACTTCTTTTGAACTCGCTCCTGCACTCAATACAAGATCCTAGAGGCTCAGCATAAAGGTGAAAACAATGAGTGAAGACCGAGCACTGCACTTGAAGGACAACATGAGTCCTCCAGCTTTCCCCGGCCTGCCAATAAAATGTGAGAATCTACTCTGCGAGTTGAGTGGTTAGAGTTTGTGCTCAGTGCCAGAATGCTTGCCACACAATACGGGGAGCTTCAGGAAGTTGTGAAGCTCTGTAAAAATGAACGGCTCAGTGAGTCACAAAGCTGTCTCTGCAAACACCACTTAAACCACAACACGCTGAAGTTTTCTTTTTTTTTGTTCACTTCCCACTCCAGCTGCTCTCAGTCCTGCTAAGTTCATAGTTCATCTCATTCAAGGGTTTCGTACATACCACGCCGAGTTACCCCAACCTGACCACAGTGGGAATCAGGCTGTCCATTAGCAGCACTTTAGTGATAGTACTTCCAACTTTCACTGAGTAAATGATCTAAGGAATTAAGAGTCTGAACTTCTTCACAATTTTTTCTTTTTGCCTCAGCATGATGCATTGTGACTGGAGGAATCAAATCTTCACAAGGCACGATATCTAGCATCAATCCATCCTACAGCCTCTGGCAGCTTGAAAGGCTCCTTTCTTCCACACATCCCTCTTTCATCTTCAGTTTGAGCTGATGATGGGAAAAACACCTCTGGAAGCAGCTGGAGATGTATTTTGTTTGGTCAAAGTTAAGTTCAATGGAGACATCCAGCTGAGGACTGGAGAGAGTCGTAAGCAGACAGACTGTATGTGGATATGTCATTATTGGCCAATACTTTAGTACGGCGCTGTTAAAGATGAGCTTAAGAACGACTGACTTGATGGTGTCCATCCACGAACTCTATACTATTTAGCGACATCTTCCCATTTCAGTGTCAAAAGCAGCTCATCTTTTATTTCTTAAGATCCCTGAGGCAACGTTTGACTTTTCATCATTACACATTCCAGATGTGAGCGACTCTGAGAACAGAGATGGCGACCTGGGTCATCCTCTTTGAGCATCTGAGTAGACTCAGATCTGAACTTGTTATTGCATCTCTTGGATCTAAACCATGCCAGTGACAGCCTAAAAGACAACAGGATATTACAGATTTTTATGCCATGGGCAATTTATGAAAACCCCTTGAGACCCTGAGTGTGAGAAAGTTCAGTGAAATCAGTCTTCCAAAGGGTTTTTCATCAAGACAATGTAAAACAGGTCTGCAACTCCTCCCATACGCTCACTCTGTGATGTATTATGACTTCAAGGGACTCCTACACTGACATCACCCCATGGACACAAAAACACAAAGGATGGCGACAAACAACAATAGAACTCAATAGAGATTAGATATACCGTACATCAGTTCTCAGGGCATTACATGACCACAGAAACATGGCATCGTGAAACAAGAGCAGGCTCTTATCAGTGAATGCACCTTGTTGTCATGCAACAAAGCTTACTGCACCACTCATCTGAAATCTTGGGAAATTATCACAGAACAGGAGAAGATAAAAGGCGAGGGAAGATAAAAGATTTCCTCATTGTTAAGGAGTGCTCCAATGCCCTGAGCATAGTGTAATGTTGGGCTTGTGTTCCACAGTGAGATATACCATTGTTTTCTCACTCCCTGACGTACTTTTCTATCAAAGACCATGAAATCAGGTTGGAACATGTCCAGGATAACCTTTTCTTCACTGTTGTTCAACTGCAAGATAACATAAGGTATAACACAGAGACAGCTCTGGCAAAAATCTCCCCGAGAGGCATCCCTATTGGAGAGGAAATTGAAATGTCTGCAGGACTCATGAAATGATTTTAGGACACACAAAAAACACATGCTGATGGCCCTTTTTTTCTGTGTTATTTTCTTGTTTTGCAGGCACTGCTTTGAGCGCCCTCCCCCAGGTTCTGATTTCTATGCTCTTCCTTTGCCTTGGGGGGCCTTGCAACGAAGGGCCTACGCTTGCCCAGCCTGAAGAGTGATGTCCATAGCACCTGCTGGTTCTTCAAGCAACTCTGTCCACAAAAAAAATCAGGACAAGCCGCTCACCCTCAGCTCTAGGAGGAATTGGGGGCAGGGAAGGGGGGTGGGGGGTATGGAGCCCGAGCTATCAGACTCTGTTTCTCTGTCTCTCTTTCTCTTTCTCTCACTCCCTCACTACTTATCTATCTCTGTCTTTTCCCAAGTGTTTTTTTTTCCTCCAATTTTCTTATCATTTGCTTAATAGAGCCCAAACATAGCGATCTCCCTGAGTGTCTCACACACTTTGCATGACATGTGGTGGAGAGGGAGCCCGGTCAAAACAATCTGAGTCTTAAAGCATCTGTCACTTCTCCACAGTGTGGTATTCACATCTCTGAGATCCAAGGTTACTGCAGCCGCTGATTTCATTGCTGTGTAGCTACTTAACGGCTTTGCTAGCGGGAAAGGGCACTGATTATGCAGAAGGTCAGTGTCAGTTTTAATAGTTGACAATAGCAAATATTAAGTTCACTTATGATACTCTGGATGTCTTCTGTGAAAAGGAATTCAAGTTTTCGTGTTTTAAAAATGGAAGAGCAAGAGCGTCACATTTGAATGACATTACAACCATTGCTTAATTATCATTATTAATGGTGCTTTGTACCTCCTAATGACAGTACGTCCACATGCAAAGTAAAGTTGGACTGAAAAGAGAGCACATATTGTCAAAACAATCTATTCAAGTGACAGAATAATTCCTTCGTTTAGGAGATTCTTTAATCCAAAGCTATTTTGGTGTTTCTGAACTCATTAACACCTTGGGGGGGGGGTTTACTGGCGCACTCAAGGTCACTGTAACATGTCCCACCTTGGATGAGTCCTTTGACCTCAAATCCCAATCCCAATCCTGTCCCCAATCCCCAGCCTTCTCACCACACTGCTGCCCTGCGCAGCTGTTCTACACGACTGTTAACTGGCAGGGGCAGTCTGCTCCACCGACAGGCTGCCTTGCCTTTTAATGAAGTGCCAAATAATAACCTTCTCCACAATGCTGCCAGGAACGAAGGAACGAAAGGTTAGGGAGAAACACATTACCTCTTGTTTGAAGTCTTGATACACTGACACATTATGCATTTTAAATTTCTGCAAACAGAAATCCCATGTGAGACATTGTTAGCAAGGAGGATAGTTAAATTAGACCAAAAAGAAAAAAAAAAGTTTCAAAGTAGATATTAACTCAGTTAATATGTCACCATGATCAGCCTACCACTAGTGCTCTGGCTGTTTCAATATTCAGCATAAGGCTGGTTTGATCCTTTGACCCATATCTTTCACTAAAGAAATGCTATGCCTTTCCATCATACTGGAATATATTACTGTTTCTGTTTATTTCTGTGTTTAAGTAGTTTTATTTCTTTTTTCTCAGGGTGCTGTGATAGAGGCTTGTACTAGAGCAGTCTATTTTGTGCATTTATTTAACAAAACACAAACATTCAGTACATTTTAAACGTATATGAGCATATTTTCGTATACTGTATCTTTACTCTCCCTCTATGTATTCACCAATATAGCCATGTATCCAGATTCAGTCGTTTCTAGTCATGATCCTTTCCCTACATCATGTTGGGTACAGTTGCCTTTCTAGTCTGCCCTTCCACAGCACAGGTGGTCGTGGCTTTGATCATTACGCTCATTAAATCCTAGAGTTAATCTTTCTCAGATGGATCTCCCCAAGGCTGGCCGGGGCCACTTAGTCTGAGCTCATTGTTAAATTGGCTTAGGCTGAAAACACACCCTTCCCCCTTTCCAATCCTCAAACCCCTGCTGATTCAGTATGTAACCATGTAACATATTAGGACTGTAACCTGTAGAGCAGCCACCTTGCAATCGTTTGTGTGTATTAGGTGTGCGGAGCAACTTGCTAGTCGTTTTTTTATTTGGATTTTAGGTGAAAATCTGATTTCAATCCACTGCGATTCAATCAGCAAACACTCCTATTTCAAGTCAGTTTTGACCACATAAGCAACTGGCAGGTTAACCTAGATTTCCACCACCTTTTCCCTCTCGCCATGTCTCATGCAAATATTACAATAAAATGCAGAGGCTCCTCAGTCCCAGCATGAGAAGCTTTTATTAAGAGAGCATCTAAAATCACAGTGGTAATCCACCCAGCCAAGATCACCTTGATTAAAAATGTATTAAATCCTAGGGCACTGTGAAGAGTAATAATTTCAGTTCCACCATTATTTTTTCATACCCTCTCAGACAGAGATGTAGATTTCATTAATGCTCTCGGGAGTGAGACAGCTTTGCTCAGGATGTCTCATGTATTATTGGGGAAGATAGTAGGAAGATATGAGCTGGGGATGGAAGTTCAAAGCCGCAGGAGTTGGGATGCTGGAAGTAGACTGGGTCATGACAAGGGGTTCAAATCAATATTTCCCCATCTCAGAAGTTATTGTTACGGAGCCGAGCAACGTCTGTATCCACACTGTTCTTCATGAATGTATCCTCACCATCTGCACCAGCCATGCTGCCCTTTCAGAGACCAGAGCAAACCAATGTTTATGTGAAGTACTCTTTTTAATCTTGGTCTGGTTATCAGTTGAATCCAAAAAATCAGAAGCCAAATATCCCACTGATCCAAAGCCTCCGGTGTCAACTAGTCCCAACAAATAGACGTGGCTTTGCTCCAAGACTTCTCTGTATGGGTTTGCAAGGCTGCACTTTTGCAATTCCATTATGCTGCTGGAAAAATACACCCTGAAAACAAGAGTCTCTTGGTATGGAATGGTTTTCCAGTGTATTGTGACAATTTCTTTTTGTCTAATTCTTGTCTAGCTGGTTGTCCAAAGCTTACTTTTTGAATACAGTGTGAAAAGCTGTATCTTTTGTGGATGTAACAAAATAGAAAAGTAGTCTGCAGCACAATATGTCGTGGACACGTGAAAAGCTTTCAGGCATTCTTTTCTTGTAGATGATAGCCCACAGTCCTCCCCTGCACATCAGGTTAATGGGCCTTGTGGTGTGGAAGGACAAGCACGTCCAGGCTCAAACTGAAATGGTAAACCAATACATTATGCTCGGGGAGCAAAACCATTTTCCTTAATGGTCTATTCCAGCAAGGCTTACACAAGAGAAACGATTCCTATCCTCTCAATGTTTCCTCTCCAGTTCCTCTTCTCTGTGACCATCACAAGGCCTGAGTAATGTTCCTATGCACTTGTTAGCATGTTTTCCTGGTAGAAAAATGTTTGTTCTGAGAACTTGCCCCTTTGTGTTTAGTTCTTTTTGTCCAAATGCATTTGGCTGGGAGTGTGTAAGAAGTGGGGATGAGTAGAGAGACAGATTTGTGTTACAGACGGAGATGAGAATAAGCTAGCAGCAGGTTTTAAAATATTAGCTTAGCCATTGATATCTGTTTCCCAACAGCTACGTAAGGACACAACCCCCCCACACAAAAAGATGACAGAAAAACACGAGGTTTTTATGTTGTTGTATTTTTTATCCTATTCTCATTCTATACTCAGTTCTTTACCAGATAAAATTCCTTTAACATTGAACTGAACCAAACATTTCACTCATTGTGGAAATGGAAACAGAGTTGGCACGCAACACATTCCATGATTTTACCTAGTGAATCTCTAAGCCCATCAAACTGTATCATGTTGGCCTTCAGAGTGGGTGTCTGCAAGATCAAGTGGCTGATATTCAATCCAATGCATTCACACATTTCCACCGGCTGGGCAATCCAAAGGATAACTAGATTTTATCTCCCATGGGAAATGACTAAGATCTGTCATTATCTTGGAGTCTCAAAATGAGACTTCCCAAACCCAGAATAGCACAGGCCCCTCCTACCTTGATTGTGGCACATTCTCCATCTATGTAACCACTGTGTCCAAGATCAGCTACATTCAGAACAATCTGAGGAGAGATGCAGTCGGTAGGTTTACACACCATCGCAACAGTGTTACTAGGTCTCAAGCAGATACCATTTAAAAGACAATGTATTACTCCTGAAACTTATATTCTGTTTATGGTGTGTGCTCATATTACTCACCAGGCCAAATGTACAGTCCCTGTCTCTGTTTTGATGTTGAACTGGGCAAAAATAAATGACATAAATAAATAAATAAAACAAGTGTATCAGAAATGGTTGAAATACTGTGTACATATTTGAACTTTTGGTTTCTAATTTATAAAAGATAAGCTTTAGCTCTTGGAGTACTTATTTTATTTTTCCTTTCATGCGTAGCTTTGTGTTTTTATTTTCTATTTCTGTAAAGTGTGTAAATATATCTTTATGATAATAAGTAATATTAAAAATCTTATTTTAAGAAAACACCGTGTCACGTCTTTTTTGGCAAATGGTAAAGTTGTCCACAGACATGCTGGAGATTATCTGAGGCTGTACTTTACTTGGACATAGCGTTGCTTTGAGCTAAATGCTACTGTCAATGACAGTGCCAACATGCCGATATTTAGCAGGCAATATTTACAGGTCAGCGACACAGGTTAGTGTATTTGAATGCTAATATTTGCTTATTAGTCCTAAAAGCAAAGCACACTGACCTGACGATAGTGCTGGACAGAAAATTAAGAAGTTACCAAGGTTATTACATTAATTCATCCTGACAGGGACATGGTTTTCAAGGCGATTTCAAAATTTCAAAACAGTTGAGGGTGAAATGCCTTCCATTTCTCTTCACTTGCAGTGTGGATGATAGACCTAGTGATGCTCAGCACGAACTCATTGACCTGCAGTCTGATACAGTACTGGCAGAGCACTTTAAGTCAGTACCACTGCTCGATTCCTATTCTTCTTTAAAAGAGGAGAATATTCCATACATGAGGGGGCATGCTCAGAAGATGCTTGTTCATTCTCAGTGATTAATTTTAAGAAATTCAGATACAGATCCCCTCTCACTGACAATCACTATCACTGTCAGCTGTCCTCTGCATATAAACCTCAGACATTCAACTTGACTTCAGTGCATTTGTTCAAGCCACACACAGACCAGATTTCTCTCACTGAACAAGAAAAAAGAATTGAAAAACAGCAATTGAGGTAGTTAGTGTCACAGTTCTGCAGCCAGGTCTCTGTTTAGCCTTTGTTTTTGTTCAGCCTTAGTTTTATTGTCACGTTCCTGCCAGCCAGAGCTCTGTCTTTGTTCTCAGTCCATCTCTGTCTTATTTCCCAGTCAGTCTCTGTGCTGCCATAGTCTCTGTTATGCCATAGTCTCCATTCTACCGTAGTCCTGTTCATGTCTTGTATTTGTCCTGCTATATTCTGCATTACATTTGTGTCTCAGTTTTCTGTCTTAGATTTGTGCCTTAGATTTCTGTCTTGGATATGTCTTAGTTCTGTGCCTTAGTTCTCTGCCTGTGTTCTGTCATAGCTCTATCTTAGTTCCTGTTTTAGTCTCTGTCAGTCTCTGTTATAGTTCTGTTAGCTATGGTCTCGTTCATGTCATAGTTCTTTCAGTTTAGTCCTGTCATGTCGTTGTCCTGTCCTGCCTTAGCCCAGCCTTGTCACATGTAATGTAATGTATAGCTCTGTCTGTTCTACTTCTGTGTTCTGGTTTCTGTTCTGCCATATTCTGTATCCAATATCTTGCCTCTCACCCCGCCTCTGCTTCACGTCACCTACCAGCCAAATCCATCTCATCAAGTCACCTGAGTTTCCTGTTGAAGCCAATCACCACCAGGACTCTATATATGTCAGTTCTTTTCTGTTTGCCGTTGCCGGATTGTCTCTTCATGTCATGTGCCTGTCCCTGTCGTTCTCGTGCCCGCTCATGTTGTACCTAGCCTCCTTTACCATGTCTTGTCTGTTCTTGATATTTTTGTGTGTGGATTTTGACATTTCTGAACCCAACCTTGCCATGAGTTTTTGTTAAGATTTCATTTGATTTCATGAAAGACTTTTCGAAGCAACAGTTTGTGTGATGCACTTGAGTCCTCAACCACCCACCATGACAGTTAGATTACAAACAAAATGGCAACAGCACTTGGTATAAAGTTTATTTAATGCTGGTCTTTGAAAAAATGGCAAAAACATGCACATTTTGTTCACAGGTGTTTTTGTGAATGTTGATTAAATAGTGATATAATATTAGCGTGTTTACTGAGTGTGCTTCACTTTTTCATTGCCTAATCATAATATTTACTCTTACCAGATACAAAAAATTAATATTAAGCAGAAATGAGTTCATGCCTATTGGTCCAGCCCTCCACAACAGTCCCTGTCTCCCATGTGGTCCCTTGAGAAAATTAATTGCCCACCCCTGGTCTAGACCAAAGTGGTGGACCAACTGTCAAATAGGCATTACCATCCCCACAGCCACAAAATTCAAGCTTGTTTCATAGCTCCAGCAGTCAGTTAATAGTGCTCATGAGACAAGTTAAAGACACAGTATAACTGTTAAAATAGAGTAAAATACCGACTTTCAGTGAAACTGCACTTGACACAAACATTTGTCATCCTCCCTGTTCAGTGCAGGCAGTGACACAGCCAAGTGAAATCAACTCGACTCACAATTGTTTAACTCAAATGGGATGTTCCAATCAGAAAAAATCTGAGTCCTCATTACTCAACAGAAGTGCTCTGGCACTGAAGATTTACTCATATTTGTTAAAATATTTACCTCAAGTCAACCCAGTTTTTTGTGTATTTGACATTTGTGTAGCAGAGCCTGGCCTGAAACTCAACAAAAACAGCACCATGCGTACTTGACTGCTACGGCCATTAACCTTTACCTTCAGTTGAATCTTATGTAGAAATTCATTCGCTGCAGTATGCACATGCCTTTGGAAATGTAAATCAACTCCTCATCCATTAAGGAACACTTCACCAGTGACAGGTAGCCTTTCCAGAGCTTATAGTGCATACTAAGCATGCTGCACATTAATGCATCACGGCTGCTGAGCATGCTTGGAGACTATGGATATGTCTACATTCAGTGTGCATACATGTCATATTTACATAACAGTGAAGTTTCCTCCAGTCTTGACTGCTAGATAAGCAAAAAAAAAAGTCAGTAGAGGTAAACACAGTGTCCACATTTATATTTCAGATTTTTTTGGGCACTTACTGTTGGAATAAACCTATCCAAAAATGATTTTTGATTAAATATGTGCTGGTTCCTATTACTGAAGTTACACTACAGAATTAACATCTGAGAACATGACGCATGATATTTTCTCATTATATTGTTTATCCAAAAAGAGTCTCAGTGAGGCAATGTGTTGAAATGTACTGGGCTTTGCATGGGAGCCACTCTTCCTCCCAAACCCCCACTGGGACCACTCAGGGAAGTGTCTGGTTAACGCACAGAGCTGACATGTCATGATAGACAAGAGGTGCACCTCTGAGCCCCAGCAGCCCCCAAAAGACGCCCAAGGTTATATCATCAAGCCTGGGTCAGCTGTATAATTGGGCTTGGGGTCACCGGGAGGATATGGAGCGTGACAATGAGGCTATAGAGTTACAGTTTGTAGCCGGGCAGCGAGCGCTGCCGGTGGGGCATTACTGCGAGACCAGACGTCCCTTTAAAGAGTTCAAGGTCCATCTGCAAGAGCGGCTCCAGTCCTGTTCACTGTCACTGCAGGAATGTGTGTCACTGCCTGCCAGCCACCAGTACACTGCTGAGAGAGTGGGGGTGGATGAAGGAGACGTTGGGTATGTGTTTGGTTTGTTTAAAAAAAAAAATTTAGGATGATGAGTGAGGTACTGTGGATAATGACTGTCAGACCCAAAGTCTCATGAGGCTCTTTAAACTATTGACAGCATCCCTTCACATTTACAGATCAAAAGATTGCGGTGCTCTGTGCCAGCAGTTCAATTTAATTCAATGTACATATATATGTGTGTGTGTGTGTGTGTGTACCACCGAAACAGACCATAGGAGTAACATCTGGATTGCTCTTGGCACAGACTCCCAGAATCAACTTTTGCCACATCATAAAAACCTTAACTGCAGTTGGCTCTCCCACAATACCACCAACAAAGCCAACAGAACCGCTGACAAACCCACAGTGATGGATATTATCCAGCTCCCTGCTGTCACTCAACCACCTGGACTCCATGGACTCATATTATACAGAATGTGTAAACAGTGATTGCAATCTAAGCAGACATGTAACGAGCAGGTGTTACAAAAGTTTTGATTACATTTTGATCATTTTTATCAATGTTAGTCTGTAGTCATGTAGAAACCAGTAAATGAGTCAAATTGGTGTGTAAATGCAATTCAAGACAAGAATAAGATTATTTTTCTGGCAGGTCCTACTCTTTTCAAACATTTTTATTGTTTTAATTTATACATTCATTATTTTGCTTCGGGCTGCAACTAACAGTTATTTCCATTATCAACCATTCTTCTGATTATTTTCTGAATTAATAATTTGGCCCATAGAGTGTAAGCAAATATATATATTTTAAAAAAAAACAGAGCAAGTCCAAGGTGACATCTTAAAATGAACTGTTTTGTCATAACAATACTCAAAATACTTAATTTACTATCTTATCTTACGCTCCAATCTGCTCTTAAAACCTCAGCAAAAGCAGTATGTTAGCATGGCGCTACATCAATGTCACTGAAAATGAATCCCCCCTTTCCATGGAAATCGGTTAGAATAGACGCAATGTCAGACTGAAGATGGACAGAAGTTGACAATTTTGTCTGATATCAGGTAAAAGACAAGCTGCTGCTCAGCCCTGAATGTCCAGAGATCCTGATTAAGGTGTTTGCATACTAATGTGATGGATTTAAACTGTAACTGAAGGATTTATTTACTACAGTTAGCTGATGGTCAGTTTTCAACTGCTATCTAGCTACAACATACAGCGTTGAAAAATGATAAGTCAACTACTAGCTCATTTTCTGAGGGACAGGCTCATTACTCTGTTAGTCCTTTTCAACAGCAATAGCAAAGAAGCAATCTTCTCTGACAAACCATCTTTGACTGAGCATCTTTGGCTGAGCATTGATCCTGCCCTTGAATTTACGGTGGACAACTGGCTGCAGGGAGGCTGTAGTGACAAGACATTTTATGTTTTAAGGGGCTCACTGTCACAACATTGCAGTCTGGCTCAAACTGTATATGTATGTGTGAGAGAATGCATGCACAATTCTGCATCTGCTTCTGAAGTGAGTGTAAAAAAACTCCTGACTGCAAACAGAGCCTGGAGCCAGGTAAGAAGCAGGAACAACAGTCTGTGTAATGCACCTCAGCTGTGTTAACACCAGCAGCTCTGCAGTGGCGACGGATCACTGGAGTGGTCATAAAAACAAAGCCAGCACAAACACAGGACAGGGGGGCAGCTGGGAGAGAAATGCAACTAGGATGGGGGTGACATATAGAAAAAGGAACTAGTAGCTGCATTCCCAAGAGTTTCCCCTCTACTGTACACGTTTGGGGTTTGCTTTTTTTTTTTTTCATTTTTAGCAAAACATGACAATGGTGTCTGGTGAATTTGCACCTTTCTCTGAACTTAAGTCCCTTGTCAATGAGCCAAGACTTCCTCGAGGATTATTCTATACACTGTGCAGCTTAGCCACATTAGCTTTAGCTCACAGGCCAGGAACAAAGTAAGTGCACCGGCCCGTAGGCTAATATAATCAGGGTCATAACTTTCCCATCATTAGAATGTTACACATTGATGAAGGATGGACTTAGGATATAAACTGGTTACTTCCTTAAGTCCTTCCTCAAGTGTCCTCTTTTGGAGCCAAGAGGACACTTCCTTCCTATTACTCAGAAAAATGTTGGCGCCTGTCTCCCTACTGTTTTTTCTTCATCATGGTTGCACGAGCATGAAGGTGTGTTGTCTGTGTTTGGGGACACTAGCTAATTGAAATCTTTACAATCATATATGAGGCGGTAAACAAGAAGCCCTCTGGGACTTTATGTGACATTGTAAAGCTGTGCATTGTGCTATGCTGTCACGTGAAAAAGAGCAAAAACTTTTTATTGAGCAATGACTCCACAGGAATGTTTTCTATTGTTTGGATGCTTGTAACATTAAAACATCCTGATGGCTTCCTTCAAGTTATATTTTTAACAACAAAAGGATGTAAACAGCTTCAAACAAAAATCTAAAGTGTCCAGTTGTCCTTGAGGTTTTCTTTAACCACACTATATCCACATGTACAGATAGCATGCTCAGAGCCAGGAAGTGAGTGAGCGGATCATATGGGTCTCACTCAAAACAACATGTTTATCAGTTGTCTGCTTGGTACTGATTATCTGATAACACATCCTGGACTTTAAAGAGATCATTGATGAGATCCATTCAAGGTCATGTCAGTTAAGCCCACCCCTCTTCTAACTCGCAGCACTTAAAGAAACAATTTGCTGCTGATCTGGGGAACCGTGCGGTGTTATTATCTTGTTAGAGCCAGTTAAGAGAGCGTGTCTCTGAGGGCTGATCCGACCCTGTCAGGAAGGCGTCACTTCACTCCGTGGGCTGCCATGCGACCACAAAGGCGTTAACGGTCCAAACCTCTTTACCACATGGACACTCAATGAGACAAACACACACACAAAAGGCAGACAACAATATGAGTCACTTCAAGGTATTTCCTTCACCTGTCAAGAGGTTTAAAGAAGTCAGGTCTGCTAAAAGACACTGAATGTTTTTGTCTAAGCCTGCTGACAATCTTTAGGAAGGTATTTTTCAGTAACCAGCAGGCTGTTGCACCAGCTATATGTAAGTTCAAATGCAGCTTAAGTAAAACACAGGAGAGTTAAAATATAACCATTGATAATAATAACGCACTATAAAAGTTATATTTTAAAAGTAACACCTACCCATCATTCCCTATTAACTGCTGTAATGGTACAATGAAAAAAGAGACAAAGAAGAAAACTCTGATCTTTGATTCGACTGGGAGCACAGCGCCTGTGACAGACTGCATCCCTATAGTTGGTATGGTCTTGTGCTGTACAGTTACATTTATCTACTGTATATTAATATATTGATGAGGACACAGTGTGATGGATGTTTTTGAGAGACTTTTGTTTCTGTCTTTATCAATTATGACCATCTCTATGTGTGACACAGCCACTCACATGTTAGTAAAAAATAAGCAGAAAAGAAGTAATTAATAAGTAAGATAAGACGAGATATTCATGTATTTGTCCCACAACTGGGAAATTTCCAGTGATGAACATTGAATTCTTAATGATGTAAAAGGCAAACAAGCACTGTTGGCTACACATTCCCCATTTCAAAAAAACAATATACAGATGGTAGAGTGCAGAGTGAATTTAACTCCTATTTTATCCAAGTGATAAAATAGTAGTGACATGTCACAATCTGATCATTTCTTTTGATTACAGTTCACATATGGCTCAGTACAGATGATGCAAATGACCAAAGCAGTAAGCCCAGTGAGAAACTAAGTAGTTACAACTTAACATAATAATAAAAATAATCCAACTTGTGTTCATCTGGTTCAACAGCTCTCAGGTCTTGTCCCATAACAATCCTCAAGTTAATAAAGGTGAAGATCTATTTGACCAATGTTGGAAGCTTCATGGTGTATTATTTTGAATGACCAGATGATGTGTGAAAGCGGAAGAGGAGCAAAGGTTCATTATTGCATTAGCATGGTATTTGGCAAAACAACTCAAACAACAATGATTCAGAAAACAGTGGTCATGTTGTTATGGGATTTCTGTTCCACTTGAAATAGCAAAGAGAAAAACATAACTGATTGCAATGGGAGCTGGTACCAGGCCATTCAGAAGGAAGACAATGATGTCGTGACACACACTGACCTATAATTGCCAACAGCAGAGTACTGAGGGGCAGTGATTGGCTGGCTTGCAGGGCCCTGTGGCCTTAGAGGATGAGAGCCATCATGCAATTGCACAGGATCAGCAAATCACTGTCAGATGCCCACTGGCAAGACGACTCCAAACCAAAGCTATTTTCCCCCATCAGCATCAGAGGGTTTATGGGAAGCAATAAAAGCAAAATGGTCAGACTAAAAAAGAAAATATCCTTTAGACGTACTTCAACAAAAAGTACAAAAGTCAAAAGAAGTTTTGGGAAAGAAATGGGTTTTTTTTTTAATTAATCTTTGTATAATATTGTATTCTCCAATAGTCACACTTGTATTGAAAAGCAGCACAATGCATGAAAAGTAATAAGACTTAAGAAATGTTGGTTAATGAGTTTCATTCATTCAGTAACATAGAAAAAGGCTGTGTTTGTTCATGTCTAATATATATATGAGTGTGGGCATAGAGACATCAGTCAGTGGGGAAGCATTTGGGCGACGTCCAGGCATTTCTAATCTGCCAACATAGATTAGGTGAACTCTATTTAAACCATAATAGCAGATTTCCTTAAATCACTGCCAAAACTCCACAGTTTAACAAGCTTTTGAAGATGTTCTAGAAAACTGTTCCTATTAGCCCGTCAGGCAGTTTCTGATGTCTTAATGCAGGTCAGCTCCCAGACCTGCAGCTGCACACAGAAAGACAGACCAGGCGAAGGCGGGGGGTTTGTGGAATAAACCCAGAATCAGCAGCTCTTCCTCTGCCTCCTTTCTTATCTGCTCGCACAGCCAGTTGAGTAGCACACAGACACAGCACTCTCAGACACAGCCAAGCTTTCCTGGCATCTCTCCCCCCACTACGGAGAGATGAGTTTGTCCTCCCATCTACACCTCTGTGTGAAGCCCAACACACATCAAGCAGCAGCAGCAGCCATGAGCACATTTAATTGGCCAGCTGTCTGAGTGGTCAGAGCTACTAATTACTTCAGCAGCGACAGACAGTAGTTTTTCGACAGTTGCTCAAGCCATATAGCAGTATACATTAGAACTGTGTACGAGAGTGCAAGCATGAGCCATATGCAAATATCAGAGAATTGTCCTTGCCCTTAAATTCCCACTGGAGCGAATTCCTCCCATTTCTCCTTCAGGACCTTAATTGATTAAAAATTCAACATATGGTAATACAAAGCTTGTGAGTGAGACTCTGCTTGCAGGCAATAGATGCAGTCAGGTCTTCACAGTAAATCAAAGTGATGTCTTATCAACTAATTATCTCGCCTGAATTGTTTATTAAACACAAACCCTGAAGACTTTTCTCCCCTTCCTGTGTGACTTGTATATGCATGCGTGCACTCGGGTACTTTATGTATGTGTCTGTCGGTAGGTGACATCTCTGGCTAACATTGCGTGTAAGGCTAGTAAGCACAGACATCAGCAATATACAAAGCACACTGACCGTGGATGCTACAGGGAGACACAGTGGAGATGAGTCAGGAGGGCCGGAGGCTGGAGAAGATGATCAAGGGCCAGCAGGTTAAATGCTGAAAAGAGCACACATTGCATTTATATGAGATGCAATTACATGTTTGATGGTGGCTGAAAGCACTTCTTGTACATTGTGTCTGCAAAATGAAGGTAATATCATATATTTTTTTATACTATACCAATTTATATTGTCTTATGTAACTGTTTCCCCATAAAGGAAGAGGGCAGTCCCCTGAAATATAGATTTGAGTGTACTGACAGTGGACATCCGCCAGCAGAGATACTGGGAGTGTATCACTCTGTTTCAAGTACTATCAATGTGTTTAAATCCCTGATAGATAAATCCCAGAAAACTTTGATAAACCTAGAAAGTATTTCACACTTCTGTCATATATTCCAAAATACTGAAACACTCTCACAACCATGTGGAGAGTCAATCCATTGCATGATAGAAAAGATTTTTAACCTGTTTTGAAAGTTGTGAATCTATTTCCTGAGCCAAACAAACATGGACGAGAAATGGGCAAAAATCATACACTGAGTAAAACCTGATAAAATCAGGTTGTTTTGTTTGAAAGTGCTGTTTGCTAACAACAAACCTGTCACCATTACATGCTAAAATCCTCCATCTAAACTAACAACACGGCTAACATTACACTGTTAACCTTGATGTTTGAGTGTCGGACAGCATACTACAATATTTCTACTTCCATGACTGACAAATGTAGAAACAATATGTTATAAAGCTAGTCATAGCAACAAACAAAGGATTTTTTTACTGTAAGGACGGTTAATTAATACAACAAGGGCGCTAACTAGCTACGGCCGTTAGCACCTAGCATTAGCGGTACGCGTTGCTAACAGCTAACGTTAACGTTTCACAGCTATTATAAGTGACAAACACTGATGATAAAGACACACTTCGTCATTAAAACTTACTCGGTCAATTACTCTGGTATTTTTTGGTAGGTGTTTGCTTTTTGTCCGCATGCTCTTTGTCCTTGACCTATGCTAACGTTAGCTTCAACAGTTAGCAAGCTAACTGTCTAGCTTGTCTGAATTTAAAGATATGGTTGTTCTTCCTCAGAAGTAAACTTACTAAAACTGTGGGAATAAAGACTGTAATTCAATCAGGATGCATCATGATAAAGTCTTACACACGGTAGAGAGAGGTTTGGGTTGAGCTCTTGAAACACAGCAGGCTATGGGAACTATTAAACCAATGGAGCTTTTCCCAACTTCCCAACTTTCACAATAAAAAAATAAAACATTGAGGATGTAAACAGTGAAGTAGATATTTAAATGAAAATACTGCATATGAAATTAATCTCATTGACTAACCTGTTTTAAAGTTTTATTTCATTTGATTTATATCCTGTTTACTGAAAGAGGGAAAGCCCATTGGTTAAATACACAAGGAATTAATCACAAGTGAAACAGGTGAGACAGAAAAAGACACCAAGTAAAGACAGCAAACACACCTGAACGAAGATTCTTTCAACATAAAAGAGGAAATGGCTCAAACCATGGCAGGAACAGTCATATGTGTAGACAAATGTGTGTTCATGAACCAAAGCAGAAAACAGACATCCATGATCCACCTTGCTAAGTTATGATGCAATTCACATACAAACTGCAAAGCACTTCAAGAAATACACATTCATATTCAGTATAGAGGAGATGAAAGAGTGTTGCCACTGTAAACTATGAAGACAACTGTGTTCATGAAAGTAAGTGAAAAACAAACGATTGCACTTCAGAATAATCGTATTTTAAGCCACACAATTGTTCATCTAAATCCAAGCTGACTTACAGAATTTATTGTGCAGGATTCAGGACAATCTATCGTTGCATTTAAGAAAACATTATCCAAATATATTTATGCCATTCTTATGCAATTTTTATTCCAGGATCAGATTTGTGTAATGCATTATTGACATAGTTAATGTAAGACAAATAAAGTGAATCCAAATCAGCTCCATTTCACCTCACAATGGGAAAATGTGGACTGTTTACATGTATGTTCTATCTCTTTTGTTTCTTTGTTTTACTCTTATGTACATTGAGTTTACCTGTGTATGTATTGTGCTTTACAAATAAAATTGACTTGACTTGAGTGCAGGTCGTTTTACCATTCACTACATGATCTGCTTTATTGACATCCAGGTAGGACGTGTTTCGACTTTTCCAGGAGTGTATCTGCCTGCAACAGGTAAACATTACAGACCACATGTATCATTCCACAACCAACCAATCACACCTCAGTAAAACAGAGGGGGAGGCACAGTGGTATCCAGAGTACACAAGCACTGATAAGGACGACACTGGATTAGGGATGATTTGACATGAGTCAGATCTCAAAAGGTCAGACGTGTGGGCGTCAGCATACATTAGCTAACACGCAGAGCACAAACATGTACTCAAGAATATTTCAGGACTCTCCTTACTAATGATTACCATCTGATGTATCAAAATGAGGTAATTTCACAGAAATCATTCGATATTATTTTAATTTAATGTTACAGTCAATGAGCTCAGGGTGTGTGATGAAAAAATTTACGTATTTTTGGCCATTGAATGTCCACACTTGGCCTGTAGCTCAGCAGAGTCGGCCCACACGGGACCGTCCCCTCAACAGCTACTCCACTCATGTAAACATGACCTCTGTTAGACTAACAACAGGCTGAAAAATCTTAAAAGTAATCTCATTCCAGGGGGACTCGCTATAAAACCAGGCACTTTAAAAATCCCAAAGTATGCACGCGCCAAACAACGGCTTAGCAGAGATAGACAGAGAAATTCAGTGGCACATTCTTAACTTAAAGATAAATCATTGGTCCTCGTGGCTCAGTGGGCTCGAGGTGAACACCATGTGTTCCTGTCATCACGGGTTCAAAACCAGCTCATGACCTCTACTAGACATCA
Source organism: Centropyge bicolor (assembly GCA_037975185.1). Taxonomy (NCBI): domain Eukaryota; kingdom Metazoa; phylum Chordata; class Actinopteri; family Pomacanthidae; genus Centropyge; species Centropyge bicolor. The sequence goes on from JBBMOC010000002.1 coordinate 9,996,410, forward strand.
TCTGTTTCCTTCCTGAATTTCCTGTCATGTTCCACTGAGTACTATCTAGTGAAGCAGAGGTTTCCTGAGCGGATGATACTGATGTGTGGGCTCTCTTTACATTACTCCTTCTGCTGTCGGCGTACCTTAAAAAGAACTGCCATCATTCATTTTTATGCTGCATGAAGAACCACAGTGACACAACACTGACAAAATACCTTAAGCACAGTAAATCATCAAGGGAAAAAAAGCTTAATTTTATTCTTTGTCCAAGTCTGTGTTTAATTTAATTCCACTGTGAATGACTTGAGTGTCTTCTTATCACAGTGTGCATTATACTACACTTCTCACACTGTCAGTCACCTGACGAAATCGAGCTCGCCTCCAGGAAATAATCAATCAGAAATCTGTCATTTTGCAAACTTTATTGTCATATTCATGTCTTCTTATTCTGAGAATTAATGTTCCATGACACAGCAGTTCATTTCAAACAAGGCTGCCGCAGTAACGGTTGGTAAGGTATTAAGGTCTTGTATTGCATACAGATGTTTTGGGGACAAAAGTGCTTTGGTTAAGGTGAGGTTATAGGGAAGATCACAGATTTGAATAAATATTAACAAAGTAAAGGTTTTTCATGTTTCGAGTCGTTAATTTTTTCTAAACCAACATACACAACAACATGATCTTTCTCAGAAAACATGAATAATGCAATTGTTGCTTCAAGCAAATATTGCATTTCAAGAGGAGATATTGCATTTAAAGAAAAGGTAGTTGTTTATAAGTAGTTTGCAGAGTGTTTATTATAAAGCTGAAGATGAGACTACAGCCATCATGCTTGACGCGCAGTGGTGCTTCGAGCTAAACACCACTGTCAGCATGTTGTATTCAAACGTGCTCACAAAGACAAAGGTTTAGTGTTTAGTGTGTTAATCTTCTTAGTTAACGTGTAACAAGTAACATTTGCTAATTAGCACCAAACACAGAGTTCAGCTTAGACTGGTTAAAATGTCACTGGTTTGCTTAGTCATAAACCAAAGTAATAAAGAAATCAAAATTTGGACCTCCTAAAAACTCAGAGGATAATCAAAGTAATTACAGTTAATCCTGAGGTGGACATAAATGTCTGGACTAAATTTCATAGTAATCTACTCAATAGTTGATTTCAGTTTGAACCATAATCGTGAACAGAAGCGACCAACGGACAACCATCATTTCCATCCATACAAGCCAGAGTTATGCTGCTAACACGGCAAAAACATAATTCAGGTGGAACTACATTTCTCTGTGAGTGTATCTGCTGTTACAAATTATTATCTAAAGGCTAGTTCTAAAAGACATTGTGCTTAAAGGTGCTCAGCAGGGCATGTGTTTGCTGGGACAGGAGTCTGAACCCAGATCATCATCTTTCTTTTTCATATCTGTCAAAATATTTCTAGATCCACTTTTTTTTAAGCTGCTGTTACAGCTTCAGTCCAAACCACAGTAGAGAACTGGGTGCATTGTTTGTCTGCTGTGTCTGATTCAGTGAAAGTCACTTCACGGTAGCAGCTTACTAGAAACTCACACTTAAATGACCTCGGCCGCTGGCAGCTCTCCTCGGGCCTTTGCCAACAGCACAGCTCAAAAGGCAACAAAAGGGACACCCGAACAAACCTCAGGCTCTTTGACACAGTCAGCATCTCCTGAAAAACACTGCAGCTCTGTGCTCGACCTGGATATCTGACATGTTATTATCCCATTAGGTATGCTTCATTTACAGTCCAGACGATATATGAAAGCACGAGCCAACCATGACTGAGGCTTCGAGATAGAGATCAGCTGCTTCTGGCTGCGGTTTGAACCAACCAGTGTTTGTTATTCAGCCTATTATGGTCACTTATAACTTGTCTGAATGTTTTTAATACCACCAGACATTCAAAATTACTTTACATTTGAGGTTAGAAAAACATTTAATGTTCTTATTAAACGGTTGTGTCTTTGATAATGAGACTCATTAGCATAAAAGCATCTATTAATGGTTCAGATTTCACCCCCACTCTGGCCAGCAAAAACTAAAAATCTGCTTTAATTGTCTTTGAAAGGTCATTGCTCTTGACAGGAATTTACAGCACATTAAATGAACAAAAAAAAGTTAATAGTGTTTGGCCATAAATCATATTGTCATAAAGCATTTTAAAGCATTTTTGAAATGAGGTCACTGCATGAATTTCCACCACCCTGAGGTCCTTTCATTTCCAGCATGAGCCAACTGTTTCTCATACGACGAATGTTTACAGATTCTGTCAACAACAAGTCCGCTGCTCTTCGCTGTAATGCAAAGGCATGAGGTGGGAATGTAAAACATGTTAAAGAGTGTGGATGTCTCTTGGATGCCATGTATGAACAGATCCCTGACGATGTGTTTTGAAACAACTGAAGACAGAATCTTGGATGTTAGTTGGAAAGGAGAGTCTTAATTCACTGCACAGAAATACAACATATAGAGATAGTGAGAGATAGAATAGTGAATCATGAATAGATATAAAGTAACATGCAGTACATCTGCTTGATTTTAAGGCATCTTACTAACTAATGGTCTTTATTAATTAATCAGTTATTGTATCTTTAGAGTTATTTCCCACTTTCTAATAATCCATCAAATCAATCAATCTGCAAAAATTAGAACAATCCTGCACGTGCGGTTATACATGTTGATACTTTTAGACTGTATTAGAACTGTATTATCTAAGTAAATGTTGGTAGATGCCCTGCAGCACTTTTCAAGAGAACAAACTTTTCCAGCGACAAACTGTCCATTGAATTGATAAATGAAGCTAAAATGACAAACCAAGAGTGATGACTTACATCTAACTCTTGGCAAGAAAGTAAACAAGCATATTCACCAACTACAGCTACCAACTGAACTTTTCCTATAACAACACATTACATACATTTCCTACCTTCCTAGATGTTCATATCACATATGTGGTGCAACACTGTGCACAGGACACACTGCACTTTATATAAATATGAAACCTGATGCCCTCATTATCACATGTAGCTGTCTAGGTCCACTGAGCAGCAATATATTCATACACACAGACTGGATGTCTCCTTATATATAATAAATTGCAGCCTCGTATATGTTTTCCCTCACGACCTCCTCTTGAACGGGGAGACAGATGTTTATATGGTTTCCATGGCGAGAGGTGTCCTTTAGCGAGGGAGCAGCAGAGGTGTCGCACGATCCGCATCACCTTTTCAGAGAGTCATTACAGCCTCGGTTGAAATACCATCCGCTCAACAGGGTGGGCGCATTCATTTGGGAACGAGGACACATACTGAAAAATATAGACTGAATTTATTTTTATATAAATTGCCATTTCACCCCCCAAAAACCGAGGGAGTCATTGATAGCTTCTGCGCATGATGAAAAGTAAATATTCCCACACATGAGTACTGCATCCCACTGAAACAAATACAGCTGAACCTCAGTATTTTAAGTTCTGTGTATTATTGCTTGCATGTTAAGGTTTCCTTCTCCGTAAGGTACCGTGTATCCTAAAACATAACACACACCAAACTTTATTTTCTCATAGACATAATTATAAACAGATAAACTTGGCCTAAAAGAAGGAAACTGGTTTGAATTTCCTTTGTATCTAAAGTTAGCAGTGCCTGGACTCCATCCATAAAAATTCACAAGGATGTTGTGTGGCCATATTTAAGGCAGCTTTGGGTCTAATTATCAACTAACTGGGTTATTACTCTCTCTTAACGCAGTCAGGCTGAACATATGTGCCGTTATGTATGCAGGATACTTTGATTACTGCTAATAAAAAGACTGTTCTTTAGTTCCACCTTTCACAAGTAATTTCCCATAAATGTTACAATGCATCCAGGTTTATTGTTCATTTCATGGTACAACAACATATTTTAGATACTCACATGGGAATAATTAAAAACATACATAATGTACTCTATAATGTTAATGTCACGCTGAAGGCGATTGTCAAAAGTAGAAGAAAACATGCACCTTTGACATGTTTAGGGTTGGCCATAAAATCAAGGGTTTCAATACTCTGACATCTTTGAGGTGTGGATCTGCTGCTCTGTTTGGCCCCTTCTCCAAACATTTGTCTTCATCTTCAGGACGGCTGCTGGTTTCGGCCAATGCCGCCAGCTCCTCACTGCTTGTTTGATGATTAAATACACTTTTAGCCATGTTGTAAACTTCCTGTGCGGTTGCACCGTCAGGTCTGTGTTCCACGTCGCTGCTCCCCAAAGGCCTTGCATGAACACCATTATTATCCCTGCAAATTAGCCCAGTTAACCCACCCCTGCTCCAGCTCACTCTTTGTTAACCCCTCATTTTTCACCGTGTCTGGACCACGGACCAAAGGATTGTAGAAGCCGGCCCCCCCCCTCCCTCCTTCCCCACAGTCCACATCCACCCCTGTCCCGGCAGATCCTAACCCCTGTGAATATTAAACAGCACAGACTGCAGGAATGCCTCGGCTAAATTGGCAGCAGATGTTGTTGAAGGGATTTGGTTGTGAGGTGTTTTGTCTGCGAACTGAGCTGTAAAACATCGCAGGCCTGACATGTCCTCTGGTGAGCCTCGACGGTGAAATGGCACAGGGGCAATATAGCCCTGTAGTAGCTCTGCCGAGGCTCACTGGTGGTTGAACACTCAACCATCCATTTAATGGATACTTATGAAGACAGGCTTCAGGAGACAAGCTGAGCTAAGAGACTACTCCAGAGTTTGAGTACAGCAAAGATTTGGAGTATTTCAGCTGTCCTATCCATTGTTTTAAAAATGCAGTAGAAAATTTAATTGGTGGATAACCTTCTTAACACCACAACATAATCCCAGTTTGGTCCCTATGTTGTTGTCCTTTACATGACACTGAAAGGTTTTCGTCAAACAAGACACAGATTCCAGTTCAAGATGTGGAAATCATGTCAACGCACAAGCAGATTACATTTTAATGTATGTTAAAATATGATCTAAAAAAAGGAACACGTTACCCATGAATGGAAAATGTTGCTTACCTGCCGGTCATGTCAGATTGAGAGGAAGCAGGCCTACGATGTCTGGGTGTCTGGGAGAAAGACGAATGGCTGGTGCACAAAGAAAATGATTTCGTAGTTTGTTCCAAATTCTAAACCAGCCATCGCTCCAGGCTACGACTGCCGACATAAACTGTGACACATGTGATTTCTTACTCCCAGCACAAATTATGATAGTTTGGACTACTGGTGCTCTGGCTCCAGGTCCTCAGAGGCAAAGGAAGAGGGATTGCTTATAGGCTCAAATAACTCAATAAATAGTAACAGGAATAAATTCTTACACTGACTCAAAACAAAGCTTTTCCAAATGCAATACATGAACTACTTATTGGTTTAAAGCTGTACTAATCAATATTTTTATATAAACAATGCTTGAAATGATGTTGCTCAGTGAAACCTTTTAGACACTTTCAGGTCATTGTTTTGGTTGGTTTTCAGCAAAAAACTAACAACTCCACTGCTCAGCACCAAAGGCTGGACTGACAAAGGCACTGAGCCACTGAAGAGATATTTAACAGATTTACAGGAGTTGGTGAAGACCAAAACAGAGCTAAAAGACAAGTGAATATTACTATATTACAATACATTACAACTAATATTATAACTCCAAATGAATGATAATATTACTCTATGTCTGCCATGCTGAGAAAACAAGCCCTGGCAGCCAAACTGAAAAAGCTGAACTATCATCAACAGAGGTTAGAGGCACATAGCCGTGTGTATTCACAAGATGTTGAAAATAACAGAGATAACAGTGACAACAACTGCTCTCTGTCTGAAAACACCTTTAGTTGATTATATGTCAGTGTTTCATTTACAGATTGTTGGGTGGCTAAAAAAATCATTTAATGTGGGTTTAATAAATCATAAAGAAGATGCACCTTTGGACACATTTTCTTATTGTAGTACATAATTTAAAACTGAAAGCACTCCTGGTGGTCTGCAAATGCACTTATGTGTTCTTTACTCTTCCTCCTCTATAGGAGAGATCTCTGCCTAGAATCTAATACAATCCAATTAATTCTTATACTGTATATCTATGCACTTACTGTATAACAAAGGATGCCATCTGTCAAAACAGAAATTCCAGAAAAAAATAATCAGTAAGTGCTGCAGTGGGTGGGAGGACGTCTCTGCAGAAACTATGTGATATTATATATAGATTTTTTTCAAACTGATAAGAAACCATTACAAACAAGACATAAGTTCCTATATGGGGGAGGAGTGCAGGGAGCAGCCCATTTACTGACAAGGTGAAACTTAACATGAGAACTAAATTCAAGGGTGGCCAAGATCCACACAGGCCATCTGCCAAGAATCCAATAGAGCAAATGGTCGGATCCATGTAAGCCCTGAGCTGACAGTAAAGTCACTATGCTTAAAAAGATGCTAACATCCTTTAATGGGTATGGAAGCCACTGCAGCAGAATACAAATCCTGGCTGTTTTCTCTCGTGTTCCCTGTAGCCCAGACTTTTATCCGCTTCCATCCAGCACGCCCTGTGAAGTTGATTAATTGAACACTTTGGGACAAAAGGGAAACTTTTATCAACTCTGGCTGTGACTAACTCACTGTGTGGAGTTTGGGGAAATTAAAAGGGAAAAAAAAAGTTGCTTTGCTTTATCTCCTCATCATGAGACAAGGTACTGAAGTGTTTGCCAAGAAGTAAAGGTATCAGAATTTCACATAGACGGCAGAATGAGATGAAGGGTCCGGTGTTGGGGGGGGGTGTTTGTCACCTGCTCTGGGACGGGCGTGAGGGGGAGTGTGGGGTAAATGTGGGGTCATGGCTGTCAGCAGTCTCTCAGTTACACAGGCCAAGAGGGACTGCAGATATGAGGAGGGCAGAAACTACAGCGATGACATGATGAGGGACCCGGGGGTTGGACTGTCACACCACCACCATCTTCATTCAGCACAGCAAGGCGTATAAACTCTGTGTGAAAAGCTGTGTGTGTTGACTCTGTGTGTAAACATTCCTTTAAGGAGTTTTCTCTCAGGACTCTTGTGTGATGCTCCTACAGTGGAAGCCTGTCCTCGACCCCTATAAAAAAAAAAAGAGGGATGCCCACTTCCTGCTCCCCTCAGGCGTGCCAGTCCTGCCTCGAGGGAGAGGGGCCCCATAATTTATTATTTGTTCCCCTCTTGTTAAGGAAATACTTTCTCAATAGCTCTTTCTCCTTTGTATATTTTTACTGTTCTTATTTTCTTCCTTGATTCAACCCCGTCCTCTCTTATTTATTTGCTTTCTAAACACCAGCTTGGTTCATTATGTCCAAGCTGCCACGAAGAGACTTTAAAAAATTACTTTTGTCCTCACTGAGGACAGTGTTTATTTGTCTGGGTGAACCTGAAGGGAAAAGGGTATTTTGGGGATACCTATGTGTAGGTGACAGCTGAGCTGAGTCATACAAGCTGACCTCGATCACCATTACCTCGGGCCCTAATCAGATTCCTCTGCTGCAGATTGAAGATATGTGGACTGACACAACGAGCTCAGATGTCATAATTTATCAGTCTGCTCCTGCCACTCTTAATGTAAAGACATTCCTGCACCATGTGAAGTTAATGGGATGTTATGTCCACAGCACATGTTGTGTGAAATGGTTCCTTTCAGCACGAGCGAACCATCATGAAACATTCGATCGCACAGCAAACGTTACCCAGAGGGACCAGCCTCATTTATTCCCAGCAGTGACTTCTTTGTTTGTTGGTGTTGGTCAGGTTTTGCTGTTTTCTCAACCCCCTCCTCCCCCCCGGTCCATAGAAACCATCAAGGCAAAAAAAAAAAAAAGGAGGGGATGAAAAGGCCAAGGCACTGGCTGACCACTGATCCATGACTCAGCTTTGAAAATCTCTGCCTTCAAATCAAATTGTCCGGCTTCAAGGAGCAGGAGTGCCACAGTCCTGCCCCGGGCCACTCAATGTCACCGACCAGCTTTGAGGGGTTAATGCGCATTTTTCTCAGTTGTCAAGGACGTGTGATGAGGGCAAAGGAAAACAGAGGAGCACAGAGGTCACCACACTCGCAAATATCAAGAGTCTTTGAAAGACTTAATTGGGTTATGAAAGAAGCTGCAGTTGCTGGAATTAACATTTAGGTTTTTGCTTTTGTAGAAACTCATCGAGATCTGGAAACTAATTTGTCGATTAGCCTCATGGGGTGACAGCCTGCTTCATTATTTATTGTGTTTGTGTCAGTGTTGGTATGAAAATGGATAAAAGAGTCCTGCGGTTTGCTTCGCTGTACTAGATTATTGAACTAATTATTGTCATTATGAGAGTCAATGTTTTGTTTAGATATTGTGTAGTTTCCAGTGCACTTTGGTCCAGGCTGAAATATCACAACAATTATTGGATTCATTGTTATGGAATTTGGTAAAAACAGTTAATACTAATAACTTTAAAGTTCTTTACTTTGAATCTACCATCATGATTAGGTCAAAATTCATCAGCCTTGTCTGGACTTTTTGTATGATGGTAACACGTGTTTGGGTTTTTTTTTATACATATATGCTTGATTATTGTTGTTGGAGTTGATGCTTGAACCAATCATTTATTCTCCTGCACAGCTGTCTGAATACAGGTGTGCAAAGATCCCTCTTCCTGTACAGAAGCACAGCTACAATAGCAGGATAGAGGGTGCATTTCCTGAAAGTCTAAATTTTTACTATTCTGGTCAAGTCTATTTCATGCATTTCCTTGATTTCCATACAGTCGACCACCTTTTCCCCACGAGGCACAGATAACAGCAGGAAAGCACAACTCTTGGTGGAAGACAATTTTCTTAGATATTTTCATATTTACCACAAGGCAAAGACAGAGCAGTCCCCTGAGATTAGGAACATCGGGTGGTTCGTCGGCGTTTTATTCGAGAGATATAAAATGGAGCACTGCAGGAAAGCAAATTCTTCCAGCTCCTGTCCTCTGAGGTCTTGATTGAGCTCTGCAGTTCTGAGAAAACAGACACGGCGGTTTCCTCCCGAGCCGGCCATGTTTCATGTCGGGACAATTAAACAAGTCACCGTGGCCACCCAGCCCCGGCCCTTTCTCCAGACACTGAACTCAATTATTACAGAGGCTAACTCCTCATCACCACAAGTTCACAGAGTGTGGCTAATCTTATCTGATCCGTTATTAGCTGCATTTTTCATCTTTATGGCAGAGCTAACAAGCCTTTGAGATCGTTAATAGCTGGGAATGTTCAAATCTCACGTTAAGCATGAAGATGAATGAAAGAAGGATCACAGGACATAAATCACTCTGCATAGTTTTATAGTGCGGGGGGAAAGTCTTAAGCTCGAGGATTCACAAGCAGCTCTCATGAAACTGAATTTTCACACAGTATGAGGTGATCTCTCAAGCAACTAGTTTTTATTTAATTCAAATCTAAAAGCACATTCGGACGCTCGTGCAGAAGCAGGAACCAGAAAATGATTTATCACAGACGGCTTGAAAGTCATGTAGAAAATAAGGAAAAGATTACATAGGAATGTATTACCAAATGCTTATTTCTGAAATGACAGCAAATTGGGAACATTGCTTTTCAAAGGAGAAATAATGAATCATTTAGTCGTAGAAGGATCCAGGTGCTCGTTCTGTAAGAGCCGCAGAAAACTTCATGAACCATTTGAAAAGCAAACAGTGCACTGAGCACTTGACTGTCGGACTCAAATGTAAAGCCAACATGAACGCATGACTGTAAAAGCAAAGGGAAGGTGAGATGCTTTTAGTTACCAAAGGGAGAGCTGTCAATATGTTTGCTAACAGTGAAGGGGTCAAAGGTTAAGAGCCAGTAATCAGGCGAAGTTGGAGTGATGGACGAGGTGCTTTGACTCCCCACAGTTTAGCCTGTGCGTGTGTCTGTATCTGTGATTCTATGTGTTTGTGTGGGACTTGTTCAACAAAGAGGGGACAAAACATTTATGAATCACACCAGTGGGCCGGTAAAGATAAAACCCACTTAAGGAAATATCCCTGCCAGACACTGAATGGATACACACTCATCGCACAGCCCTGGTCCTCCCACCAGTTTTAGACAGCTCCATCTTTCTTGGAGTCTCGGGGTCATCTGCCAGCGACCTGTTATCACTGGCCCCGCTTAGGCCTCCAGACGGCATTAATCTGTCATGATAAGTTTACATCTGCTTAAATTGCTGCAGTGGTACCTTAAGCTTCTTCCTAATGCAGATGTAGGTGTTTTTCCCACATTTCTCTATTTTCTATGGTCTGTTTTTTAATCCTTGTCTGGGGAGGGGTGGGGGGGCATCTGATCACACTCCAGCCGGCCAGCCTGACTCTCTGGACTCACAGGATGCACAGTCTCTCCTCCTCTTCCTCCACCAGACTCCTGAAGCACAGAAATACAAGAACACAAAAAGTGCGGGTAAGCAAGGTGACGTACTCACAGGGAGGGCTGCTGATCAGTCATTGTTGTGGTTCAAGAAAGACAGAACATTGCAATTCATGTAGGTTCATTACTGATCTTGGAAAAATTAGTTGACAATCTCACCTTGAAAAAGGTCCATTTTAAAGACTACAACTAACATGTTTATTATTGATGGATCTGCGGGTTATTCTCTCAATTAATTGACAATTTTAGTTAAGTTTGGTTGATATGGTTTTGAAAAATGCCTGCAACAATTTCCTAAAGCTGATGTCTTCAGATAGATTTTATAGTCCAATCAGCAGTACTTAAAATGAGTCGGAAAAAATAGCCATGAAAATTGGCAAACTATGTGCAGATGAATGTCACATGATATGATCGAAGGCTTCAGAACAGCCGCTTAAACAATCTAGCGATAAGATTATTTGTTTGTATTTGTTGTTTTAAACTATGTTTTTGGTTTCTACCAACTCCTGAGGGAAACATCTGTGTGTCGCTAACTGTGTCTGTCTGCTGTTTGGTGTTCAGCAGGTAGCATGTTGTGGGTTTTTTAAAGCTGTTTCACTGAAAACAGCTGCCTGCAGCATCTGGAAACGCTGGTGACGAGAGCAATGAGAATGAACCGAAACAAAACAACAAAACCAAAACAACGAGCTGAAGGATGCTATAAAGCTCAGTAGAGGGGGGGGTCACTTGATTCATTGCTAATGTAAAAGCAATGATTATAAGCAGCTTTAAGACGAAGATATACACTTAACTATCAAGGATCTTGAGCTTAGTTGAGCTACTTGTTGCTGTGTCATGCAGCAGTGTGAGCAGAGCACAATTAACAGCAGAATGAATTACAGTGTAATATGGTTCACATTAGCAGTGAGCAAAAGCAGCGAGCATCTGCCTAAACTGCTCTGATATGCTTTCACAGGCGATAAGCCGCTCGGTAATGGCAGCCTGGGGTCATTAGGGTCTGTTGTGCAGACAGTTTGCCACGGCACGGAGAGAATAAACAACCACCATTTTCATTTCTTATTCATGGTTTTAATCACGGATGACAAAACATCCAGTAAATAAAAAAAGAGAGGCGGAAAAAAAGTTGGCGTCTACTGTGTGCCTTTCCTGCCTTAAATGTCTTTGGGACAGTCTGTTGGGTAACGAGAGGGAATTAAAACTGTGGCGAATTTGGAAATGTGCGTAAGGGGAGGGCTGACATTAACAGGCTGGCATAGAGAAGAGCTGGCGGCGGCCCAGCACACAGCGCTGACAGTGTGAGGTCCTCTTCGCCCATTCTAATGAGGTATTGTGAGGGCCTGTGCTCAGGTCTGCAGCGGGGCCCCCTGGGGGTCAGATGCAGTTGGACTGGCAATTGAGGGGACCAGGAGGAAGATAGTGGGAGCAGGATGGAGATGGCTGAAGTGCGTCACTCCACATAGCAGGATGGCAGATGGTTAAACAACCTCAGTGGAAGGAGGGAATGACATGAAACGTCTTCAAGGTCACGTACAGGAAACAACATCACGTCCAGAAGCCATTTCCTGTGACCCCAGTTGGCCTGTGATGTCAGCCCTTTGTTTGCAGGACTATCTTATTATTGACAGTGTGGAGGTCCCAGTGACATCATATGAGATTGTAGGACAATATTGGACTTCACGTAATCTTGTAAATACTCTATATTATTCACTGTGACACTTCCACAGAAATTTGTTGTGGTTGTTGAAGCAGAAACTGTAACAATGGACACGTCATTTGCACATCTCCACGTGTGTTTCCTCGTGTGCTATTCAATTTGCTGATACACTAAAGAATTTCAAAAGCAAACAGAGCATCGAGTTCATTTAAAATCTAATAAAATCATCTCTGGATCATGATGTGCTTTGCCCTGAACACTTCATTCTCCTCGACAGGTTTAAATAAAGTGTGGCACTTTATTTAGCACCACAGGGGACGTCTGTTTTCATTTGACCCCCCACCGCAGAGATGGGAATCTACAAGACATGTCAGGGAAGGCTGCAGGTTTTAATTGCAATCAGAAACGAACGCAGTTCATTTTATGAGTTGAACACCTTCAACAGGAGAAGACAAACTAATCAGTGAAACCACCTGGTGCTGTGTTTTTGTTGGAATGAAAACCTCCATGTTCTCTGTCAGACATGCCTGTCCATCCCTGCCTCACAGTGCTGGTTCCAGTCGTCCTAGTGACAGACAGTTTCGCTAACAGTTAGACGACTGTGTCCCGAAGACGTCTGATCTTCTCTGGTGTAATTGTGCCGTGCTCTACATGACATAAAGTGTGTTTTTAATATTTAGGAGCCTTATTTAAGAATAACAACCCGGAGAGGGGAGTGAGAGTCATGAAGGTATGGACAACCACTGTGAGTGCTGTATTTATGGCAGCTCATCATTACAAAATGGGCCAGCTATGCACATTATGGTCTGTTATAGTATATTGGATCTTGAAGTTGAAGTGTAATTATTGCTGTGTTCCAGGAGGAAAAGATCAATTTCCCACCTCTAAAACACATTAACTAAAAAACATTGTTGTATGGAGATTCTTAAGATAAACTAAAATCAAATTACTAATACAAAGAGCATCAAATTGCAAATGCTATATATTTTAGGTTATATGGTCTTGTGTAATAATCTAAAGTTGGAAACACTTGGGTCTGTGTTTAATTCCACAATCAGAATCAGCCAAGTATGTTTATGCATACAAGGAATTTGACTCGGTTTCTATATATAGATAGAATATATATATATATAGAAGCATATATAAATATAGTATTCATATGTACGTCAGTAGTGCAAGGGTAAGCATCAATGCAAAAAATGCTGGTATATATGCTGAATGTATAATCAAATAAGTTATTTTATATACATACAGTAGGTGCATGTATACACGTCTATCTTCAGTAGAGCACGCTTAGATTTATATTTGCTGGTAATTCCTGGGACATACATCAACAATTATACATAAACAATCAACAATTAAAACAGTCCCACAAAAATATTTGTGATTCAGTTTCTTGTTTTCAAGCTTACCTGATTCTTCTATTTTGTCTTAAAGCCCAGAACATCTATTATTCACAGCAGTCTTACACAAACAGAAGAAAACACCATTCGATCAGATTTATTATTGTACTGACCTGTAGGCAGTGATTTCCATGTCTCTGGCCATCTTCTCACTGAGCAGCTCCTTGTAGTCTTCACACTGCTCCTTCATCTGCACTTGGAAGTCGGCCTCCTGCTGCCGCATTTCGTCTATTTTACACTGAAGAACATGCACGCACACACACACGCGCACACATGCGGGACATTGGGATTAGAGAGTGAGATTAAATGACAGAATTGGTCCAAACCACTGGTCCTTTACAGTCTATGATTACATTAATCAGTCCAATCTCAGACCTCCAACTCAGCAATCTCGTCCACGTATGCAGCCTCCTTCATCTCAACCTCGTCCTCCAGCTCCTCGTTACACTTCTCCAGCTCAGCCAGCTCCCTCTCTAGCGCTGAAATCTACAGATAGACAGATGTACAGGAGGGTTATTCAATCAAAGTACACTCACAAAAACCCAAATGTCTGCTTCATTATCTTGTCAGTAATAATATAATAATGCTCTACTATATCTCAATGATCCCTTCAAGGTCACTTTCCATTCAAGTGTAACAACTGCCTTGTCCTTAAATCAGATTCTTATTAATTAATTAATTAATTATTAATAGAAAACCTAAAATCTTTTCATCAATACTTTGGTTTCTGACCTAATACCTGAAAAACTAGAGACATTATCATTAGTTGACTTAGTGTTTGTGCTAATTAGGAAACGTTAGCTGAGGGTAGTAAAACCGTAAATCATAAAAACAATGAGGAAAAAAGTGGGGACAATTCTCTGTAGGTTGGTCATCATGAGAAACACCATTCACATAAACATGGTCATAGCCAAAGCTTATATCAATCAAGCTCACCTCCACAGATAAAACAGGTTACTTTACTTCTACCACAAACTAATGCAGGAGCCCTGCCACCCATGTCTGAGGCTGCGGTGTCCTGCCGTGAGTAATTACAGCAATCACAGAAGTTCAACAATTAGCTGTCACAGCCAGATGGGGATCCAGGCGGCCGTGCTCGTCTTTCAGTGAGATCATGTGAGCAGAGGAAGACCCTGGTTACAACTCACAGGCCGACGATGACTACCCAACCTGGTTGAGTCACTTACTCACACACTCCTCCGTTCTCTCTGGCAAGTAGTGGTCTGCTCTATTATATATTTCACTAAAATCTGTTTGTTTGGCCATGTTGTGTCTCAGCGAGAAACCAGACCCGAGGCATCCATCACGGGCGAGAGAGGAAACAGAGCAGATCGGGCCGTGCTGTCCATCCGTCAGGCTGGATTGAGCAAACCTGAGGACTGCGTTCTGCACGTTAGAGAAAAGTAGGTGATGTCGGGAGACTTCTGCTCTGTGGTTACAGAGGCTCACTGTTTATTTAAAGAGCTGGAGGTAGAGCGACAGCCACGGTAATGAGAACCAAACCACCATGTTTGTTACAGATGTGGTTAGGTGTCGGCTGCGGTCTGACCACTGATGGATGTGAAAGAGACTGAACTATGAGGAGGTAGTTTCTGTTTCCTGGAGTCACCTGGTGATTTTACCTGAGTCATAATTTCCTGGTTTGTCTCTTTATTGATGCCTCATGTTGTTGTCTAGTTCGTTCAAAGCCCCTTTTCTTTGCTGGCATTTTTGTTCTGGCTGAGATGAGAAACATCCAATGACGGTTTATTTCCTCTCTTCCATTTACAGAGGAAGTCTCCAGTCAGTGTGTGTGTGTGAAGTTTTAAGACATTTATGACACTGCAGGCACTCTGAAAGACTGTACTTAATAACTGAGGACACGGACGGCAATAAATCCTGTCTGAGCTGAAGCCGAGCCCTTCACAACTCCTGCTGAAAGTGTCCGCAGAGTAAACACTCTGGTCAGCAGGATCTCCCACACTGTTGCTCTGCTGTCACTCAGCTGCTCCCCACTCCCTTCGCCTGCTGTGGGAAACCATTCATTTTCACCATTATGTCTGATTTAGGAGCTGATGGCCGACGCAGAGCCAGTTGTGGGTTGTAAGACTCCTCTTTCTCAGTAAAGAAGTGGGAAATGTATTATGGAAAGATGTGAATCAGTAGCTGGTGGCTGAAGGATTTAAATGGAGTGTAACTGTGGGTTCGTACTGTGGGTAAGAAAATACATTTTCTTACTGACCAGTGGTGGAAACTAGTTGTGCAGAGAGTTTTGATTTATTTGCAGACGGTTAGAAAGATCATTTTCTGAGATTTACACTTCCAACTGGAGGCAGAGCGATTCTTTTTTCATTGAAAAACTCATCAAAATAATTCAACCACAACATTTCTTTCATGCGACATCCCCATTGATCTGGATAATCCTCAGAACCTGCAGCCAACAATTTAGACATTGTGCTAGGTTAACAGGCTGTATACTCATCTTTAGGGTGCAGACATGTGAGTGCACCCTCTCATCTAACTCAGAGCAAGGAAGCTAATAAGAGTCAAACTATGTCTGGAAACATGCACAAGGACCATTTGGAGACATTTGCAAGTTTTCCTCTCTCTTTTTTTGTATAATTTTGGTGAACTGACCCTTTAAAAACTGCCAAGAGTCCACTCACCAGCATCTTCATCTCACCGGCGTCCTTTATCTTTGACAAGTCTTGGACTGTTGACCCTCCAGCTCCTCCCACTTCCAGTTGTTTTCCATCACCACTGCGGACCACAGCAGAAGAGGCTGCACCGCACTCGTACTGCAAAGACAGGAGATGAGAAATAAGTGCAGTGGTGAAAGTTTGTACGTATAAAAAAAAAAAAAAAAAAAGAAACACAAAAAAAAACTATGTGACCTTTCAGTCTGAGTCTGCAAATGCACCAGAGGATAGTGCTTTCTTTTGGACAGTTAAGTGCACTTTGACAGGGGAGCACAGAGCAATCAGAGCCTCTCCTGCCGGGTGATGCTTAAACCTCTACTTGTGTACACCACATTCCTGATTAGATGGAACGAATGCAGCCGAAACGAGCAACATGAGGGTGCACAGGTGTGTGGGAGTCAGCCAGCAATCACCATTACTGTTCAAACCCAATAGCAATCATTTCAGCATCGAGACAATTGCGTCTCGTAATCGAGGCCAGGCAGAGACAGGACAGTGTCCAGCTGGCGAGAGAAGAGACCGAATGGGAGGGAGAGCGAGTGAATAGATGGGATTTAGGGGAACAAGAATCACACCTACGCATCTAGACAGACACACAAATATATAAATACGCCAGATACCCTTCAGCCTGCCTCCAAGCGAAGGACACACATACACACCCAGCGTCCACTGCAGTGCTGCTGAGGAGCCTGGGAAGGCGGCCAGCAGTCTGATTACAGCCCTGACCTCTGAACTGGGCAGACATCCTCGACCCAGAAGGGGTCAAGCCCCACCAGAGCCATGGTCTGACCCCAATGCAGCACCTCTTCGCTTGGACTACACACACACACACACAAACACACACACACACACACACACACACACACACACACACACACACACACACACACACACACACACACACACACACAGGTAGACAAAGGCATTCTGTTTGGGTCCAGAACTGCACCTCTGATTCTCAAGTTCTTCCCTAGTGTTGTGTTAAGAGGCAAAGAAAACACGTGGGAGTATCGTTGTGTGATTTGTGAAAGTTGAGATTTACATCTGGACCTGACCGGGCCGTTTCAGAGGGAGAGAGGAGGTGATGTGGAGGGGGAAAAAAAGAAGGGTTCAAGTGGTCAGTAGAGGATGAGGATGGCAGCTGCTTTCTTCAAAGAGCGAATCGGTGGTGGAAGAAGTACTCAGAGCCTTTTTCTTTTATAAAAGTGGCAGTAAAATAATTAAACAATACTCCAAAGTATAACATTTGCAAAAAGTAAAATAAAAGGACACAATTATTAGATTATCATGTATGACTCTATTAGATTCTTAATACTGATGCATCAGTGTGGAAGTGGCAGATTTAGCTTGTGTTTCTTTACCTACAGTTCCCAAACTAGGGGTCAGGTCCCCTCCAAAGGGTCATGTGATAAATCTGAGGGGTCATGAGATGGTCAATGGGAGAGATTAGAAGAAAAATGTCTTAAACTTTGCCTTTTTGGGTAACACTGGATAACTTTACCAGTTATGTAACCATGTGAGTTAAGAGTCTTTGGTCCAGCTAACAACCCATGAAGAGTGTTTCAATCCGCCCATTTTCAATTTGCACATAAGAAGTGTAATCACTGGAAATTTGACAAAAAGTCAAAAGTTTGTGCACATGGCTGAGATGGAACAACTGAGTTATAAAAACAAAGTGTCACAAAGTGCAATGGAAACAGACTTAGCGAATGAATCGTGACACGCATGAAGCTTAAATGTCCACTGAAGAGATGCAAGTCAGATCAGTGGGAAGCCATGAGCGTCTCAAATGAAAACAAACAAAATGTCATATTGCCATCATGTTTTTTATACATCATTTTCCACCGTTTGAGGTATGACTGTCACTCGCAATTCGTCCCTTTCCACCACTGGAGACCATTCATGTGCGTGTAAGTGTAGCTCGATGAGAAGCCACAAATAGGATTGCAGTTCTAAAGATGTACACAGGCATGCTACTGTAAAGCGTTTGGCACAAAAAGGCTTCCACTTCATGACATGTTGACGTGTTTTATGCTACGGCGTGTTGTACCTGGAGGCTCTCAGCCAGCTGGCAGTAGTACTCCTTTACATCCAAGGCTGGCGTGATGTCAGGGCTGCCAAATTTAATAGCTGCCACCCCTCCGGTCGTCCCTTCAGCTGGCTCCAGCAGACCCACTGCCTGCTCACACATGCCACACATACAAACACACAGTGGTGAAGTTCAATCACATCCTTTACTCAGAGGTGAAATGTAACTAATTACATGTATTCAAGTACTGTATTTCAGTTCAGTTTTGAGATCCTGGCACTTCACCTGAGTATATCCACTTAATGCCGGTCTATACTTCTATTTTACATGTCAGAGGGAAACATTGTATTTTCACTTCACTATGTTTATTTGACAGCTATAGCTACTTAGCAAATGCAGATTTTATACTTTTTAAAATATGACGCATTATTATTGATCAAACAACAAAACACTATTTATAGAAGTTAAAATGTGCTTCACTTCATCCAGCTACATTAAAATGCTGCTTATAACAAATCAATAATACATAATAATTAAACACTGAAAGTGGCTATTATTCATAATAAATAGTTATACTTTTGACACTTTAAGTACTTTTCGTAGTTAATATTTAATAATATTTTAAATGCACTTTTATTTGTAATGCAGTATATTTATAGTGTGGTATTGGTACTTTACTAATTGCATCTGAATATGTTACTTAAGTCGTAAGTATTGTCTACAAAATGTACTTAAAGTGTCAAAAGTAAAAGTACTTGTTATGCAGACAAATGTGCCTCATATGTACTAAAATACAGTATTTGAGTAAATGTCCACCTCTGCAAATACAAACACACACAGTACAATTCGATGCATTCACACATAGATCAAAGACTTCAACTTGTTTGTCTTCAGCTTCCAATATGCAGCCCCTTTAGTGAAAACCCCACATCCATTACAGAGAAAATGAACTGTTACAGGGCTGCAGAGGCAGTCGAACATTTTTCTCCTTTTCCCTCCACCTAAATAACGACATGGCTGCCGATTTGTCAGGGGAATACGGGGTATCTGGAAGTGCTGATAATAACAACAGTTAATAAAACAAAGAGAACTTCTGTTTTCATTTGGTATTCAGCCGCATTTCCCGGACTGTGAGTTATCGACCGTGTCCCAGAGGGAGTGTGTTAAACGCCGGGCAGCCCGGCTTTGCAGAGAAAAACACAGTGTGATGGAGTTGGTCCTGCTTCAGCTGCCTCTTTCTCTCTCTGCCTACAGCCTCTAGATCTGATACTGGGGCACGTCTGTCATCTCCTGGCGAGGTGGAGAATATTGTAGAAGGTGGAGAAAGCAGGGTGTGTGTGGATGTGATAGAGGCAATGATGTGCATTAGAAACATCTGCCTATTTTAAAGCAGGATTCTCGTTTCTTGCCAAGAGTTAGATAAGAAGATAGAGATCACTCTGATATCTGTCTGGTAAATATGAAGGTGTTCAGAATTTTCACCTAACGTCATTTGCATGAATTTGAAAGCTGGACCGTTTTTAATCACCCCAGACAGCCATGTTCAATTTGAAACTTGAGCAGATGTGTCTTTGTGTCAGTTTGTATCTTTCTGGTCATTTGTATTTGCATGCATTTACGTGTCATCTAAAATTTTAAATCACCTAAAATTTGCTTTGCATTCGGTCTGAATGTTACAGTGAGTCTACAGGCAGCAGACAGCTATCACAGCTTAGCACATAGTAACAGAAAACATTCACAGATTAACAAATTTAATGTCAGTTGTTTAATCCAAATAACAACCAAAGGGCAAAAATGACAAATTGTGGTTTTATGATGGATATGTATTAAGGTTATGTGCTGGATTTTCTTGGCCAGGAAATGGTGACACATAAATCCCTATAAAACTGCAATTTGTCATTGTTACACTTTTTTGTATTTTCATTAATCAAGCAAGAAAATCAATTACCGAGATCTGAAGGTGCAAGGAGGAGATTTTACATTTGTTCAGAGCCAGGCTATTTGTAGTCACTGTGCGAAGCTGAGCTAACCAGCTGCTGGCTGTGTCATATTCAACAGACAGACGTGAGAGTGAGGTTGATCATTGAACCTTCAGACAGAGAGCAAATAAGTGTATTTCCCAAAATAGTGAACTATACCTTTAAGAGACTGGAATAAAGGCTCAATTGAGCACAAAAAAAATAAAAAGGTCTGGTTCTGACGCGTTGTAGAATTCACTACGTTACGCATCGTGTGTTTCAGTCCTCTCCCCATATGTTTGTGTTGACAGGGCGGCTCTTGGCTCTTCAGCAAGGTGACTGGGGTCATCACAGCTGTGTTTGTCACCACAGGTCTGGGCATTTCTCCAACACTCCTGTCTGACCTAAGTGCTACATTTTGAGTCATTTTCATGGCTATAAACTCTTCCTGTTTCATCACACTGCAGCTATATATCCTCCCTCCCCCTCACCGTTGTGTGCTGGGCCTCCATGTTGGCCAGCTGCTCCTCATAGATAGCCACTTGCTCCCTCAACGCCAAACACCCTGCCGTCACAGCGTCCACTTCCTGCGAAGAAAATCAAGTTAACGAGAGAACAAGGCTGAAGTTCACTTTAATTTCTGGAGGTGTCTGAGAAGGCCACTGCAGTCTGGGAACTAAATCACACCACAGGTTGGAGAAAAGTAGAAAGAGAGTTCCCTTTGTTTCCACCCTGAACAACCATTTTAAGAACCATCAGCACCGGGCACATCCACCTGTTTCACTGAACAGCGAGTAGACGCCGCAATGCAGAGGAAGGGGGAGGAGGAGGAGGAGGAGGAGGAAGATCAGAAGGAGGCTAACTAGACACAAAAGCCCTGTCCACCAATCCTTTTGTCAGCAGGGGTTCTCAGCTCATCTACTCTTTTAAAACAACCAGATTAATTGGTGTTGGATGCAATTACTGTGGGTGCATGCATTTATATTTGGACACACGCAGGGAGGGTTTGGTGGTGAAGTTGCGGAGTCTCGTTGGGAGGGTGGCAGGGTCCTTGATGGACAGCAGCGAGCAAAAGTAGTCTGGTCCTGCTGCTGCTGCTGCTGCTTGTGTTCAAATATCAGCAGCCAGAAACAAACTTCTTTTAAATACATTTTGTGCAACTTTAAAGCAGTATCAATTGATTTTTTTTTGTCCACAAGCTGTAATCACCGACCAGTTAGCACCTTATAACCTTAATCAGTCAAACACATCGGAACAGCTCATCGTGATATATGAGCAAATTGCTGTTTTATATGCACATTTAAACCTGTAATAACCGATCTCTTTTTGGCAGCAGGAACAAGTTAATCCAATCATCTTATTTGGTGATCTTTTCAGCAAACAGTTGCCTTTTTACACATCCAGCAGATGAGGAGGGGGATCAGTATTCATTTGCAGTCATCTCTTGGTTCAACCTGACAAATGTACATTTAGAATTCACACCTCTTTTATCCCTGTTTCCAGCCTACACCAAATATCTGTGATTCTTTTTAGCTGCTAAATGCTGCACTGTGTTCACCAGCTGGACACTAACTCTGGCAGCCATTTGGTGTTGGGCAGGTAGCGTGCATCAGGCTTTTATAGCTTTTTCTCTGATGAGACAAAACAATAAAGTTGTGGGCTGAAAATCCAAAACAACAAGCTGAAAGTCACACAAAAATGTCCACAGAGCTGAATTTGTGTTTTTGTCAATAAACTTAAATATTCATGACCAACAATGCAGAATTCCAAGGGACAATTTATCTTTTCATAATATCTGTAAAGAGTTACCAATCAAATAATATTTTGGTTCAAATATTGCTAAATCCTGTATGATGCTTGGAAGAACGTGATGAAGAGTGCAGACAAAAACAGAAATCTAGCACATGAAATAACCTAAACTGCTCTGACTGTTTATGTAGGACCCATTGCAAAAAATAAGAACCTAATTGAAAAAAATAAGTTTTCAGGGCCTTTAAGTTTCCTCAGCATTTCAAAATCCAGTGTCTTTTAATGGAGTTTTTTAATAGAGTTTCTCTCCTTGTTCTCGCTAACAGTGGCTAAAGAACATTTCCTTTCTGTGACCATTATTTTCACCTTTGAGAGCAAATGAATGCCACTTGCACTAACTACATATAAAACAGGCTGAACTCTCCTCCTCATTCATCCACTTGCTTGTATTTGTGTTTTAATTCTGGTGAATATTGTCATTCCACTGGTGCTACTGCGTTTTACCTCAGCCAACTAGGTCTGTGATGCAAGACACTAGTGAGACAAAAAGTCCCATGTAAAAATAACTATGAGACAATGAAGAGGGGGAATTTGTGGGCCTTGAATATGGAGCAGAATTGGCAGGAGAGAAGCAACACAATAGCCTGTAGTATTCTTTAAAACAAACTGAAAATGTCTCGTTTCATCACTGTCAGTCTGCCATTATGTTGAGAGAACTGCAGCTCGTTGTGGGCTGAGCTGTGTAGTATTCGCTCCTCTCCTCCGCATCCCTGCTCTTCCTCTCTACCTCCCCGCCGATTTCCCACCAAGTCTCGTCGCCCTGCAGCTGCTTCCAATTCAGAACCAGAGAACTGAGCCAGCAGGAACATTACGGCACCGTATTACAGCCTGCATTACATCTGTAAGGGAGAAATTAAAGCCTCCCTCGCATCTGGCCTGGCTTGGAGGAGACAGGGCTCCAGCATGTGTGAGGGAAGGGGGGGATATGAGGAAAAGTTGGTGGCTCAGGTTGCAGTGGGCCACAAGCCCAGATTGTGTGACTGCTGGTGATCAACACTTGTTGGGTAGGGCTACAGAGGAGCAGCTGTGGAGTTTCAGCTGATTCACCTGGAGCCCGAGAGGAGAAGGAGCAGGGAGGCGCATGACAACACTGCCATCTAGTGCTGAAGATACATTATCACAACAAAGGTCTGATAATGTACAGAACAGCACATTTTATATATTATTATTATTATTATTATTATTATTATTATTATGTCATCAGGGTTATCTCAGAAACCCCATATTAACAACTGGAAGTGTTGAGTTTGAGGGTGCAACTGAAGGCGCAAATGGTTGGTTATGGAAAATGTAGTATCAAGTGTCTCTGGAGCTATCAGAACATATATCACAAGCTTTTGACTTTTAACTTCATGGTAATCAATTCTGCAATTTTAGCAAGCAGTTAAAAGTGTTTGATGAGTCTGACTCTCTGTAACTGGGTTCAATTACAGCACTGATTTCTTTCAAATTGGGTGCAGAAAATACTCTGATTTGAAGGATACTTTACTTGAAAAGCTTCCTCCATTTCTGCACTTCAATGGTTTATTTCTTATCTATACAGATGTAATAAATTGTCCTTTATAAATGAACCCTTTATGGATATCAGTTTAGGTTAAATGGTAACAATAAAGTTGGCAACTCAAACGTAACGTAACCTTGGTTTGCTTTAATTACTTAAATTTAGCTTAATCAGTAATTCCATAAAATTAATGTGTATTATGCAAATTATATATTTTATGTAGTGGGACTTGTGACCTCACTGTTTTCAAATCCTGGCTACAGACCTGGTTTTCACCAACCTCCACTAACAACTTTTACCTCGGCAACATCTTGTCGCTCCTGCTGGAAGAGGATCCTCTGCTGTGCAGCCGTCTCGTACTCTTTCATCAGACGATCAAGCTCTTTCTGCAGCTCCTCAGTGCTACACAGAATCTCATCCTGCAGGGGAGATGCAGAGAAGACAGTGATGGATCTTGACAAGGTTACAGATCAGGCCTGCCTGTCACTGAAGCAAAATTGATTGGATGGGATGAGAAATGCGACGTCTATGAGTAAACCCAATTTAGGAATGTCACACATAGAGAAACATGCAGCAGACACACCCAGCTGCAGCGACACCCACCCTCTCCCTGCGCAGTCTTTCCACCACTGCATCCAGGCTGTAGTCAGGCACAGCCACGGTGGAGGTGATGCTGGAGGAGGCTTGTCGACTGTTAAGCTTGTCCTCTAGTTCAACAATCTGACATTCAAGAGACTCATTCTCCTCCTCAAAACAATGAGCCTAAAGAGCACACAGACAGATTAAATAGGTATTAAAGTCAGGACAGGTCAGTGCTGCATCTATATAGACTCACTGCTTCATTTAATGAGAACATAAGATATGACTCAGGAGAATGAAAATAAAGTGCTGGTGTGTCATTGGGAGCAGTACAAGTGTTTGTCCTCACCAGTTCAATAAACCTGACCAGGCGGTCATTGAGGGCAGCGATGATGGTGCGGTCCTGAACAAACTGGTTCAGACCCTCCTTGTTGAGCGCCTTGGCAGCAACAAAGTCTAACTTGTCGCAGTCACACTCGTCAGTGGCCACGCCCCTGAGGGAAAGACACAAAATACCAAGGACTGGACTGAACTCTGAAGGATCCTACTCGAGATAATCTGAACTTCCTTCAGGGAGAGTTACTGACTTTACCAAGTATGCAGTGGTATATATTTAGAAGAGAAACCAGTTTGACTTCAAAGTATCATTCTTTAAATTCTTCAGTTCATTTTAGCCATGTCTGTCAGGGTAAATGAACACAGTAGACCATGACGTAATGTTTTCCAAGAGCACATTTCTCATCGCCATTCAGGAAAAACCCAAAGAATGACAACACCCTGGTTCAGGAACTTAGCCCCAACACATCTGCCGCTGGTTAAAAACATCTGAAATTCTACATATATTAAGTGGAAAAACACATCTTAAGATCTTAAAACTGTCTGACGTTGCCCTCCACCCCATAGACCCACACTGACCTGACGGAGGCCCGGTACTGCCCTGCACACTGCACACTCAACCCTCCATTTCGACTCCAGCTATCATCCTCAAACAGCTTGCGGTACGAAGACACTCTGAGCATGGCCATGGCTTTGGATGGGTCCAAACTGAGCTACAACACAACAGACAAATAGTGGCAGCAGGTCCAATGCAGGGCTTTTATATTCACAGGGAATAAGAATGTAGCAGTGAGGTGAATGATCTCTCACACCCACAGTGTAGACTAAGTATAGAGTGAACATCAGCCAGTAACGATTTCACATGTACCTGAAGACTCAGGCCCCAAAACCAGGGTACAGACATTGTTTTTCTTGTTGTTAAGAAGCTGTCAACAAGACAATGGGAAAACAAAACAGCTTTATACACAGTTTTATTTCTGTTAAATAAATTAAAAGCACCAAAAATCTGAAAAGTTGAAAACAGGTGCGAGTGTTTCCTTGTGTACCTTAATTTCATGAATCGATTGTGACAAAACTGAAGACAAAAGGCAAAATGAATCCATACAAATACATCACTTGGTACAGTGGCATAAGACAACACTTAAAATCAGAGAGTATTGAGTATATTGATTTTGTGTTCGACATGAGGATGGTAGATTTTGTACAGAAAAAGAATAAAGAAATGGCTATTATAAAACGGCTCTCCCAAATCTGAATCACAAAGGAACTGTTTCTTCAGGCCCAAGCCACCTTTTGGCAAAGCTCGGCTTGATTAAGACCAACAGAAGAATCTAGTGTATCGATGGCAATAAGGCAGAAGAAACTACACAAGAATAGAGCAACTTCAGCCCGACAGGCATTTCTCTAAGTGCCATGATTGTCAGTGTTGTCACATTATCATCATGTGTTCACATTGTCTCCAAATATCTTGTGAAGTTTTAGGAATCACGACATAACAGGAGATAATGACCAGAAATTAATGTCATGAATATGAGTGTTTTTGTTCACTGGGAAAGTTAATGCTGACATCTCTTGAGTAAAACTATTAAAGAGGAAACACTGTTCATTATACACAGTTCCTTATTTCACTAACCATGACATGTTGTGGAACAGTGACTGCAGGAAAAAAAAAATCCTCTGTGGCACAAATGAGAAAGGTGCACAAAGACAGGCTG
Organism: Centropyge bicolor; assembly: GCA_037975185.1. Taxonomy (NCBI): domain Eukaryota; kingdom Metazoa; phylum Chordata; class Actinopteri; family Pomacanthidae; genus Centropyge; species Centropyge bicolor. The sequence goes on from JBBMOC010000002.1 coordinate 10,022,459, forward strand.
TATCCTGCAGAGTAATGAGCCATTAAATCTTGCTAAACTTGCACCCAGAAAATGCTGCATCACTTAAAAGGGGAGTATTACTCATCTGCATTCACCACGAGGAACACAACGGCTGTGTCTTGGCATCACACAGACCTAAAACAACGAATAATGAGCTTTAAGATGTGGCAGAAGTGAGGAAAAAGACGCTTGCAGACATCAACTGTACCACCTTCATGACAAACATGACAACTGTAAACACCATCACAGATTTGCATCACCATACCGACAGTCAAATACCCATGAGACAGGGAAACACTCACTATTTACATGTTTTAAGACATCGAGAACCACAGAGGGTGACTCTTCACTCGATTCCCGTGGACCAAGAAGTTAGTGTGTTAACAGACTTGTTTTGTAACTTAAAGAGGAACTGGCAAAACGAGATGTAAGGCTCACGGCTGAAGTCACACAAAAACACAGCAAACATTCACGTTTTCTTTGACAGGAGGATACAAACAAGCCATGAATATTTCCGATGAAATATTTTACAACCAACGCAGAGCTGAAAGTAAACCGTAGTAGGAACAATAAACTGTTCAGATGGTGCAAACTCAGAAGAAAAAAATATAAATAACAGTTAAAATACAAGGTGTATTTTGTGGGTATAATATTGTCCCCTCAGTTAAAATGCTGCAGAATGAATGATTGTCATGATTTATCTTAAGCTTAAACATTCTTAGAATATAGATTTCCATAACTGTTCCATTTGAATCTATTTAACTCTTCGACCGTATTCTAGTATTCAGTCTACTTCTTAAAACGTATTTTTCTTTAGTGTGAGTCTTTCTCTTAGCATCTATGGATACATAGTGTTTTCATGTTCATTCAACTCACTGTTCAGGGGACATTTTGGCATGAGCACCTACAACAGGGAGGGTCAGCTGAGGATGAGGACGACTCTAGTCTGGAGGCACGGGGGCCTTCGCGTCATCAAAAAGTGCACAGGCATCAGTTCAAAACTCTTCCAGGTGCTTCCAAATCCAGCGAGCAGTCATTCTGTGAATGAACTGAAGATATGACACTTGGTAAAATCATCATAGTTCTAAAGGTAGTCTTCCACTAACATGAGAGTTTGTGAAGGGTGCAAAACAGCTGCACTGGTCTCCAATAGATGACAAAATACCAAGTGGATTATGTTATACAGTGTCCAACAGGTCCAGGTCCTTTGCCAACATTAAGCCAGGTTGGAAATCAGTTCCAAACCTGACCGACGTCATTAGGGACTATCAACCTTGGTTACTCCTCGTCTCCTGCCATGAGGAAACCCAGGATGAAGTCGATGGCTTTCTGCCGGTCATGTGGCGTCTGCCTGCCCACCAGGTTGGGAGGTGGTCGGATAAGGAGGCTGGCAAAGAGTGTCGCTAAGATAAAAGAACAGGACAAAGAGGTAAAGAAAATGATCAACTAACAGAAGAGTCACTTTTCTATCAAGTTAAATTAAACACTTTCAAATGTTCTGTGTAGTCAAGAAAATATCATTGTCACTGTAGCAAACCTACTTCACAGGCTGGCTTCTATAAAAGTGATGGTGAAATCCCTGATTGTTACTCCGAGGTAAGAAAAAGTGTGAATAATTAGTGCTCTATAGAATCCATAAAAATACCTCCTGCAATGCCTTTAAATAAGATGCAGCACATTAGCAGTATGGTAGAGGTTTTGTTCTAGCTCAAATTCAGTACTGGCACCTAAATGCATTTAATTATTACTTTACTGCAGTATTTTGCATAAAGGTTTACATGAAATAATAGTATTAACACTGTGCAGCATTTTGTCTTCGTGTATTGTTGGTGTTGTTGAATCTCATAAGAATGCATGTCAGATGTTATGTACACCATTTTTATGCAAGTATAACAAAAGAGGGGCTTCTGTTGTTGTCGCAACAGCTTATGGGGGATTAAAATAACTGATGTTGAAAACAAACACAGAGAAAGCCACACATACGACAAAACTATTTACACTACAATGGTCTTTTTTTAGTCACACATTATGCCATGTTGTCTAAACTAATTGAAACTGATACACTGGGGTAATAAACATCAAACTAGTTGTTCAATGAGCTTCAAAGCATCAACATACCTATGAGACTGGCTGTCAGGTTATTGTTGTGGGAGTGCTTGAGTAGTTCCTTCAGGAAGGCCATTAAGTAGCGGAACACGTTGCGGTGAGCCCGGGGCAGCTGGGAGATCAGCTGTCAATTGTCAGAAATAAATATGATATGTCACAAATCTTACTGCATGTAGTATATGGTAGAGAGCTAAAACAGTCTTTCTGCACTCTTTTCTATGCAGTTGCATAAAAAAACACTTCAAAATTCATCTAAGAAAACAGAAGGCAATGCCTCACTGGCAAACATCAAACAGTATATTTCAGAGTGAACAGACAACTATGTGGTATTTTTAGTGAACACACTGTACCTGTTTGCAGAGGCGGCTGTCATGAGCGCAGTCTAGGCACCGTTGGTAGAGTTCATAACACACTACTGGCTCCGGCAAGGCCTCCAAGAAGATCAACAGAGCCTCAGCCACAGAGTGGTTACAACCAACTTTATAATCAGTCAGGGAACAACAAGCACATATGGAATTCAATGCCATCCTGCATCATTCATATGGATATTAGCGTAATACACAGGAGTGATGCAGGTAGATTGAGCATGGCCATTTTCAGACCCTGTCTTCTGGTTACTATCTGTCAACACGTAAAAACCTCACTTAAACTTTAACAGTCAGTAACACTGAGCACCCTTATCACTCTGATTTCCTAACCACAAAAAGTGGCATAATTACTGTTGCTACTACTGTTATTATAATAATATTGCTAACACATTCTTGTTACACAACAGGTTGCATGTGTCAGATGAGTTAGTATGTAACTGAGCGCTGCTCGTGTCTGTGAGACTGGCTTCATAAACAAGGATACAGACAGTGTCTGGGATGCTGGTGTCCAGACAGTCGATGATGCTCTGCAGCTCCTCCTGGAGGCCTGGTGTCTGGAACAAATCCTCCTGGGAGACATTCACACATAAATATGGAACATTTAAAGCAGTTGCCACAAGAACCTCTGAGCCCAGTTAGGGTCAAAAATGTTAGTTTAGTAGTCATTGTGTTATGCATAAACAAGATAACATGGATCTACAGGACACATCTCTTGTCCCATTCTCCACAAATAAAATCAGGCCTTCCTAATCATCCATATATCCTGTATTGTAGCGGTTACAGTTGTAGCCTTCTCACCTGATCGCAGGACTTGGTGAAGAGATGGTTGACCAGAATCCACACTTCCTTGGGGATCTTTAGAGGTTTGTCCTCAGTGCTTGCACCGTCCACCATCAGGAAGTTCACCTTCGACTTTTCCTGATGAGAAACAACACAGTCACTATGTTTTACACTGACACATTGTAGCCAATACATTAGATTGTTTCCTAGAATATTATACTGATATTTTCCCATTTATTTATAGAGACGACTAGAATTACTGCATGTGACACTGATCTGATTAATTAGTGATGGGGTAAAAGCAGCAGTGAGATCAGGATTATCTCTGGGGTCTGGAAACTTGAAGGAGAGATATTTTAGAAAGAGCTGGATATTGCATTCTTTTTGTCTCTGCAAATGGATCCCCGAGACTCATGAGAGATGTCCAAAAATAACCACAGCTAGTGAGGCTGCACATAAATGCAGGGGAAACTGGGCCTTTAATGGGGGACAATGTTAAACTAACATGCAGAACTAATGTGATATTCTGAAAAATGTTTCAACACCCAAGGCTTCTACTGTGAATTGGGTGAATCTTCCAGAGGGGATTCAGGACCAAGAAAGCTTTAACTGTGACATTGTAAAGAAACTGGGCCTAATTTATATTCTAAGTGGATATCTGTTTACTCATGCAGCTATTCAGTTTCAGTGATCAGTAACGAGTTATGAAATGGAAGAGGAGACTTGTTTTTTGGCTTCACAGGAGTGTTTGAATTTAGGTGAACAGACCTTAATACTTCTTCTCATTAGCTTTAATCATGTGTACGAGGGAGCTGTGCAGTCAGGGTGACCCGCTGTGAAATGAGATTTAGTGTGTTGCTGTGAGTCTAAGTTTCATTGGACTGGTGTACCCTGTCCTCAATAGGCCAGCAGAGATTTAATGGGTGACTGATTCGCATACAGAGATTATAACAAAACTGGCACGGCCTGGTCTGTGATTGCCTGTGGGTTACCAATTGTTGCCTTTGTGTTAGCTTTCTGAAATATAGAGAAAGTATGTAGATCAGTTTTCTGATGAGCTAGCACATTTTTAAAATCAACCTAAAGTGTAAACAGGAGGCAAGTGTCAATCTGAAATATATTATTAATGTACTACAGCAGGTCAACATAACCTACCCTGGAGCTTCAACTGATGTCCTGACTAATTCTAACAATGTTTAAACAATCTTCCCTTTACAACATGAATAATTAAGGAAGGTCAGTAAAGAGTCATAAAGCAGACACGATTACCAATGTCTTGCAACAAAGATGTCATGATCCTGCCTTGTCCAATAGCTGATCAGTATCACTGTTAATATTTTACCTTTTCCATGTAGCTGTCCTCTCCCTGAGCGAGAAGTCAGCCCACAACCACAGTGAAGAGTTGGAAAGGAATGATCAACACAAGCAGAGGCGATGAAGGGAAAAGAAAAAAGAAAAAAAAAAAGAAGAAAGTAGATAGAAGTGATATGCATAATCACAGAATCAGAAAAGTAGATAGATTATTGATCTTTCTTGCGTAAATCATTGATCAAGTACACCAGGCCAGTAGGAAAATAGAATAGTTTAAATAGAGATAAAGGAGCACTGAATGATAGAAGCACTACGTTCCAAAGCCAAATCAGATAAAGTCAAAAATAGCTTTATGGAAACAGACAGAGGTGAATGTGTTAAGACCAGAGGAGTCTATTTATATAAAGCACGAATATGGTCCTAACCTGAGTCAGTTTTCCCCTGTTCTTTAGGAGCTCCCTTCCTATGTTTTGGCCACTTCCTCGTTCCCTTGGCCCCTCTCGGCCAGAAATATACAGGTTGAGACATTTTAAGCTCTCCAAATATAGGCTCTCTGTGTGACTGAGTTTCCCCTGAGGGAGTGAACAAGCCCTCACGCGTTCCCGCTCAGGTTTCAGGTAGTGAATAGCTACAGAGTGAGGAACAGCCATCGGATTACAATCTGAGCTAAACTGCCCTGTGTCGAGGAAGGTTTATGTTTCACAATCAGAGTTTCGCTTAAGCTGAGTGAAATATGTCTCTGTCAACTAATCCCATCACTTTGAACTGGTCTAATTGGACTTCCTTTTTCATGACCACTGGACTAGCTTTCCCTCACCAGGTCAATGAGTTTGGTGATGGGGATCTCTCTGATGGGCTTCTTCATGCGGCACAGAGTATCCAGCGAGGTGCCAAAGCAGCTGGGCAGGTAGTTGCCAGAGATGGTAATGAAGTAGTCCTTTCCACGATCCAGATGGAGCACCAGAATGTCCTCGATGGAGTCCTCTCCAGAGTTCAGCAGCGTGACTGAGTCTTTGCTGACATACACCTCCAGATAGATCTCCAGGGTCTCATCTGGAAGGTAAGGAAGAGGTTCACAGGGAAAACTTTCTGAGGAGCTCTGATGAGAACATTGTCAGAGTAGCTGCCTCCGTGTTGTTGATTTTACTGCAAACTAAAGAGATATTCAAACTAAAGGAACATTTCTTTGTGAGAAAATATACAGTAATTATAAACTTAGTCTGTTATCTATTGTTTCTGAACACTAATTATCACCTAACCCTACAAGCTGCCTTTTTAACAAACATTACAAAGGGGTCAACACATGATGAAGAAACTAGCCAAATAAATAAACACTTTCTGCAACATTTAAAAAAGGGTGAATGGCATGATCCTTCACATTATTCAAAACAACACTCGCACTGTGGTAAACAACACAAAATTATCCTAAAGGGCTGTAGCTAAATTTATAATCTCCCTTTTACATTTCATCAGCAATAACGAAAATACCACATGATCACAGATCGAAAATCTGAGGTAACAAGCCTAAGGATAATACAAAAAGAAAGGGAGTCATTAAGATAAAAAGGACTTACTCGGCTCCAAGAATCCATCGCTTGGCTCGGCACGGAGCCAAGGCTTGCAATACTGCGAGTCATTGAGTTTGGGGATGAAGGCAAAGTGACAGGGGACCTGCCCGTCATTTGATATCAGGAAGCGCTCCTTTTGAAGCTGTCGGAATTTCACATTCTCAAATGTAAACTGCAGAGCAAAGACAGAGAGGCAACATTATTCACAGGTTCATAAGAAGAAATTAGAAAAGATGACTCTGTATTAAAAGGTCATTAGTGATTAGTGCCTGAAATTATATCACAGAGGAAGAAACATAAGTCAAACCCCTCAATATGATGACTGCATTTGTATGTGAGGATTTTTACCTCTCTTCTGCTCAGAGATACAGATGGAAGGAAATCATTCTCCATTCTGTCCATTGCCCGAACAATCTCCTCAAACACCTTTTTGTGGCGCTCCTCATTCACCACCTTAACCTGTTCAACAAATACAAAGGTTATATTTGTCAAGTGTTGTCCAAATTAACAGCAGAACCTTGCATGTTCCAACCAAACCAGTCTGTTAAAGAATTTTTATTTGACTTCGTTTCTTACCCCGACACTGAAGAGGGCGCTGACAGGTTTGTGGTCACTAGTTTGCAGCTCCATGTGACTCCGGTATTTGAGCTGCTTGACATTGTTGCCCCTCCACAGGATTCTGTCACACCAAGCCGGGACACGACACTTCCCACTACAGGAAACAGTAACAATTTCACAGGCAAAATTCAGACAGGTCAGACATCAGACACACATACAGCAATGCTGACTCTGTATTAGTGTAATGATAAGGCTGGAAAAGGCTTCCTTATTTAAACAGGATTCCTAAGAAGAAAAACTGAAACCCTGGACAAGTTGGCAATAACACTAGCAAATCCTGGACTGAAAAACAAAACAGAAAAAACAGAGATATGTTTTTACCTTGAGTCCCACCGATCCGTTTTAGGATCGTACTTATATGTGGGAATGAAGTTGATCTCTCCCTCCATGAAGTCTGTGAAAGCTCTCTTTGTCTGCCTCTGGATGTTCAGCTACACAATGAGAAGTGGCAACATATATTATTTATTATTATTTGCAACGTCTTATTTGGTGAAAGAGTCAAAACAAAAGCTTTTATCAATTCACAGAATTAAATAGGAAATCATGACAGATCAAACAACCTGTGTAAAAATGGCAAAACAGCTTCTGTTATATATTTGCCTTACATCTATTTAACATGAAACATCTACTATTATTTTCACACATGCAAACACATTTCACTAAGGGCTACTGAGCAGAAACAATTGAGTTACAGCTTCAGTGCAAAAAATCTTATTTTAGGTCAAAATAACCAAATATATCACAAATTATCATGCAATACTTTTAAAACTGCTAAAAAGAGGAACTATAGCTCATAATAGAAACAGAGGCAATGATAGGAGCATTTTTTCTGTTCTTAATAATTAAGACAATTATTTTTTAACCTGTGCAAATATTTGTGTTTTTAGACGTTTTTCAAGATACGGTAGAAAAAGATTTTCTTCAGCAGTTGGTTATTAGTGCACAACAATAAACACTGATCTGGGTAAAAGTCTTACCTGATCAACCTCCTGAAGCTTTTTTAGCTCACTCTTAGCAATGTGCTGTTTGACCTCAGCAGCATCGTACATGAACAGACGATAGTTTAGATCCCCCAGCCAGATTACGACACTGAAAAACAAAAAGAAGAAGTTAGCTTAAAACAAGATAATTACAGCAGTGCCAGAGAACTGAAGTCTGTAGCTCATATTTCTACAGTTACTAAAGACAGTGACACTGATTAAGTGCAATTAATAAGATGCATGTAAAATCAACAAATTAGAATAAAAACACAAGAAATAAGTTACAGCAAGCTGTGAACAAAGCCTCAATCTGACGATACACACATTACTAATGACAGTAAAAACAGACTTTGAGCATTAATTCAGAGCCATGTTCTCACTCTGGGGGTGAATGATTGAGGGACTCACTCGTGCTTGACAATACTGAGAGGCGGGTAGTCCAGTAAGTGGAAGGTCATGCGGGCACATATGTCTTTATAGTCCTGGTTGCGGCGCTCGAAATCTTCTACGTGTGCTGCTAGATGGGAGTTGACGATGCAGAAGCTGGTGTTGTGGAAAACAAACCTCACTGCCACACCTCCTTTGTTCCCCTGTAAAAAAAAAAAAGTACTTTAAAAGATCTGCCTGTCAGTTTGACATTTAAACAGCTACTTATTTGAATAAAGGCAAAATACGTGCAGGAATGACGTCAACAAACCATTTTCCCCATGATTCCTGTCCCCACATGCTCTGCAGCCACTTCTTTTATGTGATTCTTGTGTGCCTTTTTGACAAAGACCACAAGCATCATCCCAACTAGTCGTATGATCCGAACCTGCAGACATTAAAAAAAGCAAGTTAGTATCAAGGATTAATTCATGGTAAATGGTTATATTTACACACAGATAGGAGCAAGCTAACGTACAAGGTGCTGGTTTGAGCATTGGGAGGAATTTGGGCTTCAGTATCTTGCTCCAATGACTCTTTGATATGTGGACAGGAGGAGCCCAGAATTGAATTGCCTGTGATTAGTGAATGACCTACTCTACCTCATGAGAAATAACCACCCAGTTCATCTTTCAGAATGTCTTCCTCTACTCACCCTCTTGTACTTGGCTTTTGGATGCAAGCTCTTCTCCACAGCTTCCACCCACAGTTGCTCCTTTGATGAGTCCATGTAGAAGAAAGCCTCAGTGCTTAGATCCAATTCTTGAAAACTAGTCATAAGGCAAGTCACCATATTGGATGTTATTGAAGCAAGAGCAGAACACAGTACATATATATATATATATATATATATATATATATATATATATATATATATATATATAAAAAAGACTTCAAGGTCAGAAAAGTGCTGTGTGATAAATTGTCACTGACCCCAGAGCATAAAGATCGGGAGGTTCTGTGTCACAGCAGAGCCATGGTTCGAGGCCGCTGTCTGGAGACTGGCCGTTCACGTTCCATGTTCCTGTGAAAAACCTATAAACAAAAAACAGTGTTTATGCACAGTGTAGGGCAAATGTGTGCAGGAGCAGATTTAATTTCTATATCAAGACAACCAAAGTAACAATATACAGAATAATGTTCCTCTCACCTGAAGGTCTCGATGTCCACATATTCATTCTCCTTCTTACCCAGGCGGTGTTTGATGAGATATTCTCTTTGTCCGGCCTGGCTGGAGAACATAGCCTGTCTCATGCTGTTGGTGGAGGGGCTGTCGCACCAAGATGGTTGCCTGTCCACACGGTCAAACCCTGACCTGAAACTACTGGAAAGGAAGAAGCAGGCATTATTAACACCGGCAATGTTTTAGATAGATTCCACACGTGGATACTGTAAAATCAACCAGCTTACTCTGGTTTGGTGCTTGTGATGGTGGAGTTGTCTTTGGCCTGTTGGGAGACAGCTTTCTCTTTAGGGACTGGTGGGGGAGGCAGAGGAGCGGATGGAGTGTAGGAGGCTTTGCGAGGAGGTAGAGGAGGGACAGGAGGAGGCTCCCTGGAGGCCACAAGGCGATTCTGATGGTTTTTCTTTTCCTCCACTTTTAAAGTGTGGTTGAAGTTGTCCTCAAAGCCAAAGTCTGAGGCAAGTGATTGAACTGGATCTTCAGAAACAGGAAGTTCAAAAGCAGAGGATTCAATGGAACAGCAACAGAAACTAATTTAGCAGATAAAGGCTTAAGCTCATAACTGAAACCTATACGTACCATATAGACATCTTTTTCTTAACTGTTGTATTTTGTTACATGTAAACACAGTGCATCCATATGTTACCTGCATTGGTCTGATTTGCTGACATGGTGTTGTTGAGGTTGGGAGGCAGTGCACTGGTAGATTTGGGTGGGTTGACTGCAGAGCCCACAGAGTTAGCAGTCTTGTTAGCTCTTTGCGGTGGGATGGGGACTGGTCCTCTCAGGGCTGTTGGTGCAAGGGGCTCCATCGCTTTGGGTTTCCTAAGTTTGGATTCAACTGCAAAAGTGAAACAGCATTGTCAGCAGGAAGCACAACACGATCCAGGCTCCACACAACCTTACTCAGGCAGAAGGCAGCATCTTTCCAAGGCATTTCTTAAGCAGTGTAAAAATAAACCATGATGCTACAGCTTAAGCAAAACTAATGTCTTACATGTCTTATATCCTGTTTCAACTGACCACTCTGAATATAAATATGAACTCAGATAAAAATGAGACCACACCCAGAAGAGCAATGTTGTCATAACAGGAAGTAGAGGATACTAGCTCACAAGTGGCTGGTTGATAATAAGACTGAAGAGGTTCCTCTGTAGTGCTACTGATTATTATAAGATATCACAAACATTAACTGGCGAATGAAAGCAAATGAAAGCGAAACTGGATGAACAGGTTCTGAATATAAAAATAAATACAACTCACTGCTCCAACATGATCCCACACAAAAATTACTATTTCTCCAGGGTGTTGGTTAGTGAACATAGAAATATTATGGAGGATATTCCTAAAAAAAATCTCTCTCAGTCATCACCTACAATGGTGTAGGTATCTAGAGAGACACTGCCTTCTGCCTGTATATTCTTATTATTTTTGCGGTATTTGGGACATTTCTGGGCATCGAACTTTGTCAGTGTGTAGCCTCCAGGTGATAAATAACAAAATAATCAAGCACACAGGAGGTGAGGTCAGGACCTTATAAAAACGTAACAACCAGGTACCTTTGCTGTCTGTCTGTGTCATGGTTGTATAAATAGCTGCAGGTCTGTTTGACCAAGAGCGCAGACACACGCAGAGCAAAAAGGTGACAGTGGATTGCTTAGGCTGCATTGACACAAGAACTGACAATATGCCACCTTCCTGCAGGGTTGTGCAGAGGTGTTGCCATATTTATTGATGATTTAGAGTGTAACTGCCATGAAACAATCAGGAAATAATGTTTTCTCTGATTCACTACTTTGTTCTCGCTAACGTTGCTTCCTCTACTCATTTACTCCCCTTGCTTGCTCGACCCCCACTTCACTCCACATCACTCTCCCTTTCTCTCCCTCTCTCGCCCTGCCATGGAAGAGGGGCCAACTTTAAATGGTGTGTTTATAAACAGCAACAGATAAAGATGCAAATGCAGTAGTCGTTTACCCTCAGGGTTACAGTTTGACACGAACATCTCACCGCTCTTAGTCAAAAGGTTGCCAGGGCTGCAGCAACAGAATGCATTGTAAAACTCTATTCATCATGTTTCTCAAACACACACACACACACACACACACACACACACACACACACACACACACACATACATACATACATACATACATACAAACCAGTGTGAGCATAATGTGAAATAAACTGAATACATTTTTCCAATATAAAATATATGTTCCGTATATGGGGAATTTTGAATTGTGGCATCTTTTACACTCCAGATGAGTCATCACATATTCCAGTCTGCTACTTTCCTTCTAAACTGTTTTTAAGGTCAACAGAATATCTTGAATACATAAACAGATAAAAATATTCCCCAAAAAGAAAAATTACAGCAATATCACTGCCAAATGTGCAATTGCTTTTTACTTTCTCAAAAAAAGTTTTTGTGATTGAAAGAGAGTATCATGTAAATGGATAAAGCATAAAAATGAAAACATAACAACACAAGCATGAGTTCTTTCGGGCAGCGTTCTCAGAGGTGGGCTGGCATCTTAAAAGGTGAATCTGATTTCAAAAATTGCAGCCAAATAAGTCTTTCCATCAATGTGTGGATGGAAAGAATACACAGGAAATCAGCGAGGGCTGTAATCCACCCTCGGTGAATAAATCTTAGATGAGTGATTAAATAATTAATCATCCAACTGCTTTAGACTGCAGACAGAGAAGTCTTACCTTGTTGCTGAGCACTCTTCACCTGGGTGAGGAAAGTCTGGGTCCGCTCATCGTCCTGGAGTTCCAATAGCAGCTCAGGGGCTTTTTCTCCTTTGATTCGTAACCTGACACAGGCTTGAGAGGAGCAGAGAAAACACACACGCTTACACACATGTTGGACACCTCTAGACTTTGCAAACGCATTAAAAATGCAGGCTGTCGAGAAAACAAAGCAAAGTGATTTAAAAGTGAGACAATCCAGCGTTCTTTCAGAGAGCCCTGGTAACTCATGACCAGCATCTGCCGCTAAATAAAGGATGTAGACATTTGGCTGAAGGCATGCTCTAAAAATGTGGTATGGCTGGATAGGGGCTGTGTTGCAATAAATGCCATGCGTTAGCTTACTTTTGTTCCTGCATTAAATTATTCTTTCCGTTTGCTTGAAGGACCAAAACAACATGTTTTCTGTATAATGTCTATTTGAAGACCAGGCAGAAAAAGGAATTATCAGAAGAAAAGTAAAAAGTACTCACGATCTACTGATAAGTTTATAAGAAGAGCCTCTTCAGCCTCTGAAATGAAGAGAGGAAAGAGGGTTTAAAAGGTGCATTCAGTTCAAAGGTCTGTTGTGGGAGTAAACCAGAAGCATTGTAAATTGTCAGGCTCTGGTTGTTGTGTGTTGATTTTTAAATGTTGGCCTCCAGGAAATGAGGAAATGCTCCAATTTTACACCACTGTGACGTGACTGTGTAAATGAGTAGACACACGACACACACTACTACGCATAGTAGGTTAAAGAATGTGAGGTGACAGTTCACTTAATAAATATGCTGTGTTTACTGGACAAAAAGGGCAAACATCTTATAGTTTGCAGCTGATTATAAATAGTGAATTTCGACAAAATGTTACAGCTCTAAAATTAACTTTTAATATAATTTGACTATTTTTGACTAATTTTACTAACATATTCTCGGTAACATCTGAATTTGATAGAAAAAAAGGTCACATACCTCGCACAATTTCAAAATTATTATTGATGGGTATAGACAGCTGAGCAACTGGACGAGACACAACAGCATCAGGGGTGGCCAAAACACCCAATCTGTATGAGAACAGCACAGAGTTCAACTTAGTATTGGCTCTGTGGTTTTATCATCTTAAATATCATTTAAGATTGTTATACATTTCTCAAAAAAATAAAATTATACAGATGGGCTGCAGCAATTCTTTCTCATAACAGCCATTCCCTTAACACAACATTGTCTTAACAGCCATTCTCGCAAGACAAATCGTGTTTCATGCACAGCATTCAGTATGAAAATATAAGATTAGAATAAATGGATATTTTAGATGCAAAATGGTTAAATGTACTATTAGGATTAAATTATAATTATCAAGGGATTAAAATGTGAATTTAAGATTAACAATAATCTGAAATGCACATGCACACATGCAAAAGTCTTTAGTCTAATTTGCAGATTTCCTGAGTTACACACAAGCACACAATGACACAAAATTACCTAGCAAACGTTCTGCTTCAGTCAGGTTTTGTTGACAAAAGTCTACTGTAGTAACCAGAAGTACATTCAGAGGAGCTATGCTTTCAGTCATTAAATAGTCGATAAAAGCTGCTTCAAATCTGTGATGTGGGTTAATGTAGGCAGGGTCATATTTCACTCTCTAACAATGGCTGACTAACAGCCGGGGTCAAAGCAGCATGCTGGGCACTGCCCACGCTTCCCCTCTGCTTCACAGTAAGTCTGATTACTGTTGAAGAGAGGAAAATGATTCAGCGCTGCTGGACAAAATGTGTCCGAGGGACTTGCAGTTTCCCTGAATCAGCAAGGGCCTCTCTGATGTTGTAACATACATGACAATCAACAACGAAGAACAGACCCTCCTCAGTCCTCAAAGAAACACAGCAGGGTTGCTGTATTGCACTGAGCATCTGCTGTTATTTTGTTCAGCCTACGACAAAGTTTTGAGTCATATAATTCCTGCTGTTTAATAAAAATTCAAGAATATGTTAGAATATCAGAACAGCATCAACTAAAAGCAACAGCTCCTTGAAAAGCTCAATGACTCCTCAATATTTTCCCTGTCAGAAGAGTGTGTGTGGTTTTAGCAGTCAGCTGAGGACGAAGCTTGTGTGCCCATGTGAGTCTCATTACAGTCCAGGACTAAGTGGAGGAATTCTGCATAATACGAAGTGAGCTGGCTGCTGGTAGGTGTAATGACTCTCTCTCTCACACTAGCTCACGCCACAACCTGCTACAAACACAACAACAACACTGATAGGTTAGCACACCCACTGCCGTCTCCCATAAACATCCCATTTCACAACACAAACTCTGAGGCTGCCAAGACAGGGCATGCAACCCTGCTAATGACCACTGAACCAAATCACCACAGCTCCATGGGCAGCATCGTCCCGTAGCTGACTTTCTGACCTCTGAAGAGGAGGTCAACAAAGAATCACTGATCCATACAGAGTTTAACTTATTTCAGCTGGGCTGCCTGGCACCTGATACTAAACATTTTTGTGACTTTAACATGCAACATTTGTTCCAGGTCTTCAGGAGGAAAAAGCATTGCCCTTTCACATGGAAAACTAAATACTGCAGTTTTGCTTTTGTTTCTGATGGTATATCACACAAATTGCCTCCAACAATATTAATTCTTATGTCATGTAATTTCATTCACTATAAAAATCTATTCATGAGTTAAGACAAGAAACCCAACCATGAAACACAATAAAAAACCTGTGCAATCTAAATCACCTTGTTTATTACCCTGTGCGAAGCTATCAGGGTACAAACCTTACACAGCTAGACTGTATTTTGAACCATCATGACACAAGTTCATTTGCAGGTTAAACCAGCTGTTCAGTGCATGTCAATCAAAGGCAACACAAAACATAATAGTTCCAATTAAAAGAGAAAAGTAGGCCAGAAACTTCTAAAACAGAAAAAGCTGTCAAAAGATTTGATTTCATCAGAATAAAGCTTAAAGCAGAGGATGCTGCAGATGAACATCTAAAAAGCTGCATCAAAGCTCAAACAAGACCTGTGACATCTCACTAACTTTACCGGCTGCCTGACAAAAACAATAAACACATTTTCAGTCATCACGTTCTCTGATACTTACATAAACTCTCCACTGCGCTCAATTAGTGACAGTAGTCTGGGCTCCTTCTGGCCAGATCTCAGCTCCTGACCTCTTACAGTGTGAACATCACAATCAAGGAACTGTTTTGACTGTAGGATGAGAAAAGCGCTTGGACAACACAAGCACTGACGTGTTATTGTAATAAGAAAGGACCTCACTTTCATTTCAGGCTTGTAAGTTAATAAGAGTGTGAATAGACTGAAAGTATATAGAGGTTATCATCTCTGTTAGAAGAAGCCATGCTCAGTGAAAATTAGGAGGGAAAGTCATGTGACAAATGACAAGTCATAAAGAATAAAACAGATAAAGCAGATCAATGGCAGCCGGTGTGACATAAACTAAATGATGGCTAACGTTATTCTGTTCAAGAACAAGTGGGTTTAATTAGCTAGCTATAGATCATATTGGTGTGATTAGCTTGCAGTGAGCTGAATTAAAAGTGAACTGTAGCTGAAAGGGGTAAACACAAGTTAACCAGTTAACTGCCCAGCTATCTTCTTTTCAAGTAATTTCGTTAGCAGACTTTCTAACGTTGCCTGTGAAAACGACTCAGTGAAGCTAACGTTAGCCAACAAGCTAAAACAAACTGAAAAACACAGAAAACAGGTTGTAACTTAATTCAAAAAGGATATTGCCAAGCACGCCTCGCTGCATATCCCCAAAGAGGACTCCATTCTTACCGATATAGAGTAAACAGATATTTATCATTTACTAGACTTTGTGTTGGTTCAGTCCAGACACAGGCAGAGAAAGTTAAATCCCCACCCGGTGCCTCGGCTCCGGCTCCGGCCTTCCGGGGTGACAGCTGCCCGTAGCTAACAGCTCGTTAGCTTGTTCGCCAGATGTTGTTGTTGTTACCGGCTGGAAACACAAATGTTCAACAGAGCCGAGGAGTTAAAGAGTAGCCCGGTTTATGTGCGGCATAGTGTCAAAAAACGCTGAAATGTCCGGCTTTTGTTCAGGGACCAGGCTGGTCGGACTTCATGTCTGGTAGTTTGTGGCAGATTTAGCCTGTTATGCTTCAGCAGAGAGTTTGATGTCTTCTGTCCGTCGATCCGGCTTCATCTTCAGGTTTTTAATGGCGGTCGGCAACGCGTACATGGCTCACAGCGCCATCTTCTGCCACGGAGAGTAACTGCAGCTTCTCCGTGCTGAAGACAAATAATTTCAGAGAAAAACTGCAGCATCATACGCTAAATTTATATTATATATACACTTATATATACACTCAATAGTGTGTCAACACATCTGTGTGTCTTATTTGAGAGTTTGTTTTCTTGCTGCATTTTTCAAGTCCAAGTTTCAGACTGGCAACCTCCAGGTCACAAATCATCGTCTGTAATCTTTGGACCATGATACTTAATTACACATAGTGATACAGCTGTAAATCATTTTCTCTCTTTGTTGACAATACCTGAAGTTCAGTTTGTATAACAGCAGGTTATAAGATACACTGCTGGCTACACATTGAGTGAAACTGTAACACAATTTAAAGTAATTTAGACTTAATGCTGTGGGACAGGTTTACCCTGGATTGCATCTCTTGGAGCTCATTGTGCATTAGTTATTTAACTTTTTAAGTGCTATTTGTGAAGCATTAATCAGAGGCACTGCTGTAAACAGACCACAGTTCTTCTCACCCCACCGATACAGTCTTTATTTTCATTATACTGGTTTCAACATTTTTACATTGCTTCGTATAACCAAAACAAGAGTAGGCAGAAAATTAGCTGAATTAATAGAGACGAATTATTTAATAAAATACTATTGCATTTAAAATTAATTTAAAGAACAACTTATCTGATGCAAATCTTAATAATGATTGTAATTAACCAGGTAATTTAACATTCCATGTATTTCATACTTCATTATTTACTCATTTGACTATGAATGACATTACATGGATAGGTAGGCACAGTTAAAATTGTTACAGTCCACAACTTAAATTTCATAGCAGAAGCATGTTTTAGCAGTAGTTTTAATCATACTACAGGTGAGTTCCCTTAATTGTTGTAGGTTTTAATCTTATGTATGGCATAAGGGCTGGAGTCTCGATGTGGCCAAATGTCTCCATTGGGCAGATCTCTGGTCTGTTCCACTTCACGATCGACCATCTCCACAGTCAGAGTGGAAGGACTGAAGATGTCTGTTGTGCGGTAGGATTGTGTGAGGCGACGGAAGGACGACGTGTCTGAGATGTCATCATCAAAGAGGTCCTCCATGAGCTCCTTGTTCTGCCTGCGAGATGCTTTCAGCTCATCGTTCAGCTCAGAAACCAGATCTTTGACATCCCTCACTATTGTGGAGCGTAGACCAAACAGGCAGAGCAGGAAAACCAGACCAGCACAGATGCCAGAGACAAAGTACAGAGCCACTCGTTCTGGGAGACCTGGAAGAGATCAAACTAAATTCATGTTTGTCTTAACGGACATAGATATTTAAGTTTTCCACCAGTTGAAAAAAGCAACAAAAAAAAGCAAGCACCTTTTTAACTATATTATAACTACATGATAGTGTATCAACAACAAAACTGCAGCTGAAGCAGCTTTCATGCATGTGCAAGTTAATCTTAACATACTGTAATAAACTGAGAGAAACAGATGGCTGAGTGAAATGAAGAAAAAAACATCCATCAAAAAAAAAACGATGGCATTCTTTGAAAAATTGTCAGCGGTAACGCAAAATATTTAAGCATATTTATGCACATTCTGCATTACTACATAGAAAAATGTGGAAGGAATGGAGCCACTATTATATTTTAATAGGTTGAGTTTGGGATAAGGAATACCAATAGGCTTTGACAGGCAGCTACTCAATATTAGCCCTGATGTACTGTAAATGTGGTGTGACTGACCACTAAAACTAAAACATGTTTAAGAACCTATATTATTATTATTACTATATAACAGTGGTAAGAGAAGTACATGCAACCCTAGCCTGATCCCTACAGGCATCAGTGCACATACCCAATATTTTTTCAATGATCTCCAGAGAGTTGGTTAAGAGCACGTTTTGAGGCCTGTAGGTGGGGCCAGTGTACCATCCACCTGCAGGTGAGAGGGGTCTGGGCTCAGACGCCAGTCAAAGTCTGCTGCATGCAACTAAACCTGTGCATCTTCAGTCTTACTCTCACCATGTGTGTAGTCTGAGATCATGAAGGGATCTGTTGACCCTCGACCCACGTCTTCCAGAAGATACCGGGGCACTGAAGAGAAAGTGAGAGTTTGTTACATGATGCATCAAACCATATCAATCAGAAGCACCAACAGCTGGTTTGTCACGTACCACAAGTGAAGGACACCCGCAGGTGTTTCCTGGTGCCCGGGAAGCAGGGGTCCCCGAAGGTTTGAGTGTCAGCCAGCACTGAGCAGTTCGCTCTGCCATGACACCTGCGTGACACCTTCCTTAAAGCTGAAGGTGACAAACACTCTGGAACAAATTTAGTTTTGAAAAATGTTTAACTATAGTCAGTTTCATATTAGTGAACAGATCATTTCAATGCACAATAGCTCAACTACTGTTTCATAAATGAACAGGGCACACAAATCACTCTCCACTGTGTCTATCAATCTGATATTTGTTCCATTAATTTGCAGCTAGATGACAATGAAGCTCCCTGTTTCAGACCCATGTCAGTATGTGATCCAGGTTCCTGAGGACAGTATGGACTTCCGTGCAGCAGGTGTCCAAATGTGGCCGAGTAGATTGCAAGGACAGTGTCATTTTTACACATCAGTCTCAGGCGCTCATTTTCACACACCAGCCTTGTGCGGTGGTGCTCTGAAAAACAGATGACAAACACACACACAAATAATTACAGAAAGGAGTATTTTGGTGAACATCTACTACTCATTGGTTAGAATGTTTTAGATTATTACCATGAATAATAATAATGAATAAATAATGATTTTATGTTACTGCTTCCTTTAAGCCATTGTTTTCCAGTGGTGGAAAGTAACTAAAGAAATTCAGTCAAGAACTGTACTCAAGTACAATTTCAGCACTTACTTTACATCAGGATTTTGGTTTTATGCTACATTATACTATATGACTACTACTATGAAATTTTATTTTACATTATTTTCTACACTGTAGTGTTGCTACTTTTACTCAATTTAAACATCTGAATACTTCTTCCACCAATTTTCATTTGTGTTTGTAAATCAAATGTAGTGATTTATGTATTTCGAAGAAGAGATATTTACTTGTACCACAAGACCATGTACTCTATGATTCTAATAATATACTAAAAATACATTTATTCTGAGTTTCATTAGTCTACTTATTTTTTAATGTAGTTATATGTGTTACCACAGTATGTCCATATGTATCTCCTTGAGGGGTTGGAGTCTCGATGGCTTGCAGTGATAACAATGGTTGATCAATCATGCAATCACAGTTAAGTCACAACAAGTTGATTTTCACACTGTAGTGAAATGATCAGAAACAGCTGCATGAACGAAAGAAAAAGATGTATTCAATAAAACTATGGCAATGATAGTTTGAAAAAAACATCACTGCCATATTTTGTGTGTGAAAGGTTCCACTCAAGGACCAATTAGCCTTTTTCAGAGTTTTCAACCATATCATAACCTACCTTTAACAGCAGATAAAGTTTCCTCACTTTTCATTAAGATGCATTTATTTGACTTATGCATCAAGTCAAGTCAAATCATAGTTTGAAAAGTGCTGTGGATTGTTTGCAGTGATTGGCTTAAACATGCAAAATACACAATTGTGGTTGCTGAAAACTCAAATCAATTTACCAAAATTGTTAAAGCTAATCAACTGGCTGAAACATTGGCACCCTGACCACTACTGTTCTAGTCACATGATTGACCATAATGGGTTTAGGGCCTCAGTAGCATACCTGGTCTGCACTTGTAAGCAACTAGTAGGTACTTGGTGGTGAGGGGGCAGGGGTCCTGTCCAAACACTGGACTGAAGACGGGGATGTGACAGGACCGGCGATCCTGACACTCTGACAGCACTTTCTGCAAGACATTTGTCGACGGGTGTAATCTGCTGTGTAAGGAAGGCAGAGTGGTTTACTAAAACGCAGACTTCACATTCATCTCACTCCGGCTTTACCTCGACAGCAACTGGGGAAGAGCATTCAGTGTCCTCCTCCGTGGTTATGTTTGAGTTTGCAGAGGGACATAAATGCTGGTTGGGAACACGTCGTCCGTAGAAAGCTGACAGGACGGTCACAGACGTCCTGGAGGGACACTCGATGATGAGCGTGTCTCCTTCACAAGCATGAGCTGTGTGGTTCTTCAGTATGGTGTGGAGATACACTAAGAGAGAACATGGTGATTTTCACTTTATTCTGCTTTTGTGGGAGATTTAGTTTCACAAATAAGTGGGGAAAAAGATACAGTGCAACTTACAGCTGGTGTACTTGGTTATTATTACTAATCAATACATAAATGAGAAGCTCTGTTAATTGTTAATAATATATTCCTTGCAGCTCAGTCCTGGTTGCAGACTGGGTGGTGTCACAGTCACTGGGTGTAGCTCTCCGAGACAATATTTAGACCATGACCAGACAAATATACAAGACAACAGAAACTGAAATGAAATCTCCCCTCCCATGTGTGCTTCCTTTACTTGGCCTCCTGTGTTCATGTGTGTGTGTGTGTGTGTGTGTGTGTGTGTGCACCACAGAGGCAGTTTGAAGCTTCACGGAGCAAATGAGAGGCAGTACCAGGCACTTGCTTACAATGAACTATTATTAGGCCCCTCAGAGGCTGCGGCCACACAAAAAATGGAAATATCTGCCGAGGTCAGATAGAGAGGTAGTCTGCACCACAATGCTCTCAATCATTGTTACCATAACGTCATCCATCATATTTCACTTCCATGAGTCAAAACAACTCAACTGTAGTTTAATTAATGCTTTGGGAGTATCTGGTCCTATTCTGTGAGGATCTGAGTTCAGGACTCCAGTTCTGATCTTTCAGCATGAGTCGCATCAGCTGTTTGAAAAGCAGGATGTGCAGGAAAAAAATAAATAAGGGGATGCTCAAGAAGCTTCCTTTGCACACTGTTAAAGGCAGAAAAATAGCCAATCAGCATTTTGACTTTCTCCTGAAAAAGCAATTATTGATGCCAAAAATGAAGCACTTACGAGAGAAATCAGGAGCCGAATGCGCGGTGCGAATCTTCAGAGCGAAAAGAAGAGATAAGAAGAGGCAGAAGAACTCCATGCCGCTGTCATTGTGCACAGACCCTGGGGTTTTGTTGTGTTGGCTTGTTGTGCTATTGACTGCCTGGGAGAGAGCGGTCAGTAGGTCAATGATGCCATTGTGCTTATAAAGAAACAGCCCCCCCATGCCAGCAATAAAAAAAATCACAGTTGACAGAGCTGACAACTAAAACCAGTGTTACTTTGACTGAGCTTGGGCTGATGTTATGTGTGTGGTTGCATGTACATGTCATTTCATAATTATGACATGAGACAGCAACATCTTTACATGCTGTGAAAATTTGTGATGTGACACCTCTTTGTGGCTTCATTATCAGGAAGATGTTGTTTTGTTTCGTCAGTTTTGAAAATTAGTTGAATATTTAATGAAATGGTCAGAGCTTTTTTATAGGTCAGCTGATCTGAGGCTCACTAATTAACATGCTGTACCTTGTTTGTTTAATCAATACAACAAGAAAAAAAATACAATATATCCTTTTCATGTCACAGTAGAAAAGTACAGGTTAAATCTCTGCTGAGGAAGTTTTTAGGGGAGTTTATGTGTTGAAACAGTTAAACCATACACCCAGAACGTCTGTGTACTGCCACTGGCTGTAGCATGGATTTCCAGATACAGCTGGTGAGTGTAGATTTTTAGTACTGGTCTCTCTACGGGCACAAAGGCACCGCAACTGGCAACCTGTCTGTTGACAAGACCATAGAAAGTCACTGTGCTCAGTCATTGTTCGCTGAGAAACTGTTACAGCACACAAGACACCCTAAAACCAAAATTCTTCTTAGAGTTCTGTGCATGACTGTTCTGTGCATGATTGTTTACAAGATGATCTTTTTTTTTTAAGTTAAACTCAAATTTTTAACCATGAAGAGGTGCATATTCCCCCCTGTTGCTAGTCTTTTATGTTGAACTCAGGCTCATCACCTCTCAGCTCCAATTTCATACTTGATTTGCTGAGAGTGGTATTAATCTTTACATCTCTTACCTCTAAGAGAAGGCAAATCATTTTCCAAAATGCAAAAACTGACAAAGGTCTAAGACCGAAAACATTACATTTGCTATAAATAAAACAAAAAGAAAAAAGAAAAACCCCACACTGAATCTATTACAGACCTGCAGATTACATCTTTAACATCTTGATCCTGTGTGTGTTTGTGTGTGCGTGCATGCGCGTGTGTGTTTCATTGCTCATAAATCTGTTTATATAGTCACATTGTGGGGATTTAGCTTCCTTATTGTGACAAAACGCAAGTCTTGGGTTGAGGTTATGATAATGGTTGTGGTAAGTCTCCAGGAAATGAATTTAAGTCGATGCAATGTCCTCTGAAGTGATTGAAATATGACTCTCTCTCTCTCTCTCTCTCTCTCTCTCTCTCTCGCTCTGTGTGTGTGTGTGTGTGTGTGTATAATGGCAAAATCAAGACTCATTCTCTTGGCCTGGGTTGTCAACAGTGAGGGTCCTGTTTATGGAGATAAGGCACTTTTTTTCCAGGAGGTCACTTCCAGCTGCTGCGTGTGTCCACTGGAGATATGTGTATCTCTCCCCATGAGATAGGACTTTCCTATCTTTTTGTCAGTGGAAGAGGAAGCGAAAGGTCAGCGGCAAGTTACGCGTTTCCACAACTGCCTGTCATTTCCAGGAATACTCAGGAAATCTCTCCTCTCTGTGTGGCCTCAATCAATCGGTTTCAGTTTACTATAAAAGCCATGACTTTAAGCTTATTTCCCATTTACACACACTCTTTCTCAACCCTGTGCCACAGCTGTTGTCATACCAACTAAACACTGACACAAAATACATGTGAAGTGATTCACCAGTGCTGAGAACATAATGAGTTACTGCAGCCATTTGACGATGAATCAAAATGAATGAATGGCTCTGCAGTCACTTATCGCACAAGCACAAGAAGAGTGGACGTAATAATGGAGGCTGATGGTTTGGAAGGAGAAGTCCACGTTTTAATCATCTACGTAAGTTAGACTGACACTCCCACTTAATAATCCAGTAAAATTCCATTCACCTCCCGTAGGAAGTGTCAATAAAGAGAAGAATCATTCCTTAACACTGTTTCCTCTGGCTGTTGTGGAGGAGCGGCTGTACCACGTGGAAAAACCTCAGGCTGCAACCTCACTGCCTTTGAGATCATTTAAAAGGAAAGAGGAGGATGCTTTCTCTCCAATAACTTTCTCTGCCTCTGTTACATTTCCCGTGATCTTCCACATCACATTTCCAGGATTTGTTGTGCAATTTGAATATGATGGGATTGTTTGACGTGGCACAGAGCCATGCAAAATAAAGTGCATGGCTCAGAGCCTCCTATCTTTTCTTTTTAAATTCCTTGTAATGCGTTGCGTAATCCAGCCCATGTTGTTGGTCCTATTTTTTTGGGGAAGTCTTCACCGCAGCATGGGGATTTTGACATGAAATTTCCCTTCCCTTATTTACTGTAAGTGATACATATTATAAGAAATACCAACTCTGAACTGAGCCCTCAGTCCCAGAAGACATGATTTATGTCATGAGATAAATGTCAACTGTCATATTTATTCAATAATCTACCAAGACAAAAAATGTCGCAGTTAATATAAAATCAAACTAAATGCCTATTACTGTAACTGCTTTCGGTTTCTTATACCTCAAGTCAGCAGTCAAGATGACGCTTCATCAGGGATTCCCCCCACCATGATGCACTCCTCAAAATACCCCTGAATTATCTCATCTGTGTTTGAAAGTATGACAGGACCCGACTTGACCTGTCTCCCATGTGCAATAGAGCAGAAACTATGATAAAATTAGCAAAATACACACTATACTGAAAGAGGCAAAACCACAATGTAAAACTCCATTACAAGTAGGAGTCCTGCATTTACACTTCTATTAGATCGAAATATTCATGTTTTATCAGTGAAATGTATTTAAAGGATCACAGGTAAATGTAATCATCACTATGCAGTATTAGTCTCATTTTAATGTTGATGTTGATTTTATCCATTTCAATGTCAAGATTAAGGGAGAATTTATTATCATTTTCTTCATATACAGTATTCTGTATACAGGAAAGCAAAAGTACTTTGTTGGTCCACATGTAAAGAAACAAACAAGTATGAAAACAAAAATAAAAATGTAGCAAACATAGTGGTATTAAGTAAGTCAATATCATTTAAACTGATGGTAAGATTAAGTGAAATTAATTATAATAGCAGTCTCACATAAGAGGCTAACATCAGCATGCTGACATGCTCACAATGACAACGCTAACATGATGTTAAGCACGTATCATTTTTGCTGTGCTCACCATCTTAGGTAAGCATGTTGGGAATTATATATTATTTTTCATTTGGTCATCTAACAAAGTATTGGATAAAATAATGAAATTTCAATGTATATTACCAACAGTCAGTAAAGCGACTGCTAAATATAGTGACCAAATATATGTAATAGGATAAAAAGAAACAACACATGTAGCTAAGTATAAATCTATAATATTGAAATACTCAATTATTTAAAAACTGTACTTGAGTAAATGTACTTAGGTATGTCCTACCACTGATTATATACTACCTTCTACTTCTTTATTCAGCTATAAATGAAAACAAGAGGTGTGTTAAAAAGCACTGAAGCAAATTATTCATTCTAACTTCATCATTGCAGCAAAAATATAAACATTGATTAAAAATGCTCACCAAGACAAATCAGTATAACTAATATAACTTATATGTTTAGGTATTTCTCTCTATAGTAATGAGTAATAAGTGCAGCCTTCCATATCTCACTGCTGGAATGTGAGTGGCACAAATTAATTGCCTGAATTCGTGTGAGTCACATGCTGTTATCAGTTCCCCTCTATTGCAAAATGCACAGGATCCTATTTTAAGCTTTCTCCTCATAGAGTTTGGCTCTGGGTATATAAGAGCGTGTACTCCGCCCATCTCTCCGGATCCTCCCTCTCCCCTGACTTGTAAAGTATGTTCAGAGCGATAGCCTCCAAGGAGCCCTCAAACAAAACACAACCAGCCGTGTGGTGTTTCACTTTCCCCTGACATCCACAAAGACGCTCAAAACCAGAGCAGCACTCGTTCCAGGGCACAGCTTTCTCTCTCCAGATCTGTGGATTTTTTTAAGGGGTGTAAAGACTTCAGGAGAAGCTTTGGCTGATTCAAGTAGCTGGAATTAAGAAAAGTGAATCAAACTTTTTTGGGGGGGTCGACATGGCACTTCGACAGAACTCTGACAAGGAGCCGAGCATCGAGTTGTTCATTAAGGTGAGTTCTTTTTCACTAATTACCTGAATGAAGGCTCTAAGATATCAGGGGAAGTCAATCACGCCTGAATTCACTATCAAAAGAATAATTATTATTGGAGGAGAAGATACAGGCAAACAAATGAGTAACACAAGGATTTTGCTGCTCGCTTATCAGTCTTGTAAAAGGGCAGAGATCTCCAGTATGTTTCAGCATCAATCAGAGGACAACTCTCTCTTCTACAGATACCATGTGCTACAGATGCTCAAGTGTTTGTATCCCTGCTTGAGGGTCACTGCACATTTTTTATCAGTGAACTCTGGCCGCAGACAGACAGACCAGCTTATCATCTCACAGGCAGAAGGAGCGAGGAGCGTGAAGGGTGACTGGCCCCAAGTCTGAACCAGCCACACCCACTTTACTTCACACATTCAGATACAGTCGTCTACATCAAGACGCCACATAAACAAATTGTTTTATCACATCATGTTGTTGCCTAATATATAAACATTAAGATACAGCTTTCATGATGTGATACATGGCAGAAATGTGTTTTTGTTAAAGGTATCTGCTCAGAGACACAGTGTCTTCTGATGTATTAAACAAGGTCAAAAGAAGCTCAGAAACAATACAAGATAGTACAATATGCAGGAGATAGTAATATTATGTCTCCCTGTAAATGAAACAGTCAATGTTCATTTAAATATGCTCATCGAAATATGTTCATTAGCTTAGACTGGAAACAAATGGGAGCAAGTAGTCTAAAGCTCAATAATTGTCATGCTATATGTCATTTGTGTAATCTGGACAAAACCAAAGTGTGAAAACAAAACAACAAGTGGGGTTTTCATGGGTGGGTGGGTGGGTGTAGATCTTTCAAGGTCGGGAAATCACTGTTCTCATCTGAGAATTAGTCATAAATCCTTGAGAAACTGCACAATTATCTTTTTTTAAAATTCACTTCTTGTGCAGTTCTTAAACAGGCAAGATCTGATGTGATATTTTGTGAGTTTTGGATCTGGTAGGCAGATGTTGTCAGGCAGAGCCAGGTGAGCTGTTTCCAGTCTTAATGTTAAGATAATCTAACCTGCTGTTGATAGCTTTATATTTAAACCCACAGGCGCGAGGGTAGTCTGTATCTTCTCATCTAACCTCCAACTTACATCAACATCATTGACTCAGAACTGGAGCTCTGACATAAACAAACTGGGCTTTAAACAGACTGTGTTGTCATGTTGCTGGCTGAAGGAGGAGATGTTAGTAAATGTCAGTGTCTATTGTTTTCGGGCTATAACACAATGCCTGCTTTTCCCCTCCATGAAGGAAATCGCCTTTAAATATCCCAGACACGCCTTCCACCTCCAAAATCACTTGTTTATCAGCAGAGGGGAGGAGAAGAGATACTGCCATCGCTTCACTGGCTGAAACAGTCTGTGGCTCAGTCGGCCGTGAAAATAAAATGTTGTTGCTGTCTGTGTTTTTCAGGCTGGACACGATGGCGAGAACGTGGGGAACTGCCCCTTCTGCCAACGGCTCTTCATGGTTTTGTGGCTGAAAGGAGTCAAGTTTACAGTGACCACTGTTGACATGAGGAAGTAAGCACCCCCCCTCTAGCAGAAACACTTCCTGAGCATCTGGTCACGGGGACTTTCACACAGAAAGACTATTAAGTAGAAAACGAGAGAGAAATTGAGAAGTTTCTTTCAGTAATCCAAACCATTTCTCACTTATCAATAGGTGTGTTGCTCGCTCTGTCTAACAGAGGTCAGAGGGAGGAGCCCATAAAGCCAAAGTGTACAAAGAGCTCTGTGTCGCTTTCAAACAAACACCTTCTTTAATTGAGGCTTTATTGTGTGATTTCTCAGGATCGTTACCGCAGGGCAAATAAGATCAGGAAACTTTGAAAGGATGCTGATAATTGAATGATTCAGAACACGCACACAACGGGGCCTTTTCAACAGGCGGCCACTCCCAGCGCTGTGTGTTTTTATAACTAAACCAACAGCCAATGTTGAAGTCATTCATCACCAGCGCCACATTTGATTCTGACAGGCCTCGATAACTCAGAGCGCTCTCAGCTTTGACGTGCTTGATAACAGTCTGATTGAATGAAGTGAATGAAAGCCCCCCCCGACCTCTCTCACCTCCATCTTTCTACGTCTTCTCCAGGAAGCCAGCGGAGCTCAAAGACCTGGCCCCCGGGACTAACCCTCCTTTCCTCCTCTACAACGGCACCCTCAAGACAGACTTCATCAAAATCGAGGAGTTTCTTGAACAAACACTGGCCCCTCCCAGGTACTGTTACACTTGAGCATTGAACAAATATTAATGAAGGGTTGATTTTGATGGTGGCTTTTTTTTCATCAAACAAGCTTACTCCCAGGTTTCTCCTCTCCCCCCCCTGCAGGTATCCTCATCTCAGCCCACTAAACAAAGAGTCCTTTGACGTGGGCGCTGACATTTTTGCAAAGTTCTCTGCTTTCATCAAGAACAGTCCCAATAACTCCTGTAAGTTGTGGTTGTTGTTATCAAACATGCAACAGTGCATAAAGTTTTCACTTCTTCTTACTTACACGCATGTGAGACAACGTGTGTAGGAAGTAGATAGACATAGGTTCAAAACAATATATTTTTAAATGTGTTTTCACAGGAAGTACATTTACTCATATTGTACTTTTTACTCCATTACATTTATTTGATATCTATAGTTGCTATTCAGATCAAGCTTTTATCTACTAGATATCAGTCTCTAAAACATGTTGTTTTTTACTAACTGGCTCAACAGTGTATTAAGTATCATAATTAGTTCGACTTT
Source organism: Centropyge bicolor (assembly GCA_037975185.1). Lineage (NCBI taxonomy): Eukaryota > Metazoa > Chordata > Actinopteri > Pomacanthidae > Centropyge > Centropyge bicolor. The sequence continues at coordinate 10,050,924 of JBBMOC010000002.1, forward strand.
GACCAACTCCAATATAAAATTTCTTACATGCTAATCAATGATGATAATCCAATGATGTGATATTAAAATAGAAACACTCTAAATTAGGCTATTTTTGTGCAGTGAGTACTTTTATTTTGCTGATAAAGCTTCTACTTTTACTTAAGAAAACATTTGAGTGTAGGACTAATAGAGTAAATTTATATTATGAAATGAATGCTTTTTCTTAAGTAAAGGATCTGCATACTTATTCCACCAATGATGAAAAATGAAAGTACTCCTTGGGCAGAAAAATGGCTCTTATGTAATGGCTCAAAACGTCATCAACAAACAGCTACGGTCGTTAAATAAATGTGGTGAAGTAAAAAGGACAATATTTACCCTCTGAAATATCGTGAGGTTAATGTATAAAGTTGCACAAAATAAGTCCCTCAAAATCATAAGTACAATACTTGAGTAAACGCACTTGCAGTATATTTTAATTTTATACAGTTCACCTCACAGTTCATCTGTAGTTACATTACCCCACTGGCAGCTACAGACAGAAACACAACATATCTCTGTTTTTCTGATTCTCCAGTCCATGAGAAAAACCTGCTGCGGGAGTTCCATCGCCTGGATGTCTACCTGAACTCACCCCTCCCCGAGGAGATCGACCACAACTCCAGAGAAACCATCACTGTCTCCAACAGGAAGTACCTGGATGGTGACCGCCTCACCTTAGCTGACTGCAACCTGCTGCCCAAACTGCACGTCATCAGGGTGAGACAGTGTGTTATCATTCCGGTACACTGTAGCTTGTTTTGTTCTACTAAGTTACAAGTTACTTTTCATATAAACAAACTCATCATAAACAAACTTATACAGGCTTATTAAATCCAATATAATTAATCCTTAAACTCATGGTTTAATGATTAAACTAAACTGTTCAGAGACAAACTATTTCTTCTTCTTCTCATGTGATTTCGTTAGATAATCGTTTGAGACCCAAATTCCCCAAAATCTGATAATGTAATACATAACAATAACTAAGCCTTGGGGGTCAGTTTTTATGTACATTTCGCTGATAATACTCACATACTTTTACTTCAGAAATATATGCAATGCAGGACTTTTCACTTGCAGTATTCACAGTATGAATTTTACTTCACCTTGTAATGGAGTATTTTTACATTGTATTGGTACTTTTACTTAAGTAAATGAGTATTAATACTAATGAGTAGTTAATTTTCATCTTCCTTCCTGTTTATTTCAGATTGCTGCCAAGAAGTACTGTGATTTTGAAATCCCAGCCCAGTTCACAGGTGTGTGGCGATACCTCCAGAACGCAGACAAGAGAGAGGAGTTCAGACAGACGTGTCCTGCTGACATCGAAATTGAGAAGGCCTACTTCAACGTTGCCAACAAGAGGAACTAAACCCATGCTTCCCTGTAATCAAAGTCCTGTCTTCACCTGGTGGAACCATGCATGTAAAGATGGTGATCTGTGGAGGGCGCTACAACCTATAAGAATAAACCGTGGCAATGAATTAGACACTATTCCACCTTAAAAATATCACAGTAAGATGTTGGACACGCTAAAGCAAAATTTTTTCTTGGTTGTATGAATTTTAAATATTTATCCATAGCCACTCGCAGATGAATGATGTGTTTATGCCACATTGAAAAGGCCAAATGTGCAATTGATGGTTTTTGTTTATAGTGTAAATATAGATGTTTTTCCATGCTTTTTATGATTGAAACACCCTCATTAAAATATATGATTGTGTTAGTGTGAGTGTGAGCCGCAGCTGCAGAAGCCTTCACAAACAGTTAATTTTAATGCAAGATACAGTTTTTCTTCTTACTCTGTACAAATACAGTTTCATGTGATTAAATTGTGTCACTGTCACACTAATAAAAATGATCAAAAGTGTATTTGTTGTAATCTTATTATTTGTGTGTGTGTGTGTGTGTTGACTATAATGCTTCTCTGTGGGATTTCATCGTTCTTAAAGTCTAATGCAGCAAATATAATAAATATCTTTATCAGCAGATGGAACAACAAAAGCAGGTCACATCAATGGCATTTCTGATATTCAAGTTTATTTTCAGCCACAAAAAAGACCATTTTACAACTTCAAAAATATATTTTTTGTTGATCGAGTTTAGACGACAAATACACTGTTTGGTGGGAAACAAAAATGAAGATGAAGGATGAAGGCCAAGTCCTGCTGCCGCTGCTGCTGCTGGGCTCTAGTTGGTGACACAGTATTTCCAGAAACATGCTGTCAGAGACATCAGAGAGTCAATTTCAATCATCAATTAAGTCAGTTTGTTTTTTCATATTAATAATTATTGTGTACAAACAACATCAGTCAAGGGCTGAATTAAGAATCTAAGGATAGAAAGTCTCATAGTGTGATTGAGGGTTTTAAAAATAAAAACAGGACTACATCCTGGTGTGCCTGATTTGCAATGACAGAATTGCACAATTACATTATCAAACATTATTTACTGCATGAAAATTAATAGTAGTATATAAACATTTAATAAATATATCATATATGAAATCACATTTATTATCTGTCATCGAGGAGAATTAGATCGTAGCAATATTCTCTGATGTTGAGTTTTTCCAATTAAAAAATACAAATCCAATTAAATTCTATGCTGTTACAAGCTTATATAACCTTGATCTATATACTTTATAGGTTGAGCTTGTGAGTCTTTTCCTCTTCAGAACACATTGTACGTCTTTTTAAAGATAAGTAAGTGTAGTTTTTGTGGAGCACTTAAGATGAGTAACTGTTTACGTTCACGTCACTTATGCACCAGTACTTGTATGTCTAATTAAGTGAAATGTCTCTTGTGTACTTCTACTTGAGCAGAATATTCTAGTGCTCGTTTCATCTCTAAATCTAGGTAATCTGTAAGACATAAATGGTACAAGCCTTAGTTAAACATCATATGAACCGGATATAATGCCAGGTATTGTTTCTGTGTGGACCAATTCTTTGAGCCATGTCAGAGACTGTGCGTCAAGAGCAGGTGTGGCATGTGTGTGATAGGAAATAATGAAAGTCACTCACCTCTTTTGTTTGTTTTTGGCAAGTTCTGCTCTGATCTAAGAAAGCCCTGAGAGCGAAGCTTGTCGGCCGCCGCCAGCTTCAAAACAGCGTCTTTGAGGTCCTCGACCTAAAAGCAGGAGACACTCGTGATGAGAGCAGAAGATGATGTGTTGGAAACTCATCTGTGGTGCAACAAATTGGAGAGATCACACAACCTCCATTTGTTTGTATTGGCCTCCATTGATTTTAGAGTTTAAGGTATTACTTTTAAATGGTCTGGTTCCACCCTGTGTGCCAGCCTCAGATCGCGCAACAAAACTAAGTGTAGTAATCCCCACTATCTAGACTTAAAACTAAAGGAGATGCATTTGTTGTCAGAGGCCTTGAACCCTGGAACAGCCGTCATGTTGAAATTCATCTTGCAACCTCAGCGACTATTTTAAATCTCTACTAACATTCAATTTCATCATCACTTGATTTTTCTGATTTTGATTTTTTTGCCATTTAACTTTCAGTTTTTTATTTGAATTGCCTGTCTATTGCAATATCTTTTGTTTTGTTTTTGTATGTTTTTCTCCCTGTTTTTGTTTATTCCATACACCACTTTATCACCTTGCTGTACTAAGTACTCTCCTATTTAACAATATACAATGCTATTACTTCCTCTCAGCAGTGCACACAGATTCACACAGATGAGCCTTACCATGTTTGCAAACCTATCTTGCTGCGCTGAATCTTTAGCCCCTTAAAAAACACAAGAATAAAAACATCATCATATTGACCATATATGCTTAATTTGTCTGCAAATGTCTGCATGATGACAGCATTGTCTGTACCTTTATTCCAGGAGTCTCTCCCTTCGTTGTGCTGCATCAGTAGGGGATACAGATTATTCACCTCTCTCTGCTCCCCCTCAGCAGTGTTGGGTCCATCCTCCACCTCTGACACTAATTTCTGAATGAAATCTGTCAAAATAAAAAAACTTCATCCCATCATCTTGTCATTATGATTCTAATACCCCTGCCGTGAGTTCAGTGGAATGAATATGCATTTGTGGATTTTGAACCAGATCTTGAAAAGCAGAAAGAGGAGATATTAAGAAGGGATATTGGAATCTTTTAGTAGGGACATGTTCATTCATCTTGTTTCATCATTAAGGTGTGTGTATGTAAGTGTGCTAATGCCTCACAAGCAGCAAGAACAGAAGTGCCACTCCAGTGTTGCTCATGAAAAAAGGTAAAAAATTTACCTAAATTAATCAAGCAAATTGAGTAAATTTGAAGACAACAATTACAAGAGTCTTACCTGCTTGTGGCTCCAGGTTGGTATCAGGGTACAGAGGCAGAGCATGTGTCCGTCTTGCAGAGCAAATCACAGCTACGAGGTAGAAGAGAGCTACAGAAAGCATGGTGCCTTTGTCTTGAGATGGCCAAATCTGGACTATACCCCTGCTTGGCAAAGAACTTCACTTATATATCCTCAGTGGCCATCCATCACAATCTGATCAATACATTATCATCACACCCAGTCTCCTTCTTAATGGTTTTGACGCGATGGATCAGGCGTCATAGACACAATTTAGGGGACACTGTCAATTCAGCCCGAGCCTATCTGTGCTTGTACAGAGAGGCCTAACAAATGTTTACTCTGCGGCAGTAATCAGCGGCTGTCCAGCAGAGCTCTGATGGTTTATGTCTGACACAGTTTCTGTGTGATGGGCTGTTCAAACGTCCCATTGCTCATGTCTGAGATCACAGGTAAACAGCCGGAACTATGTCGCTGCACGTTTCTACGTCATTTTGTGTTGAATGACTGACATTTCTGAAGAGGTTAATTGTGACTGTCTGTGAGGGCAAATAGGTCACATAGACGTATAGATGCTGCAAATTTTGTTAATCGTGAGCTAAAGGTGCAAACAGTTATAGACTTTATACTAGTGCCACATGTTTTGTTGCTTGTGGAGGATAATAACCCTGTATGGTTAATGAACTGTCTGCTTTAATATTTTGCTTCTCTCTATATTTTTGCACTTCTATATGTCTATTAAAGAACAGATGCCTTAGTATATAATCTGTAGGCTTCATCTACACTGCCGTGCTTTCGATTTGTAAGTTGCACTTTGTAGGGGGAACTAAATCCAAAGTAGTGGCACAGTGTGAAATACAATTATGCAAATGATTTTTTTTTTTAATGTATAAGTTTGTTTGAAAAGGCTAGTCTGAAAAAAAGAAATATAAAGGACAAAAATAATCAGGCTGTAAGATAAATGCTTAGCACTAATGATGAACAATAGTTGAGACTGTAATGTCATTACTTTTGCAGTTTTTGAATCACAAACCAAAATGTTGGACAATTCAGATTTTGACCTGATGATGGTGCAGTTCACCCACAGGTGGAAAGCTATGGTGCTGGCAAAGATAGGAATTATAAATATATTTAAAAAGGTTAATGTACAAATGTCACAAGTGCAACTATGCCATTTGCATGGCAGTGCAAAGGACTGGTATCAAGGCTTGAAATGTAAAAGAAAACTCTGGATGAATTATTTGATATAAAAGATCAAAAAAGTGAAGATCTTTCAGCACTTCGAGGACAATTTGGCCTACGGGGCTTTTTGTCAAACTGAAAGATCACTAATGCTTCTCAGATGAGTGTTTGTGGTATCAGGTGATTTATAAGCTTGTCTTACATCTCTGAAATTGCTGTTGATGACAACATTTGATACATTTGGCTGCTGAGCAGTCAATGAGAAGAGATAAAAGCACGGCAGAGTTTGGTCTTAAGGTCAGGCAGAGGCTGCAGCCAAACGGACACATCACTCATTTGGAAAAGCAAAGAAACAGTAACCATCAATGACAATCACTGTTAAAATTCAACACAGGTTTTATGTTGATATGTTAGTCGTGTAATGGGAAATGTAAATTTAAAGCTGTTAGTTTTGCATTAGAAATTCATAGTGAGACGACTACATTTATTGCAGTGTCATTTGTTCGGCTGATACAAATATGACTTCATTGTGTCTCCTCACTTCTGCAAGGTTCTGCATGTTGAAGCAGGAAGAGGCTATTTGTCAGCACTATTTTACAAGGATTAGTGAGGAACATATACAATACAAGTTTGAATCATTAGCTGCAGCCTTAATATGAAGTGACTGAAAAAAAAAATCACGGTTGAGGAGCTTCTACCAGTAACATCTGGCCATTTTTTCCTTAAAGAAGAATTATGACAACAGGGGAAGATTATTTTTTTCTAGATTGACTGACCAATTATTAAACTAATTGTTTCAGCTGTGGTTACATTAGAATTTAGTTACTGTGTCCTTCCCAAAGGAAAATAATGGTCCAGTTAAACAAATTAATACAACCTCACAATTCAAACTAACCAGAATCACAAGAAATACACAATCTTCATCCAAGCAACAATTTAAGAAAATCAAAACTTAAAAGAATCTAAATAATTAACTTTATTGAACTGCAAAATGTTCAATATTAAATAAATACAGACTTATGAAGTAATCATATGAATAGATAAAGTAAAATTAAAAATAAAACTGATAAAATAATAAATTAATGGGATATGAAATACTTTCTCCTTACTTGGAGGAGGCAAAATGACATCATTAATTAAACAAAAACATTTACAAAAGTAAATTTTTCTAAGGGTAATAATTTATCGAAATATAATTAAAAATAATATGAGCCCATAACTCAATAACTATTAAAAGTAACATTAACTTAGCAATAAGTTTTAATTCTTTTGAAATGCATTCACATTTTTTTTTATCATTGAAGTATTTTATTTTTAATTTATACATGTGGTTAATAATTTATTTAACCATATGACACGTAAATAAAAGCAACTGATAAAAATATTGAAGCGTGACCTCACTGAGTCACGTGACCTAAGAAGGCGGAAGTCGGCGCAGTTGCATGTTTAACAGTGAGAAACATGAACGTACGTGGTAATTAGTTTACTGTCCTGGCCAACGTTTGGCAAACTGACCAAACAGGAAAAGTGGGAGCTGAAAGACAAGAGACAGCGAGAGCACCACCGGCAGCATTAACCCAGCTAGGTACATGAAAAGCTCTTTATTTGTTTTATTTAGCCACGATGCTAACAACCATCGAGTTAGCTTGCAGTGTAGCAAAAATAAGAAGCTAATAGTTAGCTAGTTAACATCTGGCAGTTACAGTGACTCGTCTAAAGTTCCTGGTGTCATGTTAAGACGTTAGCTAATGTCAGTGCTAACTGCTGCTAATTTAACTAAATGTCGACTTGTACAATAGGTTCAAATAGACGGATGTTTGTAATGTTCAATGGAAACACTCTGTTTAGTCAAGCTCAGACTTAACCAGCAGCTTTATCTTCAATATGTGCCTCGTCGCGTCACATTTCTGTAAAAATAGTACAATACTTAGTGTCATTTTATTCATTTAGGCACAGAAATTAAAGACTGTAATATGTCAAGCTGAGACTTTTGTCAAGATATATTTGTCAGTCAGTCAATAAGTTCAGCACAGTATTTGTTTTAGCTACATAGAGGATAACACGGTGATATGAATGGCTTTGAAAAATGTGGGCTGCAATCAACCATTATCTTCATGATTGTTATTCCATTCTTCCCTCCATTCGGTTTGGCAATCCAGATGTTTCTAGCAAAAAATAAAATATTGTACTGTTTTATTCTGTTTTGTGAGGTAAAAATGTTGTGGCAGGCAGTCTGTCAAATAAGCAACTTGGGATCCTATTATCATTTTGCATCTTAACAATACAATTGATCCAGTTTGTTTTGGTGTGTGGGCCACCACTAAGTTTTAGGAAAATGCTTGAAAATCCATCCTCCCACGCTTAATCTTGTTTTGATAGTGCATGACATCACAGACTGGCCTGTTGTCAAAAATACTGAGAAACATTTCTTGACCACTACATTAATGCATGCATTTTCTCTCTCATCCAGTGCTGCCAAAATGTTATCCGAAGGAGGCTCTTTCATGAAGGGGATGGTCATGGGAGGCCTCTTCTGCTTGGTGCTGTCACTTCTGGGTAGTTTCAGCCCCAGCACAGAGTCCAGGACAGAGGACCACCATCATCATCACGTCAAGGCCCCAAGTAAAGATGAGCTGACGCGCCTCTCTGACAGTCGGGTGCAGGAATTAAGCAATCAAGTCCGGGTCTATTGCATCATCATGGTTCAGCCCAAGATCCTTCTTTATTGGGCTACTGCTGTTGACACCTGGAGCAAACACTGTGATAAGGCTGTATTTTACACCTCTGAGTCCTCTAAGGCGCTCGAGGCAGTAGACCTGAATGAAAAAGATGACTGGGCGAGGCTTCGTAAAGCTTTGAAGCATGCTTATGAGAATGCTGGGGACCTGCGCTGGTTCTTCGTGGCACAACCTACCACATTTGCCATCATCGAGAACCTTAAATACCTAGTGCTCGCAAAGGATCCCAGCGAACCCTTCTACCTGGGCAATGCTATGAAGTCAGGGGAGCTTGAGTATGTGGCGTATGATAGTGGCATTGTTCTAAGCCATGAAGCGCTGAAAAGGTTAGTGGGCGTGTTCCAGAATGAAGACAAATGCCCAGAAAGAGGACGCGCCCTGTGGAAGTTGAGTGAGGACAAGCAGCTGGCCGTGTGTCTCAAATATACAGGAGTCTTTGCAGAGAATGGAGAAGATGCACACGGAAAGGGCTTGTTCAACAGCAAGAGTGTGGACAGCCTTATAACAGATAGCATGAAGGACAACCCCAACAATGTAGTGGAGGGCTGCTGCTCCGACATGGCAGTCACATTCAATGGGATGTCTCCGAATCAAATGCAGGTTATGATGTTCGGAGTTTACAGACTTCGTCCCTACGGTCACGATTTTCATGACTCATTAGTGTTTCACCCCCCTGAAGGTTCAGACAATGACTAGAGAGTCATTCCTTCAAGCTGGATGTGACATTTTAACATTTTTGCTTCTATGATGGCAAACCTAACTTTGGGGAGATGGTTTTCTTATGCTGTTTGTAAAACTGGATCCTGGGTGGGAATAACACTTTTATGTAATTTGTACCTTTTGCACTTGGCACAATCAGCACCCCATTCCTTTGTGGTGTAGGTTAACAGAGTCGATGGGCGTATCGTTCCTTTGAATGAAGATAGAGCTGGGAAATCAAACTTGTGACATGAGACAAGATTATCTGGAAGTTTTGGTTTAGTGTAATGTTATGTATCTTAAATGTTTGTCTTTTTGTGGTCTTAAAGCTGCATTAGAGTTATTTGGTGATACTATTTTCTGAAAATGAGAAGTTTCTGAAATTATTTAACTGTTTAAAGTGCTCGGCCATCTTAACTGCATTTTTTTTAACTCTGAGAATGCATCACCCAACTGATTTAAAGATTGTATGGATGTACGTTAAGGAGTATTGATTCAAACATATCATGGCCCAGCTCTAAATGAAGTGCATTTCTTGCCACATTGTGCTCGGTTATATCCACATATGAAGAATTGGCCTTCACAGCTAAATGGAAAATGATATACCTCAATGCTGACTTATGGGTAAAGTATAATTCTTCTGTCACACATTAAAAAAGACCAAAAAAAAAAAAAAACTTTTTCCACTGACATTTTAAAAACACATGGGTGTCAGATTGACTCCTTCTAAAAGTGACTTTTGAATAATAATAAAGTAAATAAAATTAATTTGTGATTAAACTTACTGTGGTTTTGTGGTGTTGAAAAGTGGGAATGAGAAAGTGTGAAAAGCTTGTAGCTTCCCAGGTGTTATGGTATATACCTACTCAAGCATACTGTGAACTATTTTTTGGAAAAAGGGAATATTTGTACAATTAAAGGACTGCTTTGTTTGGATGAAAAAAATTCTAAAGAACTATAAATGTATTCTTTTGCAGACAAACTGTGGCTGCCATTTTATTTTCTACTTTTAATTATTAGTAACACTGGTAATGTTATTGCGTCTGAACACGTTATGTATGTTAATGTTTTATTGCTGTCGGGTAACAAAAGAATAAAATATTGTAGGTCTAATTGTACTGTTGAAATATTTAATTGGATTTTGACAAAGATGATTAAAGATACTGAACATGAAGGACTAATTATAACCACCCTCACTGGTATAAATGAGGTGGACAAAATAGTCGAAATACCTAGTACACAGCTCAAAAGCACCAATACAAACTGAACATTACGGCCTTCATAAGACTAAAATTGTTTTCAGGGCTTTTGTGTTTGATGGTGTTATTTGTAGATGTACCTAATAAGTTTACCCCATTTTACCTCACAGCAAGCACAACATCAAGCTTTACTGACCAAAGAGGAACAGAAATACAGGTTTAACAGTTGGGACAGCTGTCACCCTGCCACTCCTTCAGTCATTATTCAAATTACTCACATCCTGCATTGTTACTTATAGACAGATGGCTATTTAACTCCAACTAGACACACAACATGAAAGATCATGATGGTTATTATAGCTCATGTAGTTTTTCTACAATTTGATTAAATTCATCTTAATTGGATTGTATGCAAAATAACAACGGAGATTAAGGTTTAAAGCAAGATCTTTCTTTTATTTGTGCATAATGGTGATTGATTCAAAGCCTCCAGCAGGTTACACAGCAAAGTCCATAGGTGTAAACAGTTGACTGGCAGCTCGTGCCTCACTGTCAAGACCTCCACACTTTCTAAGGAGTAGTGGCGGGGGGGTGCGTTGCAGGTGTTGATGTCGTCATTTATACGTCTTCATGTGCCACAGTCCATCATTCAGATAGTGAACATTCTCAATTCCAATTCCCTTGTTGACTTTTTCTCTGATGGACAGATTAAAAGGGAAATGTCAGTATTTTTTAACCTGGACCCTCTTCTTCCATATTTTTGGGTCTAAGTGACTAATGGGGACGACAGTTTTTGAAACTGGCCCAGCATTGAGCAAGAGCACTGCAGCAAACAATCTAATCCTTTGGAGCAATTGCACACCATCAATGTATGTCCACTAAAAGCCCTCGTTTTTAAACCACTCATGGAAGGGATCCCTAGAGACAGAACTTTCTGTTAAAGAATAAAAACCTTTTTGTTTGACCAGAAACAGCTATTATCTCACACTCCTCAAAACCACCGGACTCCATTGACAAAAAGTCATTTTGCATTGCAACACACTTTACTCAAACCACCAAAATAAAACTCAGCCAAACTGTCTTTGTTAGTCTTGTTCCAATAATCACTAACTGTGGTTTGATGGAAATAAACCCTTCATTTTGCAGAGTCAGATGAGAGGAACAAGAGGGGGTCGGGCATCAGACTAACAGCAAGGAAAACTGTGTGTAGAGCTAGAATATTGCTGTTTCATCTAATCCTTGGGGCCAATTGCCTGCTGCATCACTCTCACTCAATACTGGACCACTTTCAAAAATTGTTGTCCCCATTTGTCACTTGGACACAAAATAGGATTCAGGTTGATCTTTCCCTGCCATATCAGCCATCATAAGAACAAAACAGACTTTTTTTTTTCTTCTATAAAATGTAAAAAAAAAAAATCTTACATGCTTTCTGCAGACATCTTCATAACTCCAACACAAAGTGCATGTTGTTTTCCCTCTGCCATTATGGCCTGCATCCACTTGTTAAAGACAATCTCATAGGGAAGTGATTGAAAATGTGGACAGAAATTATTGTGGAAAACATTTAACTGTATAGCACTGGACAATTTTACAAATACTTGCATATTTTTTATAGTATAAACATCAAACAGCTTCTGTGTGCAGCATCATGTATAGAAGGATACAACTACTGTGTCAGCGCCAGCTGGGTAGAGTTTAGCGCCTGGTGATGTCAGCCCGGGACACATGATGTTGGCTCCACTTAAGACAAATTTAATGGCCCCTTTGTCTACTTGCTGGTGTGGAAGAATGAAAGGATCTATGAAAAGAAAAAAGAAATTTCTTATCAATGTGAAAAAATTCAAAGACAAGCACCACCCAGCTGGCATTAGGAGATCTTACATTTATGCAACAGTCTGAGAGTTGGGTAGAATGGTCCTTCTCTCTGTCTGAAGAAAAGCAGTTCTCCATTCACTGTCAGGATTTCAATGTGTTCATGGCTGTGGGAAGAATAATGGAAATATACATTGTAGATGAAAATCCCATATACGGAAAATTTGTTACATGTGAGAAGCTTAATGAGAAAAAAATGCCAAGTCATACCATCTCACTATTTTGACAGGGTCCTTTTTTGGCATTATGTGATTTAGCCATGACTCAATGTCGGGAAACTGTTCCAGCAGCTGATTTTTGATGCCTTTGATCACTGATGTCTTCAGCTGGATACAGTTGGACACATTTTCCTTCTCATCAAATCTGAAAGCGAGACAGAAAATGTTTTTTTTTCCTGAAGTACAAATGGAGCCAGAAAGAGAACAGGCTTTTGTGTTATGTTTGTCATATGGGAAGAATCTTTCTATATCTATCTATAACAAACTTGTAATTTAATTTAGGTTTTGTATTTTTAATTCATCAGGCGTCTTAAGAAATATTCTGCTGGTCTAAATACATCACAAACATACAGCACTCATTCCACAATGGAGCACACTGATTCGATATTATGGCAAATATTGACAGTAAATGTTAGTTTGGTTCAAATATGGCTTTTTACTCACAGGATGTAGATATACTGGACAATCTAATATTCTAATAACATACATAATGTATACAATTACACCAACAATATAAATCGTCTCATTACAGCTTGAAAAGGTAAATAGCTGAATGTCAACACTGCAGACGAGAAAGGTATCTTTCAATAACGTGTTTTTGAACTCAAATAGATTATTTGTGGAAATATGCTTAGTAGGTGTAAGATGTGTGTGGATGATCCCAACTGTCTCTAGATTACACGACTTGATTTTTAGATTTAATGCAGTCTTGTTTGTCCTGTTCAGAAAGGTGAATTAGCTTTGGATCAGACTAACAAATCTATCTGTTTTTCTTCTGTGCCGACGCAGGTCTGATCAAATATAATAACACATGATCTCACATTATATTGTATCTTATGTCTATGTGTCTCGTTAATTGAACATGAGTCGACAACAAACTCGGAAGACGCGATTGCTAATCAGTTAGCATTAGCCATCTAGCTGCGCGTAGCTAACATGGAAATAATCAGCAACGTACTTCTTAAACATCCTCGCCGGTCGCTGTTACCGCTTTCTTCAATTGTGATAGGGCTTGTCCCGACTTACTGCAACAGATCAGGTCTGATAAACCCAAGTAAATAACAAAATACAGTTCATCTATCATGCAATGCTAATGGAAGTTGCACGCCTGACTCGCATCAGTAAGCGGTGGAAAGAGTCAATCTGCAGTCTGGCAGAGGACAAGGAACACCCACTTTACTTCACGACACACCTCCGGAGAACTTCTCCTGAACCAACCACGTAGCTTTAGTGTCGAAACCTCGGCGTTTAGAGGGTGGATCGTGATGTAGGCGTGTCCTGTGGTCCGCGTTAAATCACATGATTTACGACACTTGTTCACATTACACGGCAGGTCAGGTCGAATACTGTCATGATTGGCGCTTCCAGGCTTCCGTCCTGTCCAGTCATTAAATTCTGTAAATGAGACAAGAAGGCTTCTGGATCAGCAGCTGTTCATTTTTATATTGTTAAACAAGTGACAAATCAAACAAAACACGCATATTGGATAATATCACGGCTAGTTTTTATTGTGACAAAGTTTTCACGTCCACATTTTTTGGTTTTCTGATTAGTTCTCCGATTCAATAACCACATCTCAAAGCCAGTTCCCAAAAGAAATGCATGAAAGTTATTTTTAGATCAGATGTAACTTCAATATTCTGTCGGGTTGTTGATTTTACATATAGTATTTCTGTAACATTTGAATTCATTGATAAAATGATACAAGTGGGCCTGCACTTCTACAAATGTGATATTATATACAAATATGGTATTTCCCACTTACAATAATAAACAAACATTTTATATCATTTCTATACAAGTGGCACTTGGTCCATGTCAAAGGCTTTTCTAAATCATTTTTAAAATATCCTGGACAAAATGTATACACTGAATACATGACATGAAAAGGCATTTCTAACATTATAAAGAAAAGTGCAATATAAATAAAGTTTATTAGATTATTATTAATTTATTGGTCCCATGTGCAGTCATATACACTGCAGTACATTGTGTAGTGAATATATCACTATTCACAATGCAGGGTTAATAAAATAGGAAGAATATGAAAATAAGAAAAATATATTCAGAATAATAAAACAGAGAAAAACAATTAGAAATGTATCCGCAGTGGTGAGAAGAAGTAGAAAAAGAAGATGAAGGAGAAGAAGAAAAAAATTAATCAAGAAAATTTGTCCAATAGAAAAAAAAATTGTAATTGTAATCAAAAGCAAAAGGATGTAGTGCCTTTTGAACATGGGATAAAAATATGGATATCATAAAAAATAAGAGCATTGTAAAGATTTTTGTCTTCAATAAACATGTTATTACGTTTTTGTTTTATATAGTTAACCACATAATATATCTATCTATATATTAAGATATATTTATAAGATCATAAATATCTCTTCATATCTAATAACTGGGAATGAAATGACACCATAGCTCTTTGGCGCCATCTTATGGTCAGAATAGTCCCAGTATCGTCGTCAATATTAAAAAAAAAAAAACACGCTTGTGCAAAAAGTACTTTTGTACAAAGTACTTCCGGTGGGGTCACTGACAGCTTTTACGAGCGAAACATTTTTACTTATTCAACAGCGTTTATTTTTACTATCATGTGATTTTATATTTCTTTTTGCTTCACCTCCACTTTTCCTATTAACAATCTTCCTTTTTTTGACGGCCGCTTCTTTTCAAGCAGCTCCTCCATGAAAGGACCGAACAACGCGGCCGGAGCAGCGGGGTGAAAAGAGGAAGCAATAGCCGACCATCTTTCTTCTTCTGCCAGCAATAACAAGAAAGAGACAAGGCTGGATTCAAGTGGTGCTGTGTACTTTCACGTTTATCGCGTCTTTTAGGACTGGATTCAGCGAAATATCTCCGCTATCTCTTGTTATCGATAAAAGAGCTTCCGGTTACTGAGCTCGTCCGCCCGACAAGAAGCCTGGAAGTTTGGAGGATCTGAAGACTGGCTGTTAAGAATTTAGTATTCCCGTTTTTTCATGTTTCCAACAGGTTTATCTTCCCCTAATCCTCCACCACCGCCAACCCAGGAGGCAAGACCCGCGGCCACTGATGTCAAACCCGACAGCGGCACCATCACATCACCGAAGAAGAGGAAAATAAACGGCTCCGAGAGAGAAGACGCTGCTGACTCCATCTCCTCTCCGGCTCCCAAGACCCTCACTTCCTCCTCTTCTTCCTCCTCCTCCTCCTCCTCTCCCACTCCGCTGCACATCCAGAAGAAGTTGAGGTTCGAGGATTCGGTGGATTTCATCGGGCTGGATGTGAAGATGGCTGAGGAGGCTGCTGCCGCCGCCGCCGCTTCGGGCTCCAGTAACAGGAGCAGAGCCGGGTTCCTGTCCGCCGGCCTGGGCCACCATGCAAACGGACTGACCAAAGGCTCTGCTGGCTCCGCCACCTTCTCCAACAGTAAACCCGGTGCTGCCAAGAAACTAGTCATCAAGAACTTCAAAGGTAGCAGATGATGGGATCCAAGCTGCAAAAGCATTCACTGACTACAAGAACTCCCCCAGGCTCTGTGATCATGTCCCTACTGGACACCACAGTGTGAAATTATTACATAGATAACTATTATATTCTTTAGATGAGTCAGTGAACCAGGGAGACTTCAACCTGTTTGCTCATCACAATGGTTTTAATAAGACATGTGGCATAGATCTTTTAAGACATAATTTAGGCACAAATATTATTGAGAAATATCATTTAGTGAAAAAGAGGCACTCATTGCTCAATAAACATGGCTGAAAATGGTAAATAAGTTCGTAAATTCCTCTAAATTTCTATTAGTAATTGCAAAAAGACCGAGGCTTGGTGATAATGAAAATCATCTTTTTGCAAAGTGTGATCATTTGATCTTGATATAATCCTTTCTCACACTTCCCTTGTCCAAATTAGCAATTTGGAGCAGGCCATATTTAAAATAAATTAAAAAATTATCGATTAAAAAGTAGTTCGACGCCTGGGCCTGGTGTGATGAGTAACAGTGGAACTCTCTTTGAACATCATTTGGATTATTTTAAATGTTATTAAGCAATATTGGTTAATATCCGGATTAATATTGTGGTGAGGAATTCAGCTGTGTTTATTTATTTATTTTTTGATCAGATAGTTTTATTGAGAACAACATGTCTTTATCAAGATAGGCCTGAGAACAAGAAACATTCATGGTCAAACACAGTGTACTACAACAACCATCAGCAGTCAAGCAACAGTTAACAAACTATTAAGGGAGTAATAAAACAGATCAGATTGTAAAACTCCTAGAAGAATCAAAGAATCGGCTTTGAGGTCAGTTTGCACTTCATTCCATTTAAAAGGTGCATAAAGAGCTACCAAGGTTAAGTACGTATTGCGTTTTGTACTGCGGATGCTGGAGTTAGAGAGAAGAGGTGCAAGAAGCATAGTAGTAGAGCTTTATAGATTAATATCATGAGATGATTATTCTTCACAGTAATGAACACATTGTAAGGACTGGTGACACTTGAAGCGGCAACTTCCGATAATTTCATTTAATCTGGTGGCGATTTTGTCGATTAATCTATCAGTTGTTTAGTTTATAAATTGTCAGAACAGTGTAAAAAATGACATGAAGGAAAATCAGTGTTTCCAAGAGCTGTCCTCAAATGTCTTTTCCACACCCCAAGATAGAAGATAATCAGTTTACTGTCATAGAGAGTAAAGAAATCGGAAATTGTTCACATTTAAGTTTAAGAAGTTGTAATTATAGAATTTTGACTTTTAAAGAATTCCTCAAACCTTTTTTTTCGATTTGAAAACACTTGACATTAATTTAATTCTTGACCATTAATGGATTAACATTGCTGCTCTAGTGACACAACATACTGATCCAGTCATTGTCATTCAGGTCCTGCTGAAGCTTTCAGTGTTATCAGATCAGTTTGTCTTTTGTTTTGCACACAGAAAAACCCAAATTGCCGGAGAATTACACGCAGGAGACCTGGCAGAAGCTGAAGGAGGCGGTCGAGGCCATACAGAACAGCACTTCAATCAAGTACAATCTAGAGGAGCTCTACCAGGTATCACCACAGGCCTGCTGACCTCACAGAGGAAGCTAACTGAAACCCTTCACTGATATAGAAACAGTCCTTTGACACTTTGTGTTTGTCTCCTCAGGCTGTTGAGAACCTGTGCTCCCATAAGATATCTGCCAAGCTTTACAAACAGCTGAGGGCTGTGTGTGAAGACCACATCAAGGCACAAATCGATCAATTCAGAGAATATCCTTCACAGTTTCTGTCATTTCTGCCTGTCGTTAATGTTGTATAGCCTTGTGTTGATCATGCAGTCATATATGCAGGAAAGCTCCTGAATGAAAGCCCACTTTTGCCTTAACATTGTTCGTACGGATGCCCTGGACAGCGTGCTTTTCCTAAAGAAAATTGACAAGTGCTGGCAAGATCACTGCAGACAAATGGTAGGTTTTAGAACTTTAAGGAGTCAGGAAGTCGTTGAAAGTCTGTTAACATGGCCCCACTTTCCATGCAATTTGCTTTATAATTAAAGATTCATGTTTAAAGGGGTATTACGCTGATGTAGTGTTGCATTTCCTTTGAGTGACATTTTGAAAAAGAACTGTCAAATTTAAAGCAGCAGAGGGCAAGTTATTCTGACTTTTATGCTGCATCCATACTAATTCCCTTTTGTATTTTAAAACGCTATGCTACATTTACACCAAGCATCCACAGTACTCCAGCACTTTAGAAAGGGAAAAACTGAAACAGTCTGGACAGAGATTATTTTTTAAATGTGTTTAAAAAGTTTCCCCCGTATGGTTCAAACATGCATCTCCTACACCTCCAATAATGCAACTCAGTAGCATCTGTCCATAGTCTCAACCTGCCTGTTAAATAGACCGCTTTTCAAATATCACCATCTTATGCATATGCAAGAGCTTCCCGTCTGTAAACACCACAGAAAAACATCAAAACTCAAAACAAATGTCATTTTCAACCAAAAGGTCACTGTCTGTGAAAACTTGGATTGTAGTTCAGTCTGTCAGTCTGTCATCAGGGACTAACAAAGATGATGGAGATATTGGTGAAATCATCTTTCATACCCAGTTTGCAACAAAGTCAGACAAAGTCTCAAACACAATTCAATATCGGGGTTATTTTCTCTGACGTCATAAAGTTGCCTCAGAGCCACATAAGATATTATACACCTGTTTTCACAGACTGAGAAGGAGAGCCCCTTTAATTTGAGTCAAACAAGAAAAAGGTTTAAAAATGTCATCAGTGCTCTTTTCTAATCATGAATGTTTGTCCTTGTTTTCCAGATCATGATTAGGAGTATATTTTTGTTTTTGGACCGCACGTATGTTTTACAAAATTCAATGCTGCCATCAATCTGGTGAGTGATCACTGTTTCAGCTGTTGTACAATAGCGTGAGGCTGATTTCTGTTAAAAGTGGAAGTGTTGGAACAAGCTGTTCTGGTCTGCAGGGACATGGGTCTGGAGCTCTTCAGGTTCTACATCATCAGTGATCTGAAGGTCCAGAGTAAAACCATCGATGGGATTCTGCTGCTCATCGAGAGGGAGCGAAACGGAGAGGCGATAGACCGCAGTCTACTGAGGAGCCTGCTGAGCATGCTCTCTGACCTGCAGGTGACTCACCATTTCAGTTTAATAATAATAATAATCCACACCTAAGTGTCTGCAGGTCTATGTTTGAAAGCATGGATCGCCTGCATGTCATCTGTACCTCAAGGCTAGTGTGGCTTTGGCAGCTTATTACCCGTGCAGGGGTGTGATGAGTTGTCAGTTTCCTGTTGACAAATGGCCTTAATGAATCTTGTGTTCTCTTCCTCCCTGACAGATTTATCAAGACTCCTTTGAGCAACGCTTTTTGGAGGAAACTAATCGCCTGTATGCTGCAGAGGGACAGAGGCTGATGCAGGAGAGAGAGGTGATTTATGTGACCCTTATACTGAGAGCCTATTTTGTATTAGTTTGTGCTAGATGCCCCTAAAATTTTATACATTAGCCTTATCCTGTTTTACGTAACTTGACTCTTTATCTGTTTTTAATGATTGAAAGTTGCATAATCTATTATATTCTGTTCCTATGTCTTTTGCTATCTTTAAGTTTCTCCTTTGGTTTAATCACTGGCGATCTTAATTTGCTGCTTTATGTGAGGCAGAGGGTTTTGAAAAATGTTCTGTTCAAAATTCTGCTGTACTGGAGAAAAGCAGTCCCTTAAGACACATAGGACGTGCTGTGTCTTTAAAGTAGTTAATGTTAAGAGACATGACAATATGGTATCAAGTTTAATATCGTTGCTTTTCCCCCTTTTTGCAGGTACCAGAATATCTCCATCATGTAAACAAACGGTTGGAGGAGGAGGCTGACAGAGTCATCACATATCTAGACCAGAGCACACAGTGAGTATTGGACTGTCGTATTCAGTTTTCATTTTCACACTGACAGAGATTAATTTGTAACCTGAACCTTTCCCACATTCAGAAAACCACTCATTGCTACTGTTGAGAAGCAGTTGTTGGGTGAACATCTTACAGCTACTCTGCAGAAAGGTAAACAACAGGATAACTTTTTTTTTTTATAAACGTTTCCATCTTGAACATATAAGAACAGCCAGAGTTCTACCTCTGACTTTCTGTTATTTGAAACTTCCAGGGTTGACTCACCTCCTGGATGAGAACAGAATTCAGGATCTGACCCTTCTCTATCAGCTTTTCAGTCGAGTGCGAGGTGTTCAGGTCCTCTTGCAACACTGGATAGAGTACATAAAGGTATGAAGGCAACAGCTCAATCTGAGGATAATGCATGATGAGTTGTTTACATATTACTGTGTGTTGGTAACTGTTGTTTTTCCAATGTCTCGAAAATTCTCACCCAGGCTTTTGGAAGCACAATCGTAATCAATCCAGAAAAAGACAAGACAATGGTGCAAGAATTGCTGGACTTCAAAGACAAGGTGGATCACATCATTGACATCTGCTTCATGAAGAACGAGAAATTTGTCAATGCCATGAAGGAGGCTTTCGAAACATTCATCAACAAACGGCCAAATAAACCAGCAGAGCTCATAGGTCAGTCTCATTTTCTCCCATTCGTAACTGCTGCACCATCAGTAAAGCATATAATCATAAGCATGAAATAACATGTGATATAAATATACTTTTTTTTTTACCAGCAAAACATGTGGATTCAAAGTTAAGGGCAGGAAACAAAGAGGCGACAGATGAAGAACTGGAGAAGATGCTGGATAAGATCATGATTATCTTTAGATTCATTTATGGTAATGTTTAATATCACACTTGTTTCAGTTTAGGATTTTTCCAAGTGCGATTGTTCTTAATAGAATAATGTATTTTCATTGTAGGAAAGGATGTTTTTGAGGCCTTTTACAAGAAGGATCTGGCCAAGAGGTTGCTGGTTGGAAAAAGCGCTTCTGTGGATGCTGAAAAATCAATGTTGTCAAAGCTGAAACATGGTCAGTTTCATCCATCAGTCACTTCTTAACACACACATGCTTCCAATGTGAAATAAGTGATAGACAGGGAATCTTGAATCAGACTGTGACCATTTTGTTGTTTCCTCAGAATGTGGAGCAGCGTTCACCAGCAAACTGGAGGGGATGTTTAAGGATATGGAGCTTTCGAAAGACATCATGGTGCAGTTCAAACAAGTAAGAACAATATCAAACAGACAATGTGGGGAAAAATACAGCCCTCTTGTTCATTTCAATTAGGACATTGGGTTTACACACACACACACACACACACTTTACACATTTTGTTGGTCCTGGTTTATCCTTTTACCATGCAATGCAACAATGACTCCTGTGTGCAATCAAATACTTGCTGTTAGGGCTGCAAGATTATTTCTCTTATTGGGACAGGGGAAGATTTCTGTTGACATGAAATGTGTTGAAGTCAACAAAATTGATGAAGCAAACCTCTAAGCGCACATTCCTGGTAGATTACTTTGTAACAGGAATAGTGTATCTCTGCTTATTACCTTGCAATTGTTACAACAAAAGATGAAGTGATTGTCACAGTGATTGGTTTCCACAGTTAAATCCCTCATCATGTAACAGGTGATAGTATCATGATTGACACTTTTGTAAACACAATTGTACAAAGGATATTAGTACATGGGCTCAGGAACACTTCATAAAACTGTTGTCAGTAAACAAAGTTTTTTAATTATTTTTTTTTGTTTACATTTCACACAGCGTCCCAAAATCTGGGTTGCATTATTATTATTATTATTAATATTGAATTGAATGAATCTTGATCCTTCATCTCACTGACACCTGAAACAGGATGCCCCCCTTCCTTGCAGTGACGACCTAAAGCCATAAATCAGTGCAGGTGGTGGCAGATGGATATCACATGTGTCTTGTTCGTGTTTTTGTAGTATATGCAGTGCCAAAACATTCCTGGCAACATCGAGCTGACTGTGAACATCCTCACTATGGGTTACTGGCCAACCTACGTCCCGATGGAAGTGCACCTGCCGCCTGAGGTTGGTGCTGAGCAAATATTGAAATTTTCAGAACGTGCTGGTTTTTTTATAACCTGCAGTGCAATAAATAAACAGAGTGTCGCTTTGTAACGCCTCTGTTATCTTTGTCCAGATGGTGCGACTGCAAGAGATCTTCAAGACCTTCTACCTGGGCAAACACAGCGGCAGGAAGCTGCAGTGGCAATCAACGCTCGGCCATTGTGTCTTAAAAGCTGAATTTAAAGAGGTAGATAACTCATTTGTAAGAATCCTCTGGTGTGTTTTTCCTCACTCCATGACGAAAGCATGATGTTAATTGTTCTTTTTAATTGAAGGGCAAGAAGGAGCTGCAGGTGTCGCTTTTCCAAACACTTGTGCTCCTGATGTTTAACGAAGGAGAGGAGTTCACCCTGGAGGAGATTAAACTGGCAACAGGAATAGGTCTGTATGACATCAGATTTTGGTTGGCAGCACTTTGATGAAGTAGAGGTGTCAAGTCCTCATTATGCATTACCACTGATCTAAAACGCTGTCTGCCGGCTTACAGAGGACAGTGAACTGCGCCGAACTCTGCAGTCACTGGCTTGTGGAAAAGCACGTGTCCTCACCAAAATCCCAAAAAGTAAAGACGTGGAGGACGGGGACAAGTTTTCGTGCAATGATGACTTCAAACACAAGCTCTTTAGGATCAAAATAAACCAGATCCAGATGAAAGAAACGGTATCAGTATTATCATGTAGTAACTTCCTCACTTCAAGGCCTTCAACGCATCTGTGAATTATTTTAACTAATTATTTTCTCCCAGGTGGAGGAGCAAGCCAGTACCACAGAAAGGGTCTTTCAGGATCGTCAGTATCAGATCGATGCTGCCATCGTGAGGATCATGAAGATGAGGAAGACTCTGAGCCATAATCTTTTGATGTCTGAGGTGTATAACCAGCTCAAGTTCCCTGTCAAGGTAATCAGCACAACACTGAATTGCTTCATTAAGAAAAATATTTCATTAATATGTAAGGGGCAAAAGTATTTAAAATTCTCTACTGTTCTATTGTTTCACTCTCAAAATCTATTGTTGTTATCTTCCATTCATTTTTTATATGTGCTTAATTCTGTCAAGTGTCACAGGGCTTATTTTACTTTTCTACCATATGAATTATTGAAGGTACATTTTAAGTTTATAGCTCAAGAGATACCAAATTTTTGACTTTGAAAAAAACCCAACAGTTAAGTATCTGTTGATATGTGTGACCACAATATGCACTTTGTTGGTCTTTTTGTTGTCACTTTTTTGTTTTGACTTTCTGTGGGGGACAAACTGAAATGGAGAGACTGTTTCTAAAAGTGCTCGGACATATCTTTGACATTTCTATACTGTTATTTCTTCATACTTCTTGGCCTATAAATACATCAATATCGGAAATATCATATAATAATTTTTTATTTGATAATTGTTGTTGGTTGTTTAATAACTTGTTTAGTACATTCTAGAAGGTGAAATCCATTGGTTTAAATTTCAATAAGTAAGTTTTGGGGTATTATTCTAGAGAAGCACCCTCCCTAACAACAAGCTACCGCCCCCATTAGATGGCAGTACTTAAGTACAAGTCTGCCAGGAGAAGATCTAAACTGCTTTGTACAAGAAGGACTTTTGTATTGTAAGTTACCCTGGGGAAGATTACCTCACAACTCCAGGTATAAAAATAACCCAAAATGCTGGCATGTGCCTCGTGTTAACCTCTGCCTCCTCTCTGTGCTCTGCCCTTTCAGCCTGCTGACTTGAAGAAGAGGATAGAGTCTCTTATTGACAGGGACTATATGGAACGTGACAAGGAGAACCCCAACCAGTACAACTACGTGGCTTAGAAAAGAAAAAAAAAGTGACAGAGAAAATAGAGATGCAGATGGTCCAGTCAGGCTGAGGTGATCGGTCTCTAAATCTTTTGCTCCAGTGGACGTTTACCATTATCATCTTCAACCCAGCGACCGACAAGTGAATGGATACTGCTCCACAGGATTTTTGTCAGGGGTCTTGTGATCCTGTGGACTGCATGCCCATTGAAAAGAGAATATTGTCCATGTTTCTCAGTGCCTCTGAGACAGTTGGGCTACCGTGGATGGACAAAGAAGACACACAGATGTTGTTCTGTTTGCTCTTTTTTTTTCTTTTTTTTTAAATTGAGAGAAAAATATTTATTTTCAAAGTTAGATTTTTTTTGTCCGGTTTGAATCAATATGCTCTTTGTTATCAAGTCACTTTTTTTCTCTCTCTCTTTTTGTTCACTCAGTATCCCAAGCAAATGCTGACACACTTAATGCTCTAAATGTACCACACGTTGGAGAGAAAAAGGATCAAAAAAATTAAATTGATGCTTGTTTTTTCAGTCAGTGTCAAATGTGGGACTATTGGGCTAACATTCATTGTAGGGAATCTATTCTTGGGGGAATATCTGTTCGATCCTGCAACAAAGTTTTACGATTTTTAAGGGCATCGTAGCCGTCTGATAAAGCTGTGATCAGGAACACACAAAGCGTTCAAAGCAGAGTTTTTTGCCAAAAAAAAGGAGCACTTCTTTTGTTATAAGGTGTATTTTCAAGCTGCTAAAACAGATCAGTTGTACAAGTATATGAATTTAAGTTTCTTTGTTCTGTCTTTGTATGTTTTTGTACATACTTCACAAAAGTGACATTTTAAATGATCATCTGACAGTCAACTGCTTTTTAGGTTTTTGTTAACCCTTTTAGAAAGTTTACTAAAAGCACAACAACATCAGAGCCCATTTCCCCATCAAACCACATGCAAACACTATATATTTTTTTTGTATGTCTCCCTTTGGGGTTTGACGAGCTTGCAGAAAAGTGGGGAGGAATGGAAGTGGATGAGGAGATATATGATTGACTAGACATGCCCTTGTTTGTATGAGTCTGTTAGATTTATTGCTAGATTAAAATAACTGTTTCAATCGGGTTTTCTTTATCAGTCATTGATTCCCAAAGACATTTCACTGTTTTGTATAAAAGCAGCTCTTAGTTAGTATTTTCACTCTGAAGCAAGTGAACATACAACAGTATAATAATTAACTCTGTAGACAGTCTGGGGACAGACCCATAAAGCTGGTTTATAGTCCTCATCTCTTCTGCTGGCTCTGACACACTGGTCCTGTCATATGACTCTTCCATTTCCTGGTACAGTCGGCTCAACTAAGCTACATCCCAACACCCTGAGCATCCCTGTCGGGTTTGTTCGGTCTTCTCTCCGGTGGCTGACACTCCGAACTACTGGGCCATCATGTACCGATGTGCTGCATTTGTTTTACTCCTCGCCTTTGGAATCGGTTTGTATTACTCCTCTTAAAATCTGTTGTAAAAAAGTGAGGGAAAAATGCGAAGTAAACTTAACGTTGTGGGACAATCCGGGCCTGGTGCTGCTGAGCTTAGGCTACACGCTGCTTTAAAAAACATTTTAAGAAAATCTCTTACTTGTAAATTGTCGTAATTGATAGATATAAATGTGACCTTAGAGTGATTTTAATGTACAGGCCTTAAAACCAAAATCGGCTGTTAAATCGAGCAGCAGTCGAGTCGTGATGTTTTGCTAATGAAGCTAGCTTGAATGCTAATTGTTACCTGCGCCAACAACAGCAGACCAAAGGCTAAAACTGCAGGTTAAGAAACTAGGCACACTTTCCAGCGTGGTTACTATTTATCTTTTCATGCCTATGTTTATAACCCAAATTTTGCTCTGAAAAGAGTTAACTGTCAGGTTCCCTTTAACGTTATATCGCCATTAGGTAAGGTGTTGGCCGGTTAATGTTAGCTAGCTTAGCCGTTAGCTTACTGGTTGGGTAACAGTTGTTTTGAAGCTAAAGTTTGAGTTGATGAGGAAACCTTAAGTCATGTCTGCTGCTAATTAAAATAAGCCACACACCAATGTTAGGCGAGTAAAAACAGGCTAAAACCCGGGTGGCCCAACATTATAAAAGCATTAGCATTGTGTTAGCGGGATATTATAGTTAGCATTAGCTACGTTTACAGTAAACGAGCATGTGACCGTACAGCTAGACGAATTACCGGAAAGCTGACATTATGTGATTTAGCAAACTAGCTAAACCACAGCTGTACAGACAAAGATGAATAGATTAAAACTCCAGAGCCACGGACATTAAAGTACCCTAAACAAGATCACTGATCAGTTCAGAGAAGCGTTTTAGTCGAGGAATCAAGTGCAAATTCCTCTGTTGACACTCGCTGATATTGTTGCTTTAACTTGATGTGCTGTGGCTTCATCTGGCTCGTTTTGTCATCAATGTTGTTAGTTTGCTTTCAGTGGGCTAGTTTTTCTCCAAGGCTGGCAGATTCGATGTTAAACCTAATTCTTGTTTTATTGCTTTTGTAAATGTTTTTATCAGTCAGCGTAACAGACAGTATCTGTGTCTCAGAACGTGGTCCTTCAGTAGAAATACTATAATTTTACAGCAAGGTCATAAACTAACATGTGACTTTGAATTCATGTCAGGTGCTTTTTAAGTTGATGTTACATGGGGATTGTGGCAGGCAGCTGTTGTTGAGTTGATGACAATGCAAACCTTCACAACCATATAGCAAATCCTAATGGACCTTGGCCTCTTTTCTGTTAACATGTGTTCAGTTATTAAGTGAAAGTGGCACCTTGTTGGAAGTATGGCTGAAAATGATTTATGTCATTTTAAAATGTCGCTGGGGTCGTGTGATTCTTGGCACACACAAGAAATAGAGTAATTATTTCTTTTCTTTTCAGTGTTCCAGTTCTCACATGGTGTTGAGGTGAATGTCACTGACAAAGATGGCAAGTTATGCCTCTATGCCAATCTGATGGTCAACTTCTCGGTCTCATATGAAATAGCTGGTAATAAGGTGAGTGTCTGGTTTTAGTCACACTAACCACTATGACCGACTGTGTTTAGTATGTTTATGTATGTATGTTTATGAAATTAGCTGGCTACCTCAACAGCATGACTATCAAACTCTTGTAGAAGCAAACATCATCATGGAAAAGGGAAATGAGGGAAGTCACTACAGAGCAAATTCTTGATATTCAGCATTCCAGTTAATGAGTTTTCCTGATGCGTATCCTGTGATTCTTGTGTCCTATCTTGTGAGTAGTTGTGCTATAGAGAGCAGCTCACAGAACTGTGTAGAACTTTGTTAATTTTTCTAACCTCCTTCATTATGCTTTCTAACTGTAAGAGATTTTTCATATTATCTGTCTGTCAGTCCCAGGCCTATTAGAATGATATTAACACCAAGTTAATGAGGAAAATGTTTAAGGTGTTAAGAAACTGTGGAGAAAACATGTTTAACATTAAATTTATAAATATGTGAGACGATTAATAATCGTGTTAAATATGTTAACGCTCTGCTCTCTCTTAGAATGCAACAGTCGAGTTTGAACTTCCTGGTAATTCCACAGCACATGGAAGTGAGTGCGGTACCACAAGCTCACTGTTGAAGCTTAATTTTGGAGAAGGACATTCGTGGAGCGTGAACTTCACCAGCACTGAAAAAGTGTACCAGGCAGAGTCTATCACCTTTTCCTACAACCTCAGCGACGCCTCCTTCTTCCCTAATTCTGTATCAAATGGTAATTTCTACACCTCACACTTAAAAAAAAAAAACATGAAGGAAAGTCCTTGTACTCATGCTGATGTGTCTTTGAATTTCTTTTAGAAACCGCAACTGTTAGCGTGAAGCCTCACATTACAGGTGTGGGCATGGATACCTGCTACTCATGCAAGAGTAACGACATGCTCGTAAATGATATGGTCAATCAGACACTGTGGGACGTGCTCATACAGGCTTTTGTCAATAACGGCAGCAAGAGTGGAAACCGTAAGTGCAGATGCAGCGTCGCGTCTGATTCTGCCTGTAATATTTTTCTCCTGTTTACATTGATTGTCCTCTCTGTTTTGTTCCTCCACAGTTACCTCTTGTTCAGCTGATATGCCCAGTACCACTGTCAGCCCCACCACTCATACCACCAGTGCTACCACTGTAGCTCCTCCCACTTCCACCCCAACCCCTACCCTGCCCACACCGTCCACTGGGAAGTACAGTATCAAGGCTGATGAGAACAGCACAGCCTGTCTGTTAGCCAACTTTGGCCTGCGGATCGGTCTCAATGTATCAGGCGTATGTTCATAAACTGAATTTTAATCTTATTAAGACCTGCCAGCTTGAATACAGATTATTATTCAGATGGTCATTCCTGATTTGATTCCCTTCTCTTCCTTCTGGCATAGAGCTATCAGGAGATGAACCTTGACCCTAATGGGACCACAGTCTCTGGATCGTGTGGAGTCAACAGCAGTGAGCTGGTGTTAGGGTTCAACACAGTGACCTTCACATTCACGTTCACCAATGTAAGTCAACAATATGTTGTTATATCCATCTGATAAACCTGCCTGGTCACATTTTCTCAGTCTTTAAAGGATTTAAAGTTATTACGAATTTGAAGTTATTTTTCAAAATGGAAAAACAATTTTAGTGGTTTCAAACCTTTTTTGATCTGATGTATCACCACAGCTATATCAGATGGGATGCATAGAAAACACAGTGACTGTTGTGCATCTGTGACACGTGTATACATACAACACAGTGATCTTTCATCAAGTTACGATGTCTTCTTTTTTCTTTTTACTTTAAGTTTGGTCTTTATAGTTATACCACTAACATTTATTGTGGCATGGGGTGAGTAGTTAGTAATTTCTGATGCTTTATAGACCAAACAATTAATCGAAAAAATACTTGGCAGAGTAATTGATAATGAAAGTAATCGTTAGTTGCAGCCCTAATTAATTTTTTCCAATCAAATCACAACTTCTTTTCACCACTATCGCTTCATCCTTGCTATTGTTTTGTACACAGGGTTGGGAATCACTGAGTTAGATGGATAAAAAACTGTGACATGGTTACTGACATTATATAATTTTACAGAATGAGACCGGATGCAACAAAATGTGAAATGTTTACTGACAGTATGACTCATCCCTAACAAAAAAAAAAGAGACAGAAGGGAAATGTCTGTATCCTGGATGTCCTGGATGATGACTGTTTGTGTTCGCCTTTATGCCTAAATGTGATTTTGTAAAGATTTAATTTTTTCAAAAGAAAAACTTTTGCTGAATAATTTGTCTCTGAAATTGTATTTTCCTTCTAACAGGACACAAAGAAATTCCGCCTGCATGCTCTGAACATCACTGGAAACTCAAGCTCTGGTAATTAGAAGAATCATCTCCACTCACATAACCCAGACACCACACTGAGAAGCAAGCTAATGTTGACTTTTTCTTTATATGTCTGTGTGTGCTTCCTTCAAGGTTCTCCATTTTCTGAGGTGAACACCAACCTGAGTCTGTGGGAAGCGTCTGTCAGCAGCTCCTACATGTGTAACAAGGAGCAGAACTACAGCATCACCAAGGCGCTCACCCTCTTCACCTTCGACCTTCAAATACAGCCCTTTGGAGTCAAGAAGGGTGCTTTCAGTACAGGTAGGTTGTTCTTTTTTATCTCTTAAAACTGCTGACCAGGCTCTGGCCAAATGGTTTCATATGTAGAGGCTGGGGGAAATGACTGTTCTACCTCATGACTTTGGATGTTGTAATGAGGAAGGTGGTTTTTGTCATGTCATTTTAAAACTGGTGCCAACAGTATCTCAGTGAATGACAGATACTCTGAAGAAATGGCCTTTTAGCCGTTTCTAATAGTATGATTATACAATGTTTCTGATGTAATACATTTTCACAAAAGAACCAAAAAAGTAAGATCACAAAGTATTTTATTTGTTAAAACTGTAATTTTGCATGACTGACCATCACAATAAGAGCATCACAGTTTGCCTTATTTAGATGTCCAATTCAAGATTTCCTCTTTTTATATCCAGTCATGTCACAAACCTGTTGCACATTAACTTAATGAGTTGGGAGTTGTTCCTCCAGGTGTTGTTTTTTTCAGCATTGCACAGCTTTTACAGTGTTTTCTTGTGCCTGTTTCAACTGATTTGAAACATGTTGCTGGCATCACATTTAAAAAGGAGCATATCTTTTTTGTAGAACAATACGTTTTTTCAGTTTGAACATTTGTTATGTTGTCATTGCGATATTAGTGTTTTTAGTATTTTGGCACAGTTGGGCAGTTCAACTGAACGTCTGTCCTGCTGCTCCAGTCTTGTCTCTTGTTAATCAGAAAATCACCGTTCCACCTGTTGACTGACTCTCTTTTTATCTGCAGCCCATGAATGTTCATTGGATGACACCAGCATCTTAATCCCAATCATTGTTGGTGCTGCTCTGGCTGGCTTGATTCTCATTGTAGTGATCGCTTACGTGATTGGTCGAAGAAAGACTTATGTTGGATATCAGACCCTTTAAATCTAGTTTGCAGTCGATCCTGAAATGTCACGGGGTTCCCAAGCGTGGTCCTTGGGTTCCATGTTCACGTTTAATTGGTTTTGATTGGTTACTTAAAAATTCAAGAGTCAAAATCCAAATTGAATTCTCTACTGGAAAACATGATTTTACTGATTTTACTATTTGTTGGTATTGAAGTCTTTGGTGAACATGGAATATTTTTGAATTGCAGTCGGCTTTAGGGCCTTTAATGATGCTATATTAAGAAGAGAAAATCCAAGTAAAGTTGAAGGGTTTGGTGTTTTTCTCAAGGACCAAGCTTGTCTACCCCCAATGTTTGTTTCTTTTTTCTTGTTTCCTGGATGTCTTGTCCTTCCTTTTTTGTTGTTTTTTGTTAATGAGCAAGTGCAAGATCCACACAACATTTTTAAAAATGTAAGCACAATCACATGGAAGGTGACATTCATTATACAACATATAGAGTTCTTGAAGCTCTGTGCATCCACAACATTCACTTTTTCACACATTTTTAGCACTACATGTGTGAGAGTTGTTGCTGTGGGATCTTGCACTTGCTCTACAGACATTCCCTTTTTGTTTTCTTTTGTCATAATTTAATTTTTGTGCACATTTTGGTTTTTACTTCCTTTATGGTTTGACTTTTCATCCCCGAAATTATTTACATCAAGACATGTGAGAATGCTAATTTATCACTGCATTTCCTCCACAATTCAAAGGAAGATGGTCAATCAGCTTTCTTTCTTCTGATCCCAGAAAATCATGAACATGGATGAAGGTCTATTCCATTTGGAAAAGTTGTCAAAGGAAATATGCTTTAGCCCATGTTTGCCCCTGTAGAGCAGGAGAAACATTGGAATTATTGTCCTGATTATGTGGCTCTAATCATATTAATAATGTGACATCAAAGTGTTTGTTGTTTAAACATTCAAAGACCTTTTTCATGGAAGACATTTCGACATGTTAAGCAGCATAAGTCCAGGTGGAACTGATGACATTAACAATGACATTCAAGTGTAAAGGCCCTGTAACTGACACAACTACCGTGGCTGAAGGCAGCGTTAGTGTTATTAACAACACCTGTGCTTTGCATGCTGCACCATGTCAAAATGTCTGCTCTTTAAAATGTCTCTTACATTTGCACATGCTCCAGTCAGAGAATACATCTGAAAAGAAAGGTCACCTGTTTTTTGTTTTTTTGCCTCACACAACACATTATGGCATTAGGTTTAGAAAAGGGAGAATTTCGTTGTGTAGATATTCAGTTTCAGACAAATCTGAAACAAGGATATATACATATAAAATGCACTAAGAAGCTCTTTACATTTCTGCGTTATGTTGAGACTGTTGTCACATTATCTCACCTGTGTATATGTCTGGGCTTGGCCTGAGCTCTGAGGGCTGCAGCTGCATCAGGGGAAGTTAAAGCTCCTGAAAACATGAATAAAAAACTGTCATTTCTCTCTGTTAAATATGAAGTTACAGCCAGACCTTGTGGGTGTGGTTTAATCAGTTTGTTAGTGCTGGCAAATGCAAACAAAGGCCGCACCTGTCTTCAGATTTTGATTTTTAAAAAAAGCTAAGTCATGCAAAATAGTCAAAATTTCATGAGCTTTTATACTGGAGAATTGATGCAGGTTGCAGTGATGCAGTGTCAGAGATAGAGGCAAGCCTCAGAATGTGTGTTTCTATGATAGAAAGCCAATGTGACACATGGTGGTAGCTGTGTGTTGTTGCTGAATTCTAGCAAGAGTGTGGTGTACTGTCAGCCTTGTTCCACCTCGTCAGGGCCGGAACAGTGCAGACGGTAAACTACACTGATCATGAGGCTAGAAAGATTAGCATTTTTAAGTTGCTTATGAAACTTTCTTACCCAGGACGGTGTACATGTGTATGAAAAATAGCTATAAATCAATTATGGCTTTGATTTTTTTGCTTGTGATTGTTGCTGTTGTGTGTATTTCAGCTTTGTACGAACTCAGTCGCCTTAATGCTGAAGATGGTTTTGCAGCACTGGTATAGATGTCAATGTTTTGTCATTGTTAATTTCCCGCATCCTCAACACATCTTTCAATACATTCATCATCAGGACAACTTTGCCTTGCTCAATGGAAACTTTCTGTTTTGCACATTCTATAACTGACTGATCTTAAGATTGATTTTGGTTCACTAGTTAACAACAATGCACACACATGCTCAGCAAAGGGAATTTGTGCTGCAAGACCATCACTTAATGTGTGTTATGTGGATACAAATGACTGCTGATTTCATCTCCATTCTCTCAAGCTGTTAAATCTGATCAATTGGATTTCAATGTGTGTGTCAGATTGTAGTGGAGCTTTTTAGTATTTTAGGATTTATGGAAATAAAAATGTGTTGCTGCCCTGGACACTTGAGTAAATGTTTATTCCTTTATCAAACTTTAAAGGTTTTATGTTGCTGTCAATGCTTTAAATACTTCTTAAAGTCACTTCTTTCTTTCAGACATTCATGGATTAACCATTATTTTTTTAATAATCTGTTCAGCCTATAAGACATTCACCTCTCTGCTCTCTTCACTCTCGTCTAGCTGAGGAATGCCAGGCTGATGCAGAGAGCTACCTTGTTCCCATAGCTGTCGGAGTTGCCCTGGTTATTCTCATTCTTATCGTTCTGCTGGCCTATCTCATCGGGAGAAAGAGAAACATGGCCACCGGCTACGAGTCTTTCTAATTAAGCTTCCCTCATTTGGATTTTTGTGCTAAAAAAGGATAGGCAGTGAATCGTTGCCTTTTTGCCTCTCTTCCTTGTACTAATTGTGACGAATTACCAACGTGTTGTGTTGATTTTTCCTTGTGGTGTGGTGCTGCAGACTGCCTCGCTGCATTCATAAAGGAGTACTCAGACGTTTTGGGAAACATGTTGCTTTGTGAATTTCCCCACTGTGGGACGAATAAAGGCTTATCTTATCTTATCTTGCCCACAGTTAGATGAGAAGTTAAACAAACAAGACAGAAAGTGTTAATTAGTGCTGTTAGGCAGATTTGAGCTTCTGACAGATCCAGGCTAGCAGTCTCTCTCTCTCGTTTCCAGTCTTAATGCTAAGCTAAGATAACCAGCCGCTGGCTGTCCCTCTCTTGAATTTTCTCATCTGACTCTCATTTGAGCATTTTGCATATTTCTGAAAATGTCAGACTACTCCTTTAAGAATTTCCTTTGCCAGTTCTGCCTGAAATTACTGATCATCAAGAATAATTGATAATAACCACTTGAGTTCCTGTTTGTGCCTTTGGAATTTTTAACGACCCTTTTCCCTCTAATCTACACTACATTTTCGTTGTTTTTGTCGATTGTGATCTACTTTTCTTGCTGCTCTGCCTCTTTTTCTAAGCCTTTGTCAACTATACATATCCTAAATCTTTTGCCAACTAAAACACTAACCTGCTGTCTGTCTCCTCTTTGTCCATCTCTCTGTCTGTCTGTCAGCTGAGGAATGCTTCCTGGACTCTGATTTGAGCTTTTTGGTGCCCATTGCAGTGGGCGTGGCGCTCAGCTTCCTAATCATCCTTGTGCTTATCTCTTACCTGATTGGCCGGAGGAAGAGTCGCACTGGCTACCAGTCTGTATAATCTGCTGCTTCTGCCTCTCGCACCCTTTCAGCCCTCACAGCTCTTAAAAAAACCCACCCTCCCGAACCACTCAGCTGCCCGTCAGTGCATCAGAAGCATCCCAAATTCCAGCTTTTTTCCGTCTCCCTGAAAAAAAATACCCTTTAGCTTATTTCTCGTACACAGTTTAAAATCTTCTCCCAGCAACCAACCCAATTGTTTCCTTGGTTTTGCTTTGATGCCAATGACTGAGTCAAGTACCAAAACATTTATAATCAATATTGCATCGTTTGATTGTAGATTGCATGTTTTGAAAATTCAATTTCTGGCTGTGACTAGCCGTCCACCTCCTCCCCCCTCAGAGAGCCCTCCCTCCCTCCTCCCGCCCCAGAGAGGCTTTTTCCCCTCTCGGTTTCTGTGCTGTACAATAGTATATGTGTAAATTACTCTCTTGTATAGAATGAATGACATTGATTTTTGATGACGTGAATGTACGAGCAAGCTAATAGTTACACTGTTGTCCTCCATATCCCAGACGCCACTGTTTCCTCGTTTCTTTAACCATCACGTCACTTGAATTAACAGCTAAACCAACCTGTTGCACATGTAGTCACTTAATTGTAGCTTGATGAAAGGGACACTAACTTATCACGACACTTTACCAGCATTGGGACCAGTTTTTTTTTTTTTAATTATTTGGAAATGTGTGTTGTTAGTTGTTTATGTTTCTATCACTCATGTTAGTACACTTATCTTAAAAGATTCACATTTAAGTATTTGGTGAATTAATGATAATGTTCCCCTATGTTATTTCACATGACAAACAAATGTTGGTGAATAGGAAATTTAAACCTTCGTTGGTCACCAGAATCAAACTTGGTTGAATGTACATTAAGTTGCTCTTGATTTAATAACTAGAAAATTGGGTAGATCCCTACATTAGCCTCCATGTGATAGCACAGTCAACCGCATGAGCAGTTCAGCCGCATGAGCAGATCAAGTATGAAGACCATGAATAATACTTCAGTCACACCATGTCATTTATATGATCATCAGTTCTGTACATTTGGTCACTCCCCCTGACAGTTTTGTGCCTTTTTGTTGTGCACCTCTGACACCTCTTTTCCACCAAAATGGAACCAGTTCTGTTCCGGTTCACACACCTAAATTTTGAAATATTTGCAGCATTTTGAAAATAAATTGGTTCAGAAGCCAAAAAGTTGTTTTCCAAAATAAGGTTTTCATTTACCTGAACCGAAGTGTTGGCTCTCATATGCTTGATTACAGTGGCCTTGCTCAAAACTGGAAGAAACTGGGCTGGTTTTTCAAAACAGCGCCAAGTTTTATTGATAATCTTGAGTAGAACCGGTTCATGAACCAGAGCTCATTTGGTTGAAAAGGGGTTGGAGTTGCTTGCTTGAAGCTTGTCTCCATCTGATGAAGAATGTGATATGATGAGCTTGTTCAACACAAGTGGGGAACAAATTAAATAAAGTTTTGTTCTTGTTTCGTATCACTGTCATTCTTTTAACGGTCTGTGAGTCTGAACCGAATTCAAGGGTTGTAAACTAAACGCTGCTGTGAACTGCTCCGACTGCTCAAACTTGTCTGTTCGACTTTGATCGACGACCTGCTTTTTATAACCTGTGATGGTGCGCAGAGGCATGACTTCAGCTATTACTGAGGCAGATATGCGAGTCATCCCAGAGGCCACACGGGTCGAAGTAGGTTAACTCATAGACTAGTTTGAGATAAACAGATAACCCTTGTTTTGCTGACATTGACATTTCTTGAGTCCTCACATACTCCACTGTTTGTGAAAATACCAGCAATTGCAAAATCCACGAATGAAATTTTTCTGCATTACTTTCTTACCTCATTCAAACCCAGCACACTGAAAAGCATCGAAGCGTTAACCTGTTTTATAAAGTGTATAGTCGTAACCCTTCCCTCTGCTACAAACTGCACCACTTTTGATGAAGGTGACGAAATGCAGACACGACCGCAAAGCTGCCTTAATGGCCCTGCTGTTAACACTTTGCTCCAGACTGAAATATCACCGCAGCTGTTGGACGGACTGACGTTCACATTCCCCTGGAGATGAAGTGTAATAACTTTGGTGATTTCTGTCATCAATACTTTTAATGCCCAAATATTGAGAAAACTAATGACCTTCCTATCACACAGGTGAGAATAAGATCAGTAAAGGATGATCTCATCTTCAGCTGTAGTTCATGTTTGCTGCTGAGCAAGTCAGTATATATCGGAATGCGACTAATTTCAACTCAGTTGTTTCTTTTTATGACATCAGAATATAGTTAATGTCTTATAAGTTCCGTTACCTATGCATGAACAAGTTATACATTCCCCATGTTACACCTCTAATAACAGAAATCCAAATGATCCAAATCCAAACTGCTGACTGTTTATATGTGTTAAAGCTTTTTTTAAAAATGTTATTTAAAACAGATTGAGGCTTTTAGTCCCACATGGAAGAAAACTTGCAGTACATACCAGAACATTGTATTTATTGTAACAACTATAATAGGAATAAATACAACATTGATACCAAGTTTAGTAGCACAGTTCAGGCAGGATTAATACTATCACAATATAGTTATATATATATATTTTTTTTTTAAAATGGTACAGACCTTTCAGAAACTATTTCACAGTACAGTATGTCTCTTTATTGATCAGTCTTGTGTAGTATTTCATTTTCAAAAGCAAATGTTTTTACAAAAGAAGGCAAGAAGTGGCTTGTGATGCTTTTATCATAAATGTATAATACTGCTCTATTCAACAAAAATATAGTAATAGTGTATTTGCAGTCATTTATTATCTTTTTTTTTTACTGTGTAAGTACAGTACAAGTCCTGCTTTCAGTGTTTGCATGATAGTTCTTTGAATTCTTACAATATACATGTTTGAAAAATATAATGCAAAACAAATTAGTACACTTTACCACACAAAAAAATGTGCACACAAAACCATCATCTAACCCAATATAACAATATTTCTAATCGCCTATTAATGTTTTAAGTCATAATTGGATTTGCATAGCCAGAAACGCTAACTATTGGGCAGAGTGTAATTTAGTTTGATTAATCTTGCTATTCATTACAAAATATCAGCAATTGTAACTCAGTCTACGTCCTGTGCTCAGCACTGTTTGTTGTGGGTGCAGTTGCCCGTCGCACGCTCAAGGTACAAAGATACAACACAAGAGTAAATATCTACTTCTTGAGGAATTTGTTTCACAGCAGAAGACATGGATATTTAAGTGAAAGATGAGGAAAGGGAAATTACATATTTCATGGAAAATAATATTTCAACATAATTTTTTTTTCTTGTACATTTTGCTGCCTCATTGTCACAGGAGCATCCCGCCGGCAGCCGTGTCTTGGCCTTACGCTCCGACGTCCAAGGAGAAGGTCACGCTGCCCAGATAGCGGTCAGTGGGTGAATCATTAATGATGCCCTTTCCATTCAGTTTGCATTGTACTTGGATGTGAGTGTCGTACTGCACCCCTGCAAAACGCACAGCCACCACTGGTGAGGAGTAGTTTACCTGAGGGCAGGACACAACATGTGTTAGCTCAGACTCAGATAAAATGTTCTGCAAGCCACAGCAGTTATTCTCAAGGTCGAAACTCACATGTCTGAGCTTCCCATAGTATGGATAGTACTTCAGGTCAAAAATGCTTTTAGGATAAAACTGGATTTCTCCCAAAGCTTCTGGAGGTCCTTTCTGAAAGAGGAGAAAGTTATATTTTCTTGACTTGTGATTTTTTTTTTTTTTTTTTGACATTTTGCCTATTGCTGAGATCAAATTAAAAGTGTGAGTGTTGATGATGACTCTACCTTAACTCCACACGTCACATTTATTGGTTTGCCCTGGCCAGGCAAGTAACCAAGAATCTATAGAAAAGTGAGAACAGTAAGAAAAAGTGTCATCAGTCAAACATTAGTGAAAAAGCACTCTTCACTCTTTTGATGACAAAGACTTTGCAGATCAATTAAAATTTTGACAGCTTGCAAATTTCAATGTGAAGACATCTCATTTTCTTTTCAAAGCTGTTTTTTGCCCTGCACCAGTTGGATGTACACACACACACACACACACTGTTCACCTTCTTTGGAGGAAAATAAAGTTTACTTGCAACTTGTGTAAAAAAAAAAATGTGACTAAACTTTCCACAATGTAATTTTGCATGAGTTGCCATTCAGTATGTTAAGAGCAAAGGTGTGAGTTTCTTCATCCTCTCCCTCAAATGGCCACAAGATGTCACTAACAAAGAAACCTGTGGGCTTCAGTAACACACTGTGTCCCGGCTGCTTTATGTTCCTTTGTTTTTTGTGCTGATGAACATAATTGCATTTTTCAACGTGCAGTGTTTTACAGTTTTTGGTGGCTGACATCTTACCCGGTTCATTCGAAGGAGGATGCATGGCCTTCCCTGAGAATAGCCAAAATGGGGGTCCTGCATCCCCGAACAGTCCCCCAACCAGGATCTCTTAAACTGACATGCTTTCCGCTCTGCGCTCTCCTCCAAGTCGTCCTGCATGAAGTATCTGTCCTGTGAGCAGCGAATGTTCTTCCTCTCCTGAGCGCCATCGTTGTACGCTGAAAATGGAGAGCGGAGAGAGAAAAAGGCAGGCAGGGCGGGAGGGAGAATGAGAGAGGAGGGCATAAATAAACCCCTGCTACAGCAATGCCCTGCCAGGCTCAGGCCTCTGATTAAAGAAGCTTGACAAAAGGGGGGCGTGAAAAAAAAAAACCACATTGAATTTCTGCACTCTGCCCACAAAGAGGGTTCCCTTCCCAGCATGCCATGCAAGAACCAAATGGAAAAAAGGGGGACAAAGGTACTGAGGATGAGGATTAACTCTTTCCATGCTTCATTTCAAACAACCTCATCAGGCCAACTTTAACATCATCCCCCACAATCACTCATGACTCACGTCTTAGATATTCCTCCATAGACCTCGCGTACTTCTTCCAGGATTTGCGATCAGAGGCGTTGAAGGCGATCTCGTGGCCTTCTAGGTGTGGGGCCATCGTCATACCTGCCAGTGGAGACGCAGAGACAGTCAACTGTGCTGAGACTCAAGTAGAAGCGACAGACAGAAGGACGGTGGAGCGAAGAGATGAGAGGAGAGAGGGACAGCGGAGGATGAGGTGGAGTTTGGGCTTATATTTACCTGGTGGCATCACTCTATCATTGAAGGTTGGATGATAGGGACTAATAGACCACATGAGGCAAAACAAACAGCCACCAAACATGGCTGCCAGAAACATATAAAGTGCAGCATAGAAGAGAAGGATGAGGCCTAAAGGAGTGAGAAAAATAATTATTAGTACAATATGAAAAAAAACAAGCAATTATTTAACAGATATTTCAATACGAGTCGTGATTTTAGTTGGAATGGTCATTTTTGCTTTTCATTTTCACTTAA
This sequence comes from Centropyge bicolor, assembly GCA_037975185.1. Lineage (NCBI taxonomy): Eukaryota > Metazoa > Chordata > Actinopteri > Pomacanthidae > Centropyge > Centropyge bicolor. Next base: position 10,090,110 of record JBBMOC010000002.1, read on the forward strand.
AAAAAAAATAAAAAGGATGATGATTGTTGCTGACCTCTATCCCAAATGTTACCTCTATAGGCACCACAGCACCACTACGCTTCACTTACAATGTTAGGATCAAACAATTGCAGCCCCTTCAAATTTGGATATTACTCTTGGCTGTGTTGCAATTTCAAGAATGTTTGAATTAATTATCAACCCATAGTTATTAGGGGGGATATTTATGATGCAGTGTTTGCACAAAGGTAACTTACATAACAGACAACTCTCAGTAAATCACTCTGGCCTGAGTGGAGAAAAACAATGAACCATAAAGAATTTCCACTTTTGCTCAGACTGTGTGCTCTGTCTGGACTCAGACATTTGACTCAGACATTTGACAGATTGTTCCTGATCAGGATGCTCACTAATTTGTCTACTCACACAAAAGCACTGTCCTCCCTTCATGTCTGGACTTGCACATAACTCCAGTAGTTTAGGTATAAAATCCACTGTACTGAGCTCATGTGAGAACCCTTTAATAAAGACACCCCAAGAACTGTCATTGTTGTGCAATTTTCAATTAACAGTCCATTAGCTACTAATCAAGCCAAACGTGCCCTAAATTAAATGGCTTTTGCTGTGCATGCAATTTCACAGGGGACTAGCCGCAGCCAGCCTTGCGTCCCCAGAGCCACAAAGGCCTTTCTGTTTGAGCTCAGTGAGAATTCTCCCAGCTGTCCTTTCACTCAGGAACACAGTGAACCTCCGGTTGCCATCGTAGTGAAGGTCTTTTGCAGCCATAGAGGCCCGGCCAGCTCCAAGGAGCCCCAATCACCCCACTCTGGTATTGTGTCCTCTCTTAGACACTCGTCTCACAGGACACACAGCACAGACTTCAACTCAGGGCCTTTCTTCGTCAGACACATGGGCCCCACTCCTCCACAAGTGTGCACACACTGGTTATGTGCCTGAAATCAGCTCTTAGTCCTGCCTGGGATCCAGCATTTCAGCTTATGCAAGTTACACACACTTTCCTCGGATATTCTCTCTACACTCAGTTGGATCATGTTTGCTATTGTGTACAGTGGAGCTGAGGGAGGGGGGCTCGACAGCATCACGTAGCAGCGACCCTGAAATACCAAGAGGCTGCTCCATCATCATTGACTGGACAAACTCGTCCAGTCTGTCACTTCTGCCAAAAACATTTTGCCTGCACCGAAGCTCATTTTGGCAGAGAGCTCTATGGATTTTTTTTTTTTTTAAAAGAAGAGACAAGAGACATCTCTACGTGTTTAACTGCAACTGAGGGGCCTAAAGCATGTTAAGTTCAGCAATGAGGTCGCCAAGGCTTTGGGAAAGAGGCTGTGGAGAGCATGGTAAGATGTAGAGGAATGTGATTCCTGGCCAATGCGAGGCCCGGAACAGTGCGCTCCCGCTGAGGATACGTCCCCAGGCAGTCTGTTTTTGTCGGGACACTCTGAATTGTCCATGCACCTATGTAAACATTGAGCATAAGGACACACACACACTCGCAGCACAGTGAGCAGTGTCACTGGACTGCAGAGACATTTCTCACCCTCTAAACTGTCCCCCAGTGCATCTTTTAAAGACGTTCAAACATCATGTCTGCTCTTAAGTTTGTTAAAGATGAATGAACTGTAACACACTCGACATTAGATCAGTAATTAATTGAAGCCATGCAGTAAACAATAAAACACTTTTGCATTAATCCAAATGTCCCTTCCCCACAGCCCAACATCATAGAACCTCTTTCTCCTTCAACTCACTCCAGCTCTTCCCAGAGCGACCCATGAATTCGTTGGTCTCTGCATTCCACAGGTATGTCTTCAGGTCGTCTATTTTCTGGTGGAGCGTCCTCTTGGGTAACGGCCTGCGCTTCCATCTCTCAAAGTTCAGGTCTTCCTGCTCTAGAGGCTGGTGCTCGGCCAACTCCTCCTGCTCTTCCTCCAGCTCTTGGCCGTGTTTGAGTATCACTTTGTGAGGCTGGTGGAAAGAAGAAGAAGAGAAAAAGCCCTCACCACACATATTCTCAACTGCTAAGTTCTGCAGTCAACCTATTGTCTTTTCAAATCGCTGCAGGAAAAAAATGGCATGCCTTCTGCTCCGAGTATGACCGATGATATAAACTGCCAGAGAGTGCTCTGCATATTAATGAACATCGCACTGCTGGTCCTGTCCCCTGTTTCTGCAAATTATAAACCCGCTGGTGACCTTTCTGGCACTCGTTGGGAGAGCTGACCTCCTCTGAGTGGACCCTCCTGCTTGGAGCAGCAGCTGCAGACAGCAGAGCTGGAGGGTCACTCTGACAGCCAGATGTTACTCACTGACTCTGAGCATCCGCAGGACAGGACGCACAGATCCCAGAGGAACCACAGGACACAAGGCACTTCATTTGTGAGAATTTGGCCTTTGAAAGAATCTGCTGTTAAATGTTTAAAATGCTGCTTTGAGGTTTGAGTTTTGTGCTATGAAACCACTTGATTATTGATTTAATGATAGTTGTGCTGTTTATTAAAATGAACTTCTGTTTGAGTGGATAAGATACTTTAATTATCTTAATAATCAGCTTCAGTGAATAAAGCAATTCGAAAGTTATCTTGTATGTTTTCTGTTTAATTTCAGCACTTACAAGACTTGGTGGATGGTTTTTCAGGAGCGTCTCTTCAGCTCCTCCCTCTGTGGAACTGGGCTCCATATTCTTCAAAGAGAAAAGGTACTCGTTATACCAATCACACCTACTGTGCCATTGAGTTCAAGCTACACATCTTTTACGTGTGCTTACAAGTTCAAACAACATTTTCAAAACTTTGCACGACAACGCCAAGATATCTGAGCGACTTCATCCACAACCAGACACATGAAATAATTATTACTGCTGTAGCAAACAGAATATCAATGAAAGTTCTGACATACCTGAAGTTTTCTTTTCAATAAAAATGCGGATTAATAAGTTGAAAACCCTCTTGACCCCCAGAGAAAAAAAAATAATGTTTGTCAAAAAGTTTTGGGGGATTTCATTAGAAAGTTTTAGGCATGCAAAGGGAACCGGGTGTGGAGGACCTCCTTCAACTAGGCGCGCATCATAGTGAATGAAGGCTGCACAGAGAAAAACTGGGGGTGGGATACAAAGTGCTTTTTTTTTCGTTTTGGCAGCGACCTGGACCACAGAACTGCATTCAGTCCACGCACACCATCATCCATTGTCTGCTAAGCTGGGCTAAGACTGAAGCAAAGCCTGAATACAATATTTATAGCTTATCCCAACACAAGACACTGTTGTCAATCACTGCCTTGCTGCAAAGGCTACTGTACAAAAGACACTACCGCAATGAACTTTCTTTCTCACACTTATGTGATTTACTATTATTGATCAGGCCTACAAGAGCATGTTAAATATAATATCTGTCATTAGGTTTTCTCCTTGCACATGCATGCATACTAATCCAGTTGCCAACGCCAACAAGCTCCATAGACTCCTGCAGAAAGTGCTCACAGACAGCAGAAGCTTCCCTCTGGTGAAGTTCAAGCACTCTAGTCCTCAACCATGACCCTATTTGCACTCCGGTCACGTAACGCTCTGTTACCCCATGTAAAAGTGGGAGAGGGGGGGGAACTTTTGAGAGCGTTTTTTTCCCCCCTTCTTCTTTTACATGAAAAGAGAAATTGCGTCATGGAAAAAAATCTGTTCTTTGAGATTTGTGCGGCAAAAACGTGCACGTCTGTGTGAGTGTGTTGTACGCTGCCGGCCAGTTATTCTTCTCACCATTTAAGGACATTTGCAGAGAAGCAAAAGTCACCAGAACATTTTGCAAGGACAGCATTCATTTCATACACCTGTCCCTGCAGAGTAATGACGACATTATTGTCACTGTGCACGCCATTTAAAAGAGTCTATGATTTCATCTTATTTGCAATTGCAGCTACATAGTCTATGCATTGTCCCTGCAGGAGGTTAAACGTGAATCTGTGCAGGATAAGCTCCATAGTCAAGTTCATCTTTCAGGAGGCTCCAGGGCACAAATGAGCTGCTGAGCTCCTATTAACCCCATGTTCATCCCACTCTCCATGCATGTGCAGTTTTCTACTATTACTTGGAGCAATTTGAAAAGTTGCCTTGTCTCGCTCAGGAACACTCTCTACTCTCTTTGTTGTCCTCATAGCTGTTCAGTACAACCAACAAAAGCACTCTGCTTCTTAACAAGCTTTCACAAGAGGTCATCATTCAAGTTCCTGCCGTATAAATGGGATTTCTGGTCTGTTTTAACTCACATTTCTTTAAATCAGGCAATGAGTTTTTGATGTTTTAGTTATCAGGAAAAGGTTACAGAATATTTTAGAAATAGCAAGGTCAAGTGTCCAAGTCTTTCATTGTAATTAAGTCTGAAAAACATGTAAAACAAATTGCACCTGCATGTTTTAATGAATTAATTAAATATAAATGTGATATGCTAAATAACGTTTTATGTGAAGTTAATTTTCCCACATGATAACAAAGATAAGGCCAGAAATAAAGTTACAGATTGATTATGCTTATTATCAATTTATATAGTTTGTTTTTATTATTTTGTCCCACTGAAAAACACACAATTGAAACCAAGGTGGAAAAAAGAGAAATGCACAATATAGAGAATGATTAAAAAGTATTACTTAGGCAGCAGCATGTGTAATTTTTAGTTCTTGTTGTGTGGTTGTTTTTCCTCTTTGAATTGTGTGGTTGCTTTGCATTTTCATATCTGACTCCTTTTAATGCCTTTACCTTGAATGTACTGCTTACCTTCACAACTGAAGTAAAATATAAGACACCAAAACAAAAAGCATGAGGTCTTTTTTAAAATTTGAAACCAGAAGAAATAACATACAAACTGAACTTGGACTTATCTGAGGAGAGGTGTATGAAGGCAGCATGAGTCACTTTGTTGGATAATTCATAAGCCGCTGCCTGAAGTCTTTGATGTAATGTGGTGGCTCTGCCAGATGGTGTCGCTCGAAGCTCGGCCTGACTCCCTGTTTCATAAACACAAACAGAAGGTATAAGAGACATTAAACTGACTAAATGATTTACTGAAGTGCATGTGATGTAAAGCAAGCTGTTAGTTACAATGACACGTTACAGATTACAGTTACTTTTTATCTCAGTATTTATAATTTATTGCATGTATTAGCTGCTTGTATTGTAATTTGATTAATATTAAGTTTTCTCTTCAATATTTGATTTGCAAGTTACATCTACTCTTGAAAAAAGTAACGAAAGTGTAACGGTGTAACTACGGGTTGAAATTATCATATCAAAACGACCCTGCTTGGACGTGAGTACAGGTAACGGCAGCGGGATTACTGGTGTTTTTGAGTACTCTGTGACATGCGCACACACGAGAAGCAGCAGCAGCAGGAGCGACACCGACACGCCGTGAGGACGGAGACCGACAGACGGAGCAGCAGCGGCGGGGATGTGACGGAGACAGACCCGTGGGGGGGCACTCAGCCGGGGGACGGAGGGAGGACGGACGATGCAGCAGCGACTAAACACAGCGTTGAATTCATCAGTGGACGCAGCCGAGATCTCAGATATATAGGCGATAACACCGAGTCGTGATTGCTGTGTTTTTTATTATTAATATTGCACGAGGGTCGGATCCGACATCCTGCAGCCGACATGCCTCCAGCCCAGAGCCTCCAGTCCAGCGGCCTGACCCTGTCTGAGACCAGCATGGGTAGGTGTGTGAGTGTGTGTGTGTGCAAGGTCACCGGCCAGTCTGCACCAGCCTCCATCCTTACAATCACAATGTTTTTTTGTTTTTTTTAAGTGCAAAGTGTGTTTCAGTCGTGCAAACCAAGCTGCAGCAATTGCACATGCATTTTGTTGTTGTTGTTCTCGGTGAAATCTTGTTTTTGCTTGCAAATGCAAACAAAAAGCCTGGTTGCATCACCAACCTCACGGGGGGGTTTCTGTGCGGGTCCAGGCCGCAGCGCGTCACTGCAGCTGAGGATCCACAGCCTGGACCAGGTGGATGTTGGGGGGGGGGTGCTCCATCCTGACACAGATCTGTGCAGGATGGAACGAGGACAATCAGAGAAATACAATGATCTGTTAGTGTAAGAAGAAATCAGTCTGTCTTCTTATTCTTTGTAAAGACAGTCTTTGAGAAAGCCACTGATTAGAGGTGTGATCATATTGATCATGTAGAGTTATCTTCAAATAGCTGCTTTTGTAATGTGTCAGTGCTGTTAAACTGAAGTTACTTTAATATTATTGTATTTGCTATGAGTCACATAATAGTATTTCAATGTGTACTTGTATTCTGGTAGAACTACAGTTTTCAATTCAATTCAATTTACCGTTTTTCTTTGTAAATTTCCCTGTTGTGGAAGTGATAAAGGAATGTCTTATCAAAACAATTCACATTATGAATAAATCTTGAATAGCATGGTTTTGAGTTCCTTTCTCTCAATAATCATTCAGGGTTGAACCTCAGGATTAAATCTAAAACTTCAATCAATCAGATAACATATAAAGTGGGAAAATTGCTCTCATTTCGTATGATATTTGACCTATGCTGAGAAAAACTAAGACATTTTTAATTTTACTGGTGCAAAACATCCACGTGTCATTTCAGTTAACTGTAATTTAACATTTGAAACCAGAAGCTGAATATCTACCATACAGAGGAGGTGTAGTCCCATCACAATGTAATTGACATTATATACAGTAACTCTCAGCAAACTTGCACATATACTATATTTGTGGATAATTAATTTCAGAGGCTGTGTCCTTCATCCAGGCACCAAGATGACAGAATCGGACTGAAACCACCCTCGTTCCCTGATGTGATTATTGATCTTCAGCTTGGAGCATCAGTAGCAATGACGTCTGTGTCGTAGTTATGCCAGTCAAGCTTCTGTTTTTGTGTTAGTTCTGGTCAGCCTTAGTTTTTGTTCTATGCACACTCTGCCTGACGTGTTTTTGTTCAGCACTGGTTGTGTCCTGCCATGTTGTGTCTTAGTTTTTTGTCTTAGTTTTGTGTCTAAGTTCATGTTTTATTTTTTCAGTCCTGTCTGTCTGTCTGTCTTGCCAAACCTTAGTCTTGTCATGCCCTTGTCTTGTCATAGTCCTGTCTTGTCTGACTTGTTCTGTCTGACACTATTCACCTGCCATAGACTCTCATCTCAGGTCTCTGTACTTTCCTTATCACCCCATCTCTGCCTCACCTCATCTACCAGCCCCTCCCACCTCATCCTATCACCTGTGTTCCCAGCTGCAGCTATCAGGAGTCTTTATAAGTCAGTTCATTTCAGTTTGCCCTTGCCGGATTGTTGTCTTCTCGTCATGTTGTACCTCTGCTCCTTTGTCATGCCATGCCCATTGCTGATGTTTTTGTGTTTGGATTTTTGATATTCTTGGACCCAACCTTGCCGTGAGTTTTTGTTAAGTTTTCTTCAGTCTTCATTATAGACTTTTCTAAGCATTGGCCTGTGTGATGCATTTGAGTCCTCGACCACCCCTCCTGACAGTCCGTCTGTGGCTTTGCTGTATCTTTGCGTTCCCAAAAACCGATAAAAACTACAGGTGATGTAGGTGATCTGTTCTTCGCTGTAGAGTTATAATGAACTTTCTGAACACTGCAAAAACACTGCACCTTCCTCCGTCACAGTTCCGTTAAGTAGTCTGCTGCTGAAACAAGGACATCACAAAAAATTGTTGGGACAGAATCTAAAATTACTGGCCACTCCCTCCCGTCTCTCTCCTCAGTTTGTAACTTCACCAAAAGGCCTTGAATGTTGTTAGAGATTATTCTGATGATGACTCTTTGAAGAGATGCCCTCTGGGAGGAGGTTCAGACCACCCTGTTTTAAATCTGAGTGGTTTAAATGACATGCGTTCCCCCGAGGCTATGTGACTCTTAAAAAGGTAAACATCTTGCATTTTAAGGTTTATTCGATTTTGTGGTTATTTATGCATCTTTTTAAAATCTTTATTTTTATGGTTATTTGACTTCTAAATTGCGAAGCTCCCACATTTTATGGTGTTTCGCTTTCAGATTAAAATAAGTTGTGCATTTTAATATGCTCTAATGTAAAGGATAGTTTTATTATTAGTATATGGTGTTGAGTGTTTTTTGCGCTGTGAAATCACCAAGACAAGCTCCCAACAATGTTCAATGTAATGGCAGTAGAGTTATTTTAATTTGCAAATATACAGTTACCTGTTACAGTTACATGCATCTTATAAACAGTAAAGTGCCTGTAAAAGTATCCACCCACAGTTATGCTTTTATTAGACAGTACACAGAGAGCTGAGTTAATGTGAGGGGAGAGAAAGAGACAGAGTACTTCATTGAGACATCAACATCTCAAAGCCTGAGGCCACAAAGATGCACCTTAACAAACTTTTGGAGACAGAAAAAGCCTCTTAAATATGAATGATATTGATATAATGACAGTTTGCTATTGATACGTGTAATTCTTATATTTACTTTGAGGTTCAAAAATGAATAGTTTATTAGAAGTGGCTGCCAACTGTAGAGTCAAACACAGATTTGGAGAACGTCAGAAAGTTTTCCCACTTCAATCAAATCATCTGTGATTTAAAAAAAAAGTGAAAAATTGTAAACATGTCTAGTTAAATGTAGGCATTTTGTTTTATTATGTTTACTGTTAGTGCATGAGCAGAGTCATTTTCCCTCACGAGAAAGTTATTTTTAGAAGTAACTAGTATTATACGTCTCAGAATACTGCCCTGTATTTTTAACTGAGCTTCATTATGGAGGTTAACTCGGTGTATGAGCTATCTCCGTTTGTCTACAGTTCATCCTCTCCACAGATCTGTGGCAAGTGTTTCGCAGGATGCCTTTTAACGTTGATTTTATCATATTTTCTTATTTGCCTTATAGACACACATGAAGTATAAACAGGACTCTTGTGCAGCATCTTCAAAGCAGCAGGTCGATGGGCGCTCCAGTCCACCCGTGAATCTGTCTGAAGGTGGAGTGATTCATTATAAAACAGCACACTTTTTGTCAAATTCAATGAGTTCATTTGAGGACATTTGAGAAAGCTGAAAGGCACAAAGACGGATGTGGAGGTGGCTGTTTCTGCTTCATGAGTGTTGCTATGTTTTGCTGATGATTTGTGTGATTTATGTGTCAGGTAATGATAAATTGCCTGCCCACAGATATTCAGCTTATTTATATGCTGTTATGATTTTAGTTACAGTGTTGTGAGGCTCTCTCTCTGGAGCTGGTGTGGACTGCTGGGAACCGTCTCCTCTCTGCATGTTGCCTGCACATCTGTGAATTTGGAGGTGCAGCTTCTGAAGGAGCACCGGTTCAAATATCACCAATTTTTCTCCAGAGTGATTCACCCCACCTAACTACTTCCCATTCCATTATTGCTTGTGATGGATCCTAGTCACGACCTCGTCTTCTAATTTCACTGATGACGCCAGCAGTAATGTTCCCCTCATTTCTTGTCTCCCAGGCTCCTTTAAGAGGAGGAAGAGGAAATCCATAATCGTGACAGTGCTGCTGCTCATCGTGTCTGTGCTCATCCTCATCTTTGGCCTGGCGGCGACGACCAGGACGCAGAACATCACAGTGGGCGGCTACTACCCAGGAGTCATCGTGAGTGCACATTCACACCTGCGTGCCACGGTGCCCGTCCACTGTCACGGCTCGTAAGACGTGAGGTGTGAGTGAAGTGAGAGTGTTTGCATTGAGCTCTTCCCGCTCCTGGACTCCTGAAGAATATAATTAGTGAAGGTCTCTTGAGGGGTGAATTTTCCCCACATTCATTATTCAGCATCACTATCATTAGAGGCTGAGTGAGGCAAAGTGTCTGGGCCCATAAGTGTGTTTTCTTCGCTGTACTCAGCTTTCAGCATTCTTCTTCTTCCATAAAGAGCTACCAGGAAAGCATCCACTGTGTGTCAGCAACAAGATGCTTCTTCTAACTCGAACCTCAAATTCATCAGATTCATCGTTAAAATCATTAACTTATAATGGAATTTGCAAAGAAGAAATTAACATTGAATTACATCAGATTGAGATCTCACAAATCCTCAAATTAGAGTAGATTAATCTACAATGCTTTGTGCTTATTTACACAAGTGTTATCATTGTAAACATGCTGAAATGCTTCAGACATTACAGAAACACTTAACACTTGACTCATCCCACTATGAACGACACTATGAAATTAAAGCTTTATAGGCAAATTAGATAAATGTCCTAACAGCTTTTTTTTCTCTTTTTTTCAGCTGGGCTTTGGCTCTTTTCTGGGAATTATCGGCGCTCATTTGATAGAGAACAAGAGGCAGATGGTAAGAGGATTTATATTACCTCTGTGCATTGAGATCACTTTCAGTGCTTGGTGTCTCCTTGTCTGTGCAGTCGCAGAGCGCTGTCATTAAACTAGAGTCCAAATTACCTCAAGACAGCTTGATTATGTCGTTAATGTGACAATAGACAGAGCAGACTGAACTCAGACTGCGAGTCCACCTCAGCCTGAGGAGGTTTGTGTCTCAGGGCAAGTATCCTGGGCTTCAGGGGAGATGCATCCAGAAATAGACGTCGGGTGTAAGTGGAGGAGGACAGATGTCCACACAGGAATGTGGGGAAGGAAACTGCAGATGAGAGGAGCAGGTGGGACGTGTCGGGCAGAGGCTGTCAGGGCTGGAATGAAGAATGAGTTTGTACCGTGACACCTTTTCCCAGAATGCAGCAGTTTGGATGCCAGTGTGTGTGTACTACGACTGACTGACATGTTACAACTCTGACTTGTTGTTGTTTGCCATAAAATGTTATGTAGAAAATGTGTTGTTATTTATGGTTTGAAGTAATTAGAGGCACCAGATTGTTTGCGTTGTCACATTTTCAGTAGAGCCGATATTATGACCTGGTCAACAGAAAATTGATTGGCAGCTCTTTGATAATCCAGTCAGTTAGACAATTCCAGTCTCTGAAATGTGAATATTTACAGGTCATCATACTCTTTTTTTTTTAATTATTATTTTAGACTGCTAGACAAAGCAATTTTGAAATTGTGATTGATATTTTCTGAAATTTTAATAGATTAATTAAGAGAATTACGAGCAGATTAATCACTAATTAAAATAACTGTTTCAACCCAAGTTGTCATTTAGGTAAGAAGAATAGTTTTCTATATTTTCTTACTTGCAAATGGAAAGTAAGTGAATCCTAATAGCAGAAATCAACAGCAACTGTGCACCTTACAGGTCAGAATAAACAGTTGTGATCAGCAAGGTCAAAGTGTACACCGATGAAGAAACATTGTTGATACATGTAGGTGCTGTTTTTATCATTCTGAATGGCAGGCTGTCTGGACTTATGTGCCACATGTGCCAGTGGTGGTCATATATTATCATCTGCAAACATCATGGTTAAAGCTCCTAAAGACTGCTGGTTTGACTGATCTCAGTCTGGCTGCTACATCAGGACCGTGTGGATGTAGTTGGATCAGATTTGATTGACTGTGGCCTTGCAGCATGAGTAAACAATCCAGCAACTGTCATGTGACATCAGACAAATCCTGACTCTTGCGTCCAATTGCTTCATCGATGTGACATTAAGTTTTTCCAGCTGAGCCCACTTCAAACTAATGAGAAGAGCACAAATACAGAAATATTTCAATTAAAAGAACTAAAACTGATCATAGTTTGATTATAGTCTGATTAGAAAATATTTTATTCACAGAGGACCATGTAATTTCTATGGATGTAATGAACAATTATCAACATGTCTGTCTAATCTTATAACACGTGTCATTGAAGTGGCCTTGTTTTCAATCATCGACTGCTGGATATAATTGTTGGCATCCTAGAAGTCTAAATGCCCGTTACCTCGAGCTGTTGAATGTGTTGCGTTCCTCGCTCTGCCTCCCTCCTGCGAGCCGGGTGGCTGCAGACAGGGTGGGGTGATGTGTAATTGAATACATGCTGCTTTTCATTGAGGAGTGAAAGCAGGAGAGGTAGTCGAATGGGGGGGGGAATTAAAGCTGGCAGTGCTTAGAAAGAGCTGCCAGCCACAAACACCACTGGAGCTGGATGACGACCACAGCTCTCTGCCACTTCTGTTCCACAACCCCCTCCACCTCCATCCATTCAGAGACATTCACATTTAGATAGAAGCACGTGCGCTGGTTGATATGATGAAATGTAACACAATATCACCATCAAATGTGGCCACAGGAAGCAATTAAATATCTAAATAGAGCATGTTTGTGTCGAGTTCATATAAAACCATCATACTGTGATGAAGAGCGATGAAGCTAATGCTCCTGTGTTTTCCTCTCTCAGTTAGTGGCGTCTATAGTCTTCATCAGTTTCGGGGTGGTGGCTGCCTTCTGCTGTGCTATTGTGGATGGAGTTTTCGCTGCGAGGCACATTGTAAGTAACTCTGAAGCTTCTGCTTGTTTAACTTAACTAATAAATTATGAATACGGATAACACTTATGCCCGACTTATAACAAGCTTATTAATCAATGCCATCCTCATTAAAGCTTCATATACTCTGTCTGCATTAGACATCTATTAAAACATACGCCCTTCTGCAAGGGCATTGCTCACATATGGCAGGCTGGAGCAGCTGCTCCTTAGTGGGAAAATACATTTTGTGGTCGAGGGAGATTATTCCCCATTGTGCAAAGACCACAAAACAATACATAACCAGTAATGCAACCTTAAAACAATTATGCTGAAATACAAGATTGTGGCTGGGTGAAAAGGAGATGAGCACCATTAGCAGGTTTTTGTTTGCTTGTGATGTCAGTGAAATGTACACTAAACTACAAAAAGTGTACTTTTGGATGAGAATTGGATATTGCCAATATGATGCAGTAACAGACTGAGGAGATGGATTTATATTGTGAGTTTTCTACACTGTTGCTTATAAATATTTCAAAGTTTTCTTCTCAAACTAAATCACATTTTGGTGCCAAAGAACACAATCATTGCTTCACCTCATTAATACATCAGATGTAGGACTGATCATTACGTGCATAACAAACACAATCATGATTTCCACAGTGGATTAAATGTCCCTCTCTGCAATATTGATTATTTGCATCTAAAGTGCTTGAATTTATTTAAATGCATCCTATTCACGGAGAAAATTTCTGACTCCTCACAGGTGTTTGAAACAACCAGTGAGAGATGGGGCTAAAAACAATATACTGCAGTTTTATGTATAGGGATTGTGTAAAAGGAAACAGTATTTAGAGTGTGTTTCTAGGTTATGAATTGTACAGTGAAATATATATAAATATGATTTATTGTACTGCAGGACCTCCGGCCTCTGTATGCTGGACGTTGTGATTATCACTCCAGTGAGACGGCATCTGACCGTGATGTAAGAAACACGTCCTTCACTACGACCTGCCAATGCAACTATTAGATGTTTAGCCATGAAGTTGCATAGAGATATAGTTAAAAGCCAGAAGTCAACCCAAAGTGAAGAGACTATAAAATACATTTTGACCCTCAGGTGCCCTGTCAGACATCACGCACGTCCTGTAACCTGCGTGTGAAGAGCAACACGTGTTACTGCTGCGACCTCTACAACTGCGGGAAGTGAGTACGAGCACCTGCGCAACCTGTCAATCAGTGGCTACTTGCTTTGCTGTGTTGCTTTGATTGTTTGGATTTTTGATGTCGTGACATTTTTGTGTGGGGGATTTTTTTGCACTGCAACTGCGTTGACTGTATTAGAACAAGAATGTTTGTTTTCTTTTTAACCTTTGTTTCAGAGAACATCCTCTTATGGGACTTCAGAATAAAGATGTTTTGAAAAAGTTTAGGAAATCATCCATGATTTGGAAGTAGGTCCCTTTTTTTCTGGAACCATATCGGCCATTAATGATCAACTCTTTTTTTTCTTTTTTTGATATTTGATGATTGAAGTAATTATGTGGAGTCTTTATGATTTAAACCACCATCAGAAACATGTGTTTCTAGGGTGCCATTTTTCTCTGCATGTCCTTTATGTGTCTGATCAAAACCCTGTCTGTGTCGTCTGTGTCTCTATCAGAATTGAACCAAAACCATTTGACATATTACAGACATAAACTCCTTTGTCTCTGTAAATCAAAATCTATTGTTTTGTCTTTCATCTTGTCCTGAATACAAATGCACAGAGCCTATTGTTGAGCATTTGAAAAGACTTTTTAAGTGACTTTTGTGGCTTGACTGTAGGCTGTTTCCCCTCTCTGTCCCACCCACTGGGCTAGCCGTGTCGAGGTCATCGGAGGCTACCATGAATACACCGATGTGAAGAGCTGCCAGGACGTGGTGCACCTCTATCACCTGTTGTGGTCCGCCACCATCCTCAACATCGTGGCCCTGTTTCTGGGCATCATCACTGCTGCAGTGCTGGGAGGCTTCAAAGACATGGTGGGTCAAGTGAACGATTTACAGACAGAGAAGAGAAACGAGTCTGAGATTGCGTCTGAGTTTACGTGATCCTTAAATTGTTAGAATGAGCTGATGTAGAGGTTTTAATTGTCTGGTGTTTGAATCGATAGAAACTGATTCTTTGTGTCCTCGTCAGACTCCCTCTGCTGCCTCAGAGAGCACATCAGAACCAGAGGCCATCACGGCTCCGGTCCCCTCCGAGCCTCCTCCACCCACCACCTCCCTCAACTCGTATTACAACACTGCCCCCTGCCTGCCGCCTTACACTGCCTACGACCTGCAGGTGTGCAGCCTCTTTAATACTGCACCATGAGTGAGAATGTGGTCAAAACAATTATTGACCGATTACTGGTTTTATTGGTGGTTCAGATGAAGGGTTTCATTCAAAATTAGTTTTCATCTGATCACATTACTCAGGCGATATTATGACATGAAACGATAGCTTAACATTTTAATAGTAGCAGTAAATAATCATTTCTTATGTTTTCTATTGTCTCTTTATAGTCTTCTCTCAGAGCAATATTCTAAATAGGTTGAGAAATGTTTGTAACCAAATCACTGGTACTCGCTGTCTGTTCTGTATTACAAATAGTTGATAAAGAAAACAGCCTGGTCTGACAGTTCCATTTTCAGATTTTAACATCTGATAAGGCAAAAGTAAGAGATACAGACTCCTTATAATATTTATTTTGCATCCATAATTTAACATATTTTAAAATTGTGGGTTCTGTTTTTCTGTTTTTATCTCATGTTTCAACCAGTTGCCCTTTGGGGACAAGTAATGTTCTTAATTGAAAATACTCAGTAGCATGTCCTTCCAGTAAAAGTCTTTGTCATTCCTGCAGGGCTCCTACGTGTTCCCCGACTCCTCAGGCCTGTCAGATGACTCCCAGTCTGGAGCGAGTCACCTGTGGCCCACGATGATCCCTCCGCGCTACTCTCCTCCTCACAACCACCCCAATGAGAAGCCCCCACCCTACAGCCCGTAGCATGGCGTTAGCGGGTGTCGTTGGATGCTGATTGTTTGAATGCACAATTCCTCTTGGCTCTTTCCTCACGAACTGTATTGAAGGAAAGGTGAGGAGGAGGACGGTCACAGAGCACGCTAACTTTTGAGTTCAGCCCAACACAGGGGAGCGAGTGTTTGTCTCCCCGGGGCATCACTCACACCTGCCTGCACTGTGTGTGTGTTCGTGTATACACATCAAGAGAGAGAGAGACAACCGGTTCAAAGCCAGGACTGTTTACACATCTATCTGCCTTAATGCAAATGGACTTGGAAGTGCTGCAGCACTTCGTCATCTGGACTGTACAAGGTCAAAAACTCTCATGCTTTAAACAACAGCTCATGCTTTACGTTCACCTCTTTAGTACATACTGTAAATGCTTCCTGCCTCGAGTGGTTCATGCAATCACAGCACAGCTGCAAGCCCTCGTTTGAGATTAATGCAGAATTAGATGAAAGCTTTGGTGTCTTTCCCGAATCTGAATCAGCTAGAAAATTAAAAAAAAAAAACAGTAGAGTTGTAGGCCCAAGCAGTCGTTCTTTAGCGGTCAATAGTGTCACTGTGCAGTATTAAAGGCAAAGTTAGCAGTAATGGAGGTGTTACATGCTCATAACGTGTGTACAGCAGTATGATATACAGCCTTTAGCAGTTAAGCCTGAGGTATACAAACAGATCTGTTTATCAACTCTTTAGTTTATGTTCAGAAATATCTTGTTCAACGTGTGGTGAACTTTGCAGAGCAGGTTGTATTCTGCAGTAGTTGGGTCAGGATGGTTAACAGTTACACTCCGAACCCTGTTTAATGTATTTTCACTAAAAGCTGCAAAAGCAGGTAAGCATATATCGTCTCTCTCTTTGTATTAGTAATATCATATGTCTGAGTTGAAATGTGTCTTTGACGGAAGTAAACATTATTGAGGCTGAGCATGAACAGTCAGTGCTGGATTCACTGACATGAGATGAGATGGGGTCAAAGAATAAGAACCGTTGTTCACTGAGGTGTAAACTTAGTCCATTGTTCCTTTTTGTTCCTTTTTTCCCATTAAAAAAATGTTTGGTGTAAGTAAAATGTAGCATGTTTCTTTCATGGCTCCATGATGGTTGGTCCACTGCTTTGGACCATGAATGTTCAGACATTCATGGTCCCCAGAGGGTGAATAACTCCAACATCTATGTCCATGTCAAGTCAAATACATAGGCTAGGCATAGGCTTGGGTGGTCCCTTACTTTTCCATATAGCTATAATCAGGTCAAACATTTAATTTCCAAAATGCCGATCTATTACCAGACCAAACAGGATTTTGTATCAGACGTATTTTACTCTCATATTCTGTATTGAGAGAGATGAAGCGATTGTTTTAAGTTGTGTTCATTTTAAGATGATGGAGAGGGTACACAGTAAATAAAAAGCAGATGTTTCCATGCTGGTATTGCGAGACAATTAAATTTGTAAAAGAATAATTTATTTAACATCTGGGACTCCTCATTGCTAACTGACAGAAAAGGGACATTTTTGTACAATTCCAACAGAGTATTTAATATCTATTTCATTTTGTCTACCTCTATAAACCTAATAAATACATCTGGAAAATTAAAAAAAGAGGGATTAACACAAATATACACTGTACATCACGCACCAAAGTTAATCTGTTAAGTGAAAAACAAAACCTGCATGATTTTATTGAACAACATAGGAATGATTTCCATGTTAGCACTACTTTTTTTTTTCACTCATATTGACCAATCACTACGTTCTGACACGACGGAAAAACAGAATGAAAAAGTAAAAATATTACACAAAGATCTGATGCTAAGTGCTATATGTATGGACTGAAATACTCCATTTATGTCAATCCTATCGTCGCATCTGTATGCAAAATCTCAAGCCTACGCTATATAGCCGGCAGATTTTGGCATTAAAATAATTTCATATAAACAAGTAACATGACAAGCATAGAAAAAAAATGTACAGGTTTATCAAAATTAAAAAAAAGGTGTTTACTGGACAAAAAACAAATCATAGCTGTTTTTCCAACCACTGACAAATTAAATAACCATTTTATATCGTCCCTGCCACAATACCCACATGTGGGAATGCCAACAATCACATAATGTAAAAATATATTTCAGATCATAATCTACATTGTTAGAGAATTAGGTTCAAATTGAAACCAGGAATGATCAGTCCATAAAACTTCAAATTTCCATCTGATCCTCAAAAATAGACTTGAAATTCATGATTGATGATGGGATTAAAATTTGAGCAACACTGTTTGATTTAATTATGGGAAATGATCCTGGTTACACACAAAATCATCAGCTGAACTTTCGAATTCTGAAATAGGTAACTCCATTTCCATTTTATGAAATGGAGCTCAGTGGGCTGTTTCATGTCATGAATGGATTTAGGTAGCATGGCCTAAAGATTAAATACCACGGCTGAAACAACAGAGAACACAATTCAAATGTCTCATTTCATTGCTTTGGGATCTTGTACATGAAATGTTCTGGCTAATACAGAATTTGATGATCTGAAGATCTGATGAACAAAAGGAAATAAGACATCGACATTAGTTCGAGCCTGCGACAGCTCTAACTCTAGACATGATTTTGCCTTTTATTACAGCTAGTGATTTAAACCTTAACCTTGTGTTTGGATGGAAATTTTATCCATATGATCTATTTTCTTCATGATTTTACTGCGTGTGAACCACTTCTGTTTTTTTTTGTTTTTTACTAAAGTGATAATCATTTATTCCAACAATACAAAAGACCAAGGCTATTACACAAGCAGAGCAACACGAGTCAAGGTACGGTCACATTATACCTCTGTTCAACAACTATTCATTCACTCTCCTTTTCACCTCAATGAAAGCCAGCACCACTAACAAATTCAAGGATTCGTTTCCCATTTTGGTGCAACTTCCAGCTGGATCTGGACCAACTCAAATTAAGTTCAGCTTTGATCAACCTCAACTGTACATCATCAACACATTCAGCACATTACACCACAAATGTTGTTACACAGGAAGCCTAATGTGACCTTACCTTATACAGACACTATTGAGAATTACACAAGAATACTGTTGCCTGGTGCGCCACCAGGAGTTCACCTGTTCAGAACGCATATTATATATTAAGGCTGAGTCTTTACTGTGGCCTGGGTTCGATTCCAGCCTGGGCCCTGTGCTGCAAGTCATCCCATTTCTATCTACACTGTCTTTCCTGTCTCTCTCCACCTGTTACTGTCTAAATAAAGCAAAAATGCCATAAAAAATCTTTATAAAAAAAAGAAGAAGAATATTGTTGACATGGAACCAAAGTGGTAAAAATGGTGGGGGGGCACCTAAAAAGGCACAGATAATGGAGCAGCGAGTGTTGCTCAGTAGGTCTCTGGTATAACAAAGTCAAACTCTGTGGCTCCCTGCGGAGGAGTGTTCACGGTTGGCCTCGGTCTGGCGTGATCATCCCGAGGCATGTGAGCATCAGGCTCGACGAAAATGTCGTCCCAGTTCAACATCCTGGTCTGCGTGGAGGAGTGGACGTCTTCACCAGTGGGGGTTATGTGATGTACACTGCCATCCTCGGATATGACAGGGACCCCCTGCCCATCAGTAGTCCACGAGTATGGTTTCATCTGCACCGTTTTACACGGCAGCAGACGGTACAAGTTGTTGTCTGCGTCATCTTTCTCTTTCCTCCCGCTGGGATCCTGGTTGTGGACTTGCTTGCAGTGGGTGGACAGTAACTGGTAGTTCATGAACATTTCATTGCACAACAAGCACTGGTACCTCCTTTCTCCTGTGTGATGGATTTCGTGTTTAGTTCTGTACTCGGCCAGAGCAAAGACCTTGTTGCAGTAGCGACATGGGTACTTCTTTTCCCACGAGTGGGTGTTGAAGTGGCGGCGGAGGCTCGTCAGACACACATAGGGCCGCTTGCAGACAATGCACACGTAGAAAGTCTTACCATCCATGATCAGCTCGTAGTGATCCTCAAGCTCTGTTTTGGTCCTCTTCTTGTTTGAACTGGACTTCGGTGACGTAGGTGTTTTATCCAGGGGTTTCAAAGGCGTTGACATTAATGATCTCTTCCCTTTATTGGCTTTAGAGCCCCCTTCGCCTGGATCTTCCTTTACTGGGACAATGTCATACGTATTTTCTCCAATATTGGCATACACTTTACAGCCTGATGAAATTGAATCAATCTCAGTGGCTGTATTGAGTGTCACTGTCTTTTTTGCTGCTATAGTTGGTTTGGGAATGTTTGATGTTTGATTAGCTGGGCCTTCAGACACATCTAAGAGCCTGATTTTGAAATCCCCTTGCTGAGATGAAGTAGATACTTGCTTCTTGTGGACTCCCATTATGTCATTGTTTTCAGAGGACTGAGATGCACTCGAGGGCTCAGGGGTGAAATTGCTTGGCCTGGCTGGGGTTGTGGGAGCACTTCCTGAGGAAACTCTAGCGGGGGAAGACGAGTTATTGGAGCTGCTGTCTGGACTGTGCAGTGGGCTGTTGTTGGGTAAACTGGGGTTTGGACAACTGATGATGGGACGCTTTGTATTAGATGTTTTGACAGGGGTTGGGGCCTTCTTTGTATTTTCTGTACCTGCCTGATTTGATTCTTCATTTTGTTTTGATGCTGCATTTTCTGAATCAACTGAATCCAAATCAATGATGTCACTAGAGTTGGCTTTCTGATTGGCTGCATCTGTTTGCGAGACAAACATAACATCACTGTCTGAGTCTTCATCATTACCTGCAGCTTTGCTTGTCTGATTGAATTCCTCTGCAGATATTGAGAACGACTCTGTGATGATCGGCATCATCTCTGAGGATGTGTCACTCTTGTTTTCCGTCTCCCGAGACAAACCAGGCAGACCCTTAACTTGTGATAACGGTGACCGCAAGTTCGCAATGAACTTGACTCCCAGTATCTGTCCAGCATTTATGAGCTCCTCAAGCATGTCAGAGCGAACACGGATAATCTTGGAGCTGTAAATGTAATTGAGAATCTCCTCAAAGATTTCTGCTCTGATGAAGTTTAACTCGATTATGTGTCCAGCTGCACTGAAGAGCTGGTGGAAATATGTACTTGATGCAGACAGGATTGTTTTGTGAGCTCTAAATTTCCTGTCCTGTATGATGATGGTGACATCACAAAATAATCCATGGTTTCGCTGTTCATTCATGGACTTCAGCACACCAGCTGAATACTGTGTGTCGGTCGCAGATATCAGCTTTAGACTTGGCATGTCTGCAGAGAGAATTATGACAGAAAACAAATCAGATTCACACTTCTGAATGCACTCGTAAAGTCAGCTAATTAGATTGTGGTGACATGCAGAATACCACTAGGTGCTTCAGCAAAAAAAAAAAAAAAAAAAAAAAAAAAAAAAAAAAGTTTCCATATCCTGTTTTTCAAGTTCTAACAGTCAGTTATCATCAACACTTGACAAGTTAAGAGGTGAACAATCCAAATCGTTTGTTGAAGGAAATTTAAACTCAAATACCACTGATGGTGTTTTATTTGTGCAATACTGCATGTTGCATACACTCCAGTATCCAGTTTATTAATTAGAAAAAACTATGGTGGCATAATACTGTAATAAGTCCAACACCCACAAGGTTTATGATCTTTTTCTTCTTAATGTCTGAGAGAGGTGTTTCAAATGATTCAAATGTATGGCCATTTAGGCTGTAGGTGGAAGTGCCCTTGACTTGTGCATCATCCTGTCATACTGAAAAGTGTTTCTAGTACAGTCTGATGATCTTGTGGCATAGATTGGTATTTGATATTTTAATAAATGGCAAATTTCTCTGATAGACAAACTATGTGATGGTGACACCATTATTTCAAATACATATTTAACTTTTCTTACTTCTAAATGATCAGACAACATATACACTGATGCAGTTACATATATAATATGCTGGTATAGGTCCAGCCAATTCAAAGGCTTTGAAAAGGCTTGTTTATTGTTATTTTTAGGTTGTTTTAGTCTAAGGTGGAAACAGGAACAATGACAGTGTCGACGTGAACATCCGTGTTAGCAGGCAGATTAGTTTTGTCAGTCAGGCATCAAAAACAAAAGCGTTAGCAAAGCTGACGTTAGCTAAATGATAGTTTGCCAAAGATGTTGCAAGGAGCTGAAATTTTAGTCTCACGTGACATTATACAAGTACAGAAGTAGATTTTAATCTTTAACGGGCACATCATCTACTTTGACAAATCTATTTTTATTGTTATCAATGTGTTTAAAGTAATATTCATACGCTGCTGTTAGCTAGCTAACAAAGGTAAGCTAGCTGTGTTTCCTCATCAGGGCGGCCTACGATTTAGCAACTCGTTAGCTTCAAATACAACCCCGCAATGAACACATGCGACTATCAAAAATCTAGCTACGTTAAATGGCTGCACATTAATTGAGTCTGTGTACCTGCAACCCTGCTGTTTTCTGCCAAGACGAAAGCAGCAGCCCGACCTCCGCCTGCACCAACAGACAAAAGCGAACAACAGGCGCCAATTGCAGCCTCATTGATTGAGCAGCCGCAAGGAGTCGCCGTTGTGTGGGAGGAAAAACTACAAAATCAAAACTATTCAGCATCACAACATATACTGCAATTAACACGATGACCTCACGATAGACTAAAAACAACAATGCAATAATGTCTGGGCGTTAATTCGTATTAAAACTGTTTACTTTTTCACGCCGGGTCCAGCATCCAGATCACTTCCGGTGCAATAATTAGTTTCACCTTCAAAATAAAAGCGTAGAGCTTGTTTCCTGTTTCAATTCAGAGAATTACATTCTCTTATATATATTTAGCAGTATAATGTAGTTTCAAATCATCTAAATACTTTACAGTTGCAAAATTTCCAACAACACATACTGTATAGTTATGTGCACCACTGTACCTAGAGGTTCACAGTATTTGTTAATATTTAGGTTGTACAAATTTAATTAACTGTATAATTTTATAAACTGCATAAACTTCCCTTAATTTAAATCAAATTAAGTTGATTTGTAATTTTGAACCGTTACTAGTATAATTAGGTTTCTAAATAATATATTTCAGAGGTTGTAGGATACTACAGAAATTCTTTAAGTTTTTTGAATGTTCCTATTATTGTTCTGTAACTATGTATTATATTTTGACATTTTTTGATATGGTAAAACTCCACAAGATTCAGATGTTTCTGTTGTGAGTGAAAGCTAAAGGTAAGTTATAAAAACTAAGTACAAAACGTCCAACAGCACAAACTGTGTAACTATGTGCACCACTGGACCCAGATCTTTTGATTTAAGGTTTGACATTTGATTGTTATTTTTTTCAATGAGTACAACTTTCTCTCGATTTCCATTAAATTACTTAGTCAATGACAACCATAAAGCAAAATAAAGATTACTGACATAATGTTTTTGTATTTATTTATTTATTTATTATATTTTGACATTTTCTTACAACAAGTGCAGGCGGAACTATGTGTATCACGTGTTCACGAAGCCCGGTGTGTGTTTGTAGACGGACCTATCAGCACTTCCTGTTATTAAACGTTTTGATTGTGACGAGAGAAAAGTGGAACCATGAGCGCGAAGTAAGGTTAATTTCTCTAGTAATTTCACCCAAAATACGAGATTTTACCCTCCTTGTGTCCGGTACTTTCTTTTGGAGTCCAAACAGTCCGTCTGGATGCCGCTGTCGGATCGATCCAGCTCTGACGGTGGCGTGGAACCTCGGAGTCCTCGGGCCCGGAGACCTCGCACTCGCTCCCGCAGCCGCAACCGCAACGACAGCCGCGAACGGAGCCTGTCCCCGGACAGCTTCGGGCCCAAACTTCCGAAGCCCCGAAACAGGGAGCGGGAACGAGAGGAACGGGAGCGCCGATTCCGAGAGGCGAAAAACCTCAGACGGATCCGAATAGGAAGCCCCCGCCGTTCCAGATCCCGGTCCAGGTCTCGATCCAGATCCAGGGAGCGACACAACAACAGCAACAACAGCCACAGTCACAACCACTGGTCCGAGCAGCGGGATACTGCTGGAAAACACGGAGGCTTCAAGGACGAATATTACTACGAGCAGCAGAGGGACGATGTTCAGAGACAGAGACAAGAGGCCTTCATCGCCCGGTAATTATGAAAACAGCTTAAGATCATGTCTATCATCAAGTAATGGTGCAACTGTTTCATTTGATCTGTCAATAGTTGAAGGGCCATTCCAGTAATTCTGTGTTCAAAAGAAAATGAATTCATGGGAAAGAGCCAAATCCAGATTTAGGCTATGGGACATTTCTTAATACGTTTATATACTGTAATCTTTTAACTTGAAAAAATAGGGCAGCCTCAAATAAGACTTGGATTACTCCTTGTTTACTTAAGACTTCTACACAGAAAAACAGGCTTTATGAAAAGTCCAACTCCTATTTATCTTAAAATCCTACAGGAATGTATACAGATCTTTATAAATGCTAAAATAATTCATAAGACTGATATTTTTGTATTTTGTGACTAGTATATAAAATAAAAACTTCTTTAATCCTGAAGGAAATTCATTGTGCAGATTACTTCATAAATTACTGTAGCAACAAATACAACTAAATGATTAGTGTCAGAGTTAAAATTGACTGCTCTTCTTTCAGCCATATGTTTCACCTCCAGTGATATTAACATAGCAAGTCTATGTTTCGACTCCTGCATGAACTGTCTTTCTATTACAGGCGTCTGCAAGAGAGGGAGAGAATCGGTGAGTTGGGTTGTCCTGAAGTTTGGGGATATTCACCAAGAGTGAAAGAGCCAGAGTAAGTTCAAATCTCGCATCCATAGAAACACGCTTATTTTATAACATTATTTTTGAGAAACACAGCACATTTACAGTGGTTGATAGAAAGCTCACCTTTTTATATGTGTGGGTGCAGAAACAATGAATTTCTTTCTTTTGTCTCCACCAGCTCTGATGAATTCACACCAGTTGAAGAAGACGAGAAAAACAGCAGTTCAGAATCGAGTTCAGAAGGTACAGCCCAGACAGTGTTTAAATGGGAATGAATAACAGTGATATTTTATGCAGTTTGAAGCAAAGAATTCTGTCTGTCACTCACAGAAGAGAAGAAGAAGAAAAAGAAGAAGAAGAAATCCAAGAAGAGAAAGAACAAAAAGCACTCAGAAGACAGTGAGCTGGAATCAGATTCAGATGGTATGAGATGAGTCATAATTACATTCACTGAAGAAAGCTAAAAAAAAAATTAGTTTTTTTTATGTAAGCCGAACTGTCATTTTCTATCTTTCAGAAGAAGAAATAAAGAAGAAGAAAAAGAAAAAGAAGAGCAAAAAGTAAGTGCTTATTTGCAGCTATGAGCCAGCTTCATTCACACAGAATAGAACATTTTGATGAACCAGACATCTTGTTTCTTGACAGGTCTAAGAAGTCCAAGAAGAAGAAGGCGAAGAAGAGCCGTAAGGAGTCCAGCAACTCCAGCAGTGAAGAGTCAGAGGAGGAAGAGGAAGATCCCAACGGGGTAATGTGGGTGGAGAAAACCTGCATGGACGAACATGTGGTCGGCCCCGAAGCTCCGCTCACCCACATGTCCCAGGACGACAGACCTTTGGAGTGAGTTTATGTGATGTTAGCATTGATGCTGTTAGCACGTTAGCAGCCTCCCACACGTTAGCAGGTCTTACAAATTGAGTCTCTCCAGCTTCTGGAATGTGAATATTTACTTTTAGCCACCAAAATAATCTGTAGGATAAAAATAAAAAATATTATTTTTGTGGCTATAGAAGTTGATTTTGTAATATTTCCAGCACTAGTATGAAATGAAACACCTTTTAAAATTTGTTTTACAATTTACAGCACAAATAATCTTTCATCTGAATCATTTATGATTCTAAGTAAATGTTGCCTTCTTGTTGAACAAGTGCATATTTTCTCTTCTTCCAGTTTCGGTCATGCGCTGTTGCCAGGTGAAGGTGCTGCGATGGCGGAGTATGTGAAAGCAGGCAAACGTATCCCAAGAAGAGGTGAAATCGGTCTCACCAGCGATGAGATTGCGAACTTTGAGAAGTCTGGTTACGTGATGAGCGGCAGCAGGTACATGATGTTTACATGTAGGAGCATGATACAATTGGTCCTGCTGCAATTCAATAATCGGTGATGTTTCAGATACCAGTATGAAGCCGTGAATACTATTCCTAATGTGTAGACATTATATTGCACCCAACATTTTTTCTTTTGTGTTATATGATTGCGCCAATTGTACACAATATCTTTTAAAGTTGTGACAGTTCAAATAACTGCAATGTGGTCCAAAGAGATGCCCATCTTATTACTGTGATACTGACAAATTTCAAATGTAACCCTGCAGACATCGTCGTATGGAGGCTGTGCGTCTGAGAAAGGAAAACCAGATCTACAGTGCAGACGAAAAGAGAGCTCTGGCTTCCTTCAACCAGGAGGAGAGGAGGAAGAGAGAGAGCAAGATCCTGTCTAGCTTCAGGGATATGGTGTACAGGAAAACCAAAGGCAAGGAGGAGAAGTGAACGTCACATTTCTGCCGTTTTCGCTCAGATTCAATGGACACCTTTATTATTTTTTTTCTTGTGACTTGAGTTGTTAAATGTTTCATTTTTGGAGGAGAATGATTCAGGTTTAAAGGAATGTTCAGTGTGGAGGGAGGATTTTAACTGTTAAGACATGTATGTAAATTAGTCTGAAAAGTACTCAGTTGTATTATTTTCCCCGCCCTATTTACTCACTGGGAGTAGTCTTTATTTTCAATTGTTTGACTTTTTATTTTCTCCTGTATATTTGTACCAATAATCCTGATCAGATCCGTAAATAATTTCTTGTTATGAAGTCATCTTGTAGCTCTCACATCTCTCTTTATGATTTTGGTTACCCTGAGAGAAACATTTCCAGAAATTCATTAGTAAAAATGCAAAAAGTACAGAAATAAACTGTTTTACTAGCAGAATATTTTTTGTCTGCCTCATTTTGTGATGTCTCAGATTTGAAGGTCCTAAAACCCAATTAGAGAAATCTTTTGAAGTATACCAAGTCATATAATCTGCATGTTTACCTCAACTGCTACTGTTACTAGCAGTTACTGCTGGTTAATACTGACAGCTTCTTTATTTAATAGCACAGTTTCAGTCTGTTTCAATCAAGTTACTGGAGCTGGTAGATATTGGTTAAATCAAGTATGTTTCTTGTGTTATTTTGGATTGACCAACTAATTGAAGCTAATTATGTCAGCTCTAATGGCAATTAAATTAGTTTGGAGAGTTGGCTGTGACACCAGAAACCTTTAGGAGGAGGAGACATCTAAAATGTATCAAAACTATATGATAATTATCCTACAGCTCTACAACATCTGATCAGGTGTAAAGCATTTTTGATTTGAGCAAGAGTCTTTCATCTGCTGCTTTTGAAATTCAACACATGAGCCAAGAAGCCTCAGAAGATTTCCACTATGGAACAGCTTTATTGACAACAGGGACAACTGCCATAAAGGCTAAAAAAACAACAACATCTGAATGTTATATATAATATTCTGATGGACAACAAACAGCTTTCTTCTAATCTGGGTCTTCAAATTGCTTTTCATCAGTGAATGTTCTCGAGTCCCTGTTGAAGAAAAAGAATAGATTATTATAACTCTTTCAATGATAATTTTTTTTAACATACAGGCCACTTGCCAGAAAATATTTTCTTTTCTGCTGCATTTCTTTGCCTTCCAAATAACTTTTGGCAACATGTAATTTCTAGCATATCTCTGGCCACCTTAAACCTGAGCAGAGGTCTAATTAGCCAAACATTAAAAACACCTCTGTGGGTTTACAGGGACTTTATTTACAACCGAGTTATGTTTGTGTTCATTAAACTTGTTTAAGCATGTTTTGATGTGCAAATTCTGCTGGAATGATCACTTTATATACTATTCTGTTGTCTGGAAAAATAATGAAATGTCATGAGTACGACAATTCTTTTCCCTTTCAAACATAATAAAGTAAAAAAAAAATTGGTCTACTTGTACTCGTACCACTGTAGCATCTTCTCTCAGTGTCTTCACTGGAAATGAGGGGTGGAGGAATTGGATTGTTGAGTGAGGGGTAGTCTAACTAATGGGAATCATTATCCTTGGAATGATTTTAGATTTGCATTATTTGCTTCAACAAAACGAGCAGTGTGGTAAAATTACATCATTGTATCTAGAATGACTCTAATAACAACTTTAGTTATTGCCATTACGACTCAGCAGTTTGTATTTAGTACATATGATACTCAGATGTGTTGTCTCTACAGAAAGCAACAAGCCACTTTTAAATGCTTTTTGATTCTTTGTGTAATTGCTCATCAATACAAGGATGTTGTTTTTTTTCCAATTTGTGGATTTATGTGGAGAGTACCCACATACATACAAAGTCATCATGTGTGTGAGTTTCCCCACTGTGGGACGAATAAAGGCTTATCTTATCATCATTACACCTTTTCACATGTGTTGTGACCTCTGCTTCATGAAACAGCACATTAACTCTGACTGAAGTAAATAAGAGTGTGTTAGTACAGTGTATAGTGTACAGTTAGTATTGTCTGCTAAACATTTATTACAACATTCTGATTGGTAATAATAATGTTTTCTAACTCTATTAGTTTCAGGGTGTGTACCTGTTTTTACACATATCTCGTTGGCTTTCCTGAAGATGTGCACATCCCTGAGGTCGATCTCTTGCAATGAAAATGCTTAGCTGGGACAGTCCCAGCAAGCTGGAGGGTAAAACTACACGAAACTACATGATTTCCTTAGCAGGTATAAAGCAGTTTTCTTTCTATTTCCTGTGTCACCAATGAAACATGGACACTCACCTTGGAGTCATAGTGGTTTCCAGTTCCCGACACTCGCTTGTCTCTCTCCATCAGGTACCACTGCCACGGAGCCCGAGCGATCCTCTTCTCCTATAGGGGAAACAAGAGTCTTCAATCGTGTAGTTTTACAGTACACAATGCTGACAGACAGCAGGTTTCACGGTTCAGCTTGTTAGCAGAGCCACATTAGCAGCCGTCGTCCTGCTCACCTTCCCTCCGTTGGTGAACTTGTGGATCTGCGTGGTGGCGACGCCGGGAATGATCAGACAGGCGGCCATGATGCCAAGGCCCGGCAGGATTTCATACCACATGATTACAGCCTGGAACTGTCAGGCTGCAAAGAGCAACTTCAACGACAAAAAAGCTGCCCTAAAACTGCCCTCGACAGTTTATTTTGCTAAGAAGCTAACAAAATGGCGACTCTTCCGACGACCTATGACCCGCTAGCGTAACAGGAATAAAACTTCCTGAATGTTTCAAAAGAAAAGCGATTGCGGTCTAGAAAAAAAAATATTTAAGATAAAATAAAAATAAAAAACCGTTGTAAAAATAACTTGATTATTATTCCGTCAAAAGTCGTAAACATTCTGAAAAATAATTTGTTGCTATATTTGTAATTACTTTACTGAATCATTGCTTCCACAATTAGATAGAGAAATTACCTTTTCGTCGACACATTGAATATTAAGAGAAATGTTTAGTCAGTAGGTAATATAACTTTTAATTGATATTTTATATGAAATTATTATTATTGTATCAGTTACTGACCGAAAATTAGCTTAGTTTGTTTGACAATTAGTGCCACATACAAAATAAACTGAAAAAAAACTTGCAGGCTTTTAATTTAAAAGGGCATTAGAAAGAAGGAAGGTTGGATTTTCTGATTTTAAAGTTATTTTTTCTAATGCAGCAACAGAGGAAAAACAGAATCTCAGTCAATTGGACAAACCGAAAATAGAGCAAATAATTAAAAAAAAATCTAATAAAAAAATTCAAACTTACGACATACGCTTGGTTTCACTCACAGCGCCCCCTCCTGTGGTCACGCTAAACTGCAGGTCCAGCCGTCAGAGAGGAAGTTAGCGTCAGTCCGTTTGCTATTAGCCGCTAACTTGCTAAAAAAAAAAAAAGTAAACAAATCTCCGGGATGAGAGGAAAATAAGCCGAGGGACAAGGTAGCTTTTGAACTATGAAGGAAGACAAAGAAAACACTCGGCCTAAGGAGAAAAGAGTGGAAATAAAGTGTGAAGATGCGGAAAAGACGGAGAAGCCCAAAGAAAAGAAAGAGGCCATGACAAAGGTAAAACTTGCTAGCTGCGTTAGCAAAGGTTGCTATAAGCCGTCAGTTATAACAGTTTCCTAAAATCACAGCATGTTTTGATTAGTTGTGTTTTGTCAGACAGAGTATGCACGTACTCTAATTTATAATTTATACAGTAAGTTAAAGCCAGGTAAACGTTCATTTTATTTACCCCAACTTTAGGTTAATATTAGCCAGTTGTTGCTCTTTTCTAAGTCTGAATGTTCTCCCAGATAAAATAAAACTGTTGATAATCCTTTCTCAGATTGTGATCAGACGATTACCACCAAGTCTGACCAAGGAGGAGCTGGAGGAGCAGCTACAGCCTCTCCCAGAGTTGGACTACCTGGAGTTTTTCTCCAACGACACCAGGTGAGTTGATATAAAGACTTTTAATCACCTTAAGCTACCAGTGAATATTTAACTCTGACTTGAATATTTTGTCCATTCAGCCTTTACCCTCACCTCTTCGCAAGGGCTTACATCAATTTCAAAAACCAAGAGGATATAGTTCTCTTCAGAGATCGATTTGATGGATATGTGTTCATCGACAACAGAGGTATGAAACGCATATATTTTCAGCTCCATAGACAAACGTAGGATTTTCTCACACACCCATTGAGGTTTCATGCTTTTGTCTTTAAACAGGACAAGAGTACCCTGCTGTCGTGGAGTTTGCCCCTTTTCAAAAGACTGCAAAGAAAAGGAGTAAGAAAAAGGATGCAAAATGTGGAACAATTGTTGAAGGTAAAGATATTTTATGTTATGGGTTATATGGCTGATGTCACACTATAATGAAAAAGTGAGATTTGGTGATGGTTCAGTGTCATTCGTTTGTTTTGTAGGACTTTTTTTTAACCATGCAACAAACCATCAACATATTTAGTAGTGTGTGTGTCTGTGACTATATTTGCCGTTTGCTGTGTAAAAAGTCACCAAAGATAGCATGGATTAACGCTAGTGGTTGTCTTAATATATGTTCTGTCATAGGGCAACTGTCCTTAGGTTGATGGTTTTGTCTGACCTAAAAAATACCCTACTTCAATTATGTTCAATTTAGTAAATACTCTGCAAAGCTATAGAGAAGCAGTCTTACCAGAAACGGCAACAAGTCTTCATCTGTATGTTGCGTTTTTTTGTTTTTTTTTTTCAGATCCTGAGTACAAGAAGTTCCTTGACTATTATAATGGAGATGACGAAAAGTTGACATCAACACCTGAGACCCTTTTGGAAGAACTTGAGGCAAAGTCGAAGGAACTTGTAGGTGGGTGAAAAGTCCCTTTTAAGTAAAAAGTGCACCGGTATACATTAAAACTCTACTGGAGTGATAAAATCAAACATACTTTTTTTTCTTCTTTCAAGCTAAAAAAACGACTCCGCTGCTGGACTTCCTGAAGAACAAACAGGTAAATAAATGCTTTGACAAAAACAGTGTGGTGTTCTACTTACTGATGTTAAATTGCACTGTAAGGGTTCACATATTGTCTTGTGTTAATCCTGTTCAGAGAATCAGGGAGGAAAAGAAAGAAGAGAGAAGAAGGAGGGAGCTTGAACGAAAGCGCCTGCGTGATGAGGAGCGCCGCAAGTGGAGGGAGGAGGAGAGAAGGAAGCGCAAAGAGGCCGAAAAGATGAAGAGACCTGAGAAACCTCTGGAGAAAGACAAGGACCATGTTAAAGAAGAACCAAAAATAAAGGTGTGTACTACAGTGGATGGAAGCAGTTTAAAACTTTGTGCATTTTCCAATATCTCATTATGATTTTCTCTTTATTTTCAACTATGTAGCTCCTGAAGAAGCCAGACAGAGGTGAAGATGCTGATCCTGAGAAAGCCAAGGAAAAGGCCAAGAAACCAGAGAAGCCAAATAAAGAAGAGAGATCCATGGGGAGTGCTGATCATAAGAGGCGTCAGAACATTGAAAATAAGGAGGATCGTGGAAGGAAGTTAGTTACTGTAGTTACTTTACTTTGAAAACACATTGCTCACTTTACACAGAATACTTAACCAGCTTGCTTTACACACAGAGCGGACGAACACGGGCGGAAAGAGTTCAGGGAGCGCGACACAGATCGAGACAGAGAGCGAGACCGAGAGCGGGAAAAAGAGCGGCGGCTGAAAGAGAAGGAGCGCATCAGACGACAGGATGAAGACCGGCGGAGGAGGAGAGAACGACAGGATGGAGAGAACTCCTGCAGGAAGCGGGATGAGGAGGTTAAAAAAGAAAAAGAGCGTGCCTCTGAGAAGAAAAAGGGTGAAAACATTGGGGACTCCTCTCACTCTGAAAGGCCGGAGAAGCCCTCCAAGGACAACAAGAAGGACGAGAGTGGTAAAAGAGAGCGCCTGCGAAATAAGGTAATGACTCTAGCTTTTCAAATCGCCATTTAATTCTTTGCACGCGTTTTTCAGTATTTCAAAGATTGATGTTTCTTTGCATCAGGACCGGCCTGCTATTCAGCTGTACCAGCCTGGGGCCAGAAGTCGCAATCGAACTACAGGAGGAGGAACCGAATCCAACTCCGTCGACAGGAAGCAGGATACTGAGACTGAGAAAGTGGCTGACAAAGGAGATGATTGAGCAGATTTCTACCCATGGTATTTTATGTTTGGTGAGGACAGGGGAGACAGGCCTGCGAGGCTCAGAGCAGCAATGTGGCGCCTCAGGGCGACGTGCACTGCACTTCAAGCATGGCTGCATCCAGCTCTCCCAGTCTCAGAGGCAGAAGTGTGATTGTGGAGCCTCTTAGTGCCTGAATGTGACCCTCTTTAGTTTTATTTGTTAGGAAAGGTAACAGTAACCTTTGCAAAGCGTTTGGCTATAGGGCACATTAGGTGAAGCCAAAGCTTATATTGGACCACATGAACTCAAAGTGACCTTATTGTTTCTCTGATGGAAAATATTGTGCATATTGCAAACATTGGCTTTAAACATGTTCATCCATATCGCACTCTGGAGGTATAAAATAACTTCACAACTTTCAAATTAATCAATATGTAAACATTGCCAAGCTCATCCATATTGTTTCTACACTGTGTTGAATGAGATTTCTGTTGCCATTGCCATTCAGTTTGAAGTGTACATGTGGAAATTACATCTTACTCTGCTCGGAGAGCTAGACAATCCAAATGTATGCGTAGAATTTTTATTCCAACTTTTCACGGTCTGTAACTCAAAAAACGTTGTTGTCTTACAGGCACAACATAAGCTGAAGGACACAGTCTGTACTTACCTGGTAACTACCTAATGTGTTTTGTTCTTACATTCATACAGCAGCTGAGGAGAAATAGCCATTTCTGACTAGACTGCCATGTGACAGCCATGCCTGCATGCAGACTTCAATCAGAGCGAACAACCTGTGGCCTTCCCCCTTTTCTAATCTGAACCTCTCCTTAAATATGTCAATGTCTGATGCACTAAACTGAATACAGCATGAGAACACGTCGCTGCTGGTGATGCTAACATATTGTACTCACGTTTGATTGGAAATAAAAGAAGTCTTTGCTTAAATGTCTCTTTCTTTTTGGTGAAACATTGTTCAGTCTGAATACCAAAACTTTTTTTTGGTGGAAGTGTTACTAGGTTAAGTAGTTTTTGCTTAGGCTAGGGGCTTTTGACACTGAAGTAGTCCATTATTGTCCACCTCCTCCATTTCAGAGGGAACAACCTTACCTCCGCCAAGGAGGTTATGTTTTTGCCGGTGTTGGTTTGTTTATTTGTTTGTTTGCAACATAACTCAAAAAGTTAAGGACAGATTTTGATGAAATTTTCAGGAAGTGTCCTTTCTGAATGATATCGATGTGATTCCAATTGCTAAGGGTATGTTGTTGTGGTCCAGGAAATCCATTGAAATAGATAAATCAAAGGACTAATATTTTGGGGTGTAAGTCACAATAAACTGGGGGAACTCTGCTGCTTGGCGGAGGTCTGCGCTCTCCAAGTGCTTTTCTAGTACTTCACTACATCTACCTGACAGCTTTAGTTTCTAGTTAAATTAAGATTTTTGCAAACAAAACATATGAAGATCTTATAAAATATGATGCAGAGTTATAAATCCTACAGTTAATACGAGTATGGCTGACAGATTTATTGGACTAAGAGAAATTGAATTGGCAACTGCTTTAATAATTGTCAGTTTTCATGCTAAAACATGTAATATATACTTGTATATACTTGTATAATATAGTATTTTTAAAGTGTTTATTTAGACTTATTTTCTTAACAAATAATGGATCCAATCGCCTCAGAAAAGTAGACATATACAAAAAACACCACAAGTTCCTGAGATGAATGTGAACCAAACCTCCACGTGGTGTCGCTGTTTGCAGGACGCTTATGGGATAAAAGTGAAACGTCACTTCCTTCTCTCTCTTCGGCCGCCGCCATAGTCGAGAAAGGACTGTGGACAAAATGGTAAATACAAAATCTTTAATCATCCATGTCTGCAGATCCCGTTAACCTGCGCTGATACATCAAATGGTTGTTAAATACATCGATGTAACCTCACAAATCTGTATGTTGCCATAAAAGATGGAGTATGAGCATTTTAAAGCTGCTCAACGATGCTAACCGGTACCTGATCTGGTGCTGCGCATGTTAGCTTCAATTTCCTTCATAAGTGTTAGCTATTACCTTGCTCAGTTTTACACAGTTCAACTTCCAAGTATGCTCGTTAGAAGACACTCAGCGTTAGATAGAAGCGTTTGTTGACACGGTGTTAATGGAGGTTTTTTTTTTCTTCCTAGTCGTCCCACAAGACTTTCAGGATCAAGCGCTTCCTCGCCAAGAAGCAGAAACAGAACAGGCCCATTCCTCAGTGGATCAGAATGAAGACCGGCAACAAGATCAGGTAAGATTGTCGTATGTGGTTTATCTACTATGCAGTGAAAGAATGCTGTCAAATACACTCAAGTTCAGTATTAAGTTCCAGCAATTCAGTCCTCAGTACAACTGCTTGTACGAATTCAGGCCATGTTCAGTTATGATGTGTAAGATGCTAACAGTTGTTGCTCAGATAGGACATTCAGACACGACTGTAACAGAGTCTATATATTGATACATAATCAGAGTTCATGGCCAGATTTGAATCTAATTTTATGCTCAGTACAAGCCATTTGCAGGATGTATTGTACACTCAGTAATGATTGGCTTTGTGTTTTTATAACTGCACGTCCAGTCACTTCAGTTGCACAAAGTGTTAGATTGACTCACCCATGCACACTCGCTTGCACTACTAAAACAGTGTTAAGTTTTAAAGAGTAATGTGTTAACAGATGTGCTCAGGTAGGACAGATGCAACAGGCTATTAGATATCATAATATATAACTAAATATAATCTTAAGCTCAATGTAAACTTTTGTGACAGAGCAATGTAGGACTTTGCATTTTTTTTACAGTTCCAACAACAGTCCTGCAGTAAATCCAACCTTCATGATGGTTTTATGTTCTGTTTCTGTTGAAACTGTTTAAGAAAGACATTGATTCAACTTTATGGTCTTTTTTGAGGCTTTAGTTTGTGGTGTTGTCAAACTGTACTGCATCATACTGAAATGTGTTCTAGCAAAGAATAAACAAAATATTAGAAACACCATAGTATAAACTAAAGCCTCCAAAAATGACCATTAAGAAGAAACGTTACATTTTATCCGACATGAAGGTTGGATTTATTGCAGGGCTGTTAAGTAGACATAATAACCTAGCTGTTATGTGTATATACAGAACCTATGTAATGGCCTGCTATATTTACTTTCACTGAAAGTTAATTTAATAAATAACATGAGCAGTGAAATTGAGCATACAAAAGAAGAAATGTCCTATAAGGTGTAGACAAACGTTAGGTATTTTACTTGATAGAGCTTGGCATTTGTAATGGTTTTAAAATTGCATGACAGTACTGTTTTGATTGTTGAGCTGACTGTTAGCTTTCTGCTCCATCATTAAGTGCAGGTTAATGCATGGAAGAAGCAGGAACTCCATGTCCTGTAAAGCAGGTCTGCAATTGCAGCACTTCATTGCAGTAGAGTGCTGTCATTAACCCTGCTGAGAGCATCTTTCTGCTACAGAGCTCTTATTCCTGCTCACTGCGCGGGTGATGAGGAAGCTCTTTAGCTGAACATTGCACTGTTTGTCCAAATGGCTGATCTGCCCACTAAATAGCTTTCATGAAGGATTTCACTGCTATTGGCTGTTTCTGAAATTACCATGGCCTGGAAAGATTCCCATAATTGCCACAGTGATTTAGTGCCAGTAGGAAGGGATTATGCCTCTAATTGTTTCCTCGGAGGGGGGGGGATTTCCAAGTAGATTTCAAAACATTTCACATACATCAAAAAGAAACTGATTATTGCAGTGACTTTAGTGATTGACTGTCACACGGGATGTGGTGTCAGTTTGTGGCTTCTGAAATTGGAGCAGCATCAACAGAATTTACATAGTTTTACTGAACCCTTGAACCTGCCCTTAATGTGACTGTTTATTTGCATGAGCAGATCGGTATGCCTGGCATTTAGTAGAATGCCTGGTTTGTCTTTATGTACTTGGAAATAGGTAAGAACATCCTTTAGTACAGAATCAGGAGAAAACATATACACAACCACTAAAATTTGGCCTTGAAAATGAATTTTCAGACCCCAGTATTAAGAAGTGGATTTGTGAACGGCTCTCTGACATTTTAATCCTTGTCAGTGAAGTACTCACCATTGAGTTGAGACTTAATTGTAAGAAATGCACAACCAACAGATTGCAGGGGTGATTGCTTGGTTTACTTTGGTGTCTATCATGAACATGGAAACCACAGCTTGTTGACAGTTCGGCTTGTAATGCAGAGCAGCTTTTAATAACTTAAATGTTGTGATAAGCTTTAGCACTCAACCTTGATCTCAGTTAACAGTCGTCTGCATGCAGTAGCCACAAATATCAGAATAAATTCGCCCCTCATTTGATAAGGTGAATAGTAACCATTTCTTCTTAAGGCTGTATGTATTTCTGCTGAGTTATAAATTGTAATTTTGTTAAAACTTCCGTTCCTTGAGTCAGGAAATAAATTGCTGAGACAAGCTGTCTGCAGACAAACAAGAGAATCTACCTGCAAAATAAAAGCGTGTTCTTTTTATTTACTTGGCTGAGGCAACATTTTTGGCTAGCAAAATAAAAGGCCTCCATTACTTTTTTCCCCCACTCAGTAGTAATTTTATTAATTTGTTGTCAAAGTCTAAGTGTTTCCTGACACATTTGTTTCTATGTTTAATTTCAGGTACAACTCCAAGAGGAGACACTGGAGGAGGACCAAGCTTGGCCTGTAAACATGAGGGTCTGTGGACCCCAGAATCCCTCCATCCCAACATCTGCCGGGACCCCCAGCTGCTGGGCCTGACCGCAAGGAGGGAGCCATGTTATCTGGAGCAGCAGTTGTTTTGTACAGATACTCTGGTTATCTTCATGTTTGACAATAAAAGATCTGATCAAACTTGAAGTTTTACTGTATGCTGCTTTTTTCCACTCACAGTGTAGCTGAGGAAAATCCACTTACAGGAGGAAAAGCAAACATCACATGGGGAGGGGTGGCGCTGACAGCTCTGCAGAAGGAGAAGGATTGTGGAGGGGGTTTCAATCTTGACCACATGGCAAACAATTCTGAATTACTGCTTCATGAAAAATTGTGCTTACGTCTAGTTTGGCTAGATTTGAGGTCTGGCTTGGTTGCATGTGCCAAAGACAGCACTGCTATTCAAGAAGCCCTAATCTAGTAGCAAGACAAACTGAAACTTTTAAAAGTGTGAAAACCCAGGAAGAAAGTTTGCCACGTCAGCAATCTCCAACATTTCAGTTGACATAAGCAGAAGTGGGTCAGCAGCAAGAATTTTTTTTTTTTTTAGAACAGTCTCTTTATATACATCATGTTTTTATTAAAATTAGATTCAGTGGAAGTTGTAAAATAGTTTAGGGGCATTATTTATTAGACAAGAGGACTTTCTAGAACTCTAAGAGATACTCAGTGGATTATCTTGATGAATTAGTGTAACAGCACCCAACCTTTCTGGTGTGAGGCTCCTTTAAAATTAGCAACATGTACTTGGTGACCCCTTCATTTCAAGTTAAGGCATCAGTGTGGACATGAGTTATGAGCTGTTTTCATTCTCAGAAGGCTTGAAGAGGTGAATGTATCAAGTATTTGATAGAGAAGGCAAACATTTTTGTCTTGACCATCACTGTTGATCTCCCATCTTTTAAAACCATTTCTCTCTATAATTAAATCTTTAAAACCCTTTCTTTAAACAACAAAAAAGAGAAATATTCTCACTGCGCTGGTTAAAAGCAAAAAATAAGACTTCTCAGAAGTTTAGGAGCCACGAAAATATTAATCCTCAATATGAATGAATGCACATATGTGAGAGGCTGAATCATAACAACTCAGCTTTTGTTTCCAAAAAATGAAGGCAGCAGCTTCTTGAAGGAGCCAAACCTCCAGCTGCCTCCTCTCTTAGTCCGCTCAAAGGGCTTCACCTCTTCAGTCTCTCCATCTTCCGCCTCATCACTCAAACTCATTGCGCCGGTGTTGTTGTTGTTCACATTTCTGTTTGCACTTTGCGCACCTCCGCAGCTGTGCTCATCGTCCCACGTCCCCAGCAGCTCCTTCATCTCCAGCGGGGCGTCCTTCTCCAGGTACTGCCAGGCTCGCCTCCCGTTATAATCCATGGCGTCCACGTTGGCACCGAAGGCTCCGACCAGCAGCTTGACAACCGGGTACCGCCGGTGCATGCTGGCGACGTGCAGCGGGGTCAACCCGCCGCTGCCCCGCACGTCCACATTCACCGGGATCCCCGCGCCCTCCGCGTGGCGCAGCAGCTGGAGCAGCGTCTCGTCCTGCCCCCTCTTCGCCAGCCAGTGCAGGACCGAGTACCCACTGACGAAGTCCCTCCTGGTGAGCAGATGGGGGTCGGCGGAGATGAACTCCAGGATGGTTTCGTAGCCTCCCTCCACCGCGGCCAGCATCCACGCGTGCTCCATGGGACACAGCGCCCAGGCGGCGTCCTGCTCCGGGGCCAGGCTGCAGCTGTGGGACAGGACGCTGCTCAGCCCGCTGTGTGAAGGCTGGCTCAGAAACAGCTCCTTCAGGTATTTTTTACGCATAGCCGGGGTGAGGGAAGCTCTCTCCGGGGCCGCCCTCTGCAGCTCCGCCGGTGCCGGACCGTCTACTTCCTCCTGCCGCAGCAGCCTCGACCTCCGCTGGGCAGCACCGGGCAGGACTGGCAGCCCGTATCTGGACAGCCGCTCCACAACTGAGCCCTGTATGGAGGTCGAGGCAGGGGCGTCGGTATGTGTGACGGCTCCGGGTCTGGCATCATCTGACCCGCTCTCATACATGCTGCCAAGAGTTCGAGGCTACTTCTCTTTATTTAGACGGCACTGAGGAGGTCTCAGGTTCAACTGGGACCGGTTCCCTTCACTCCACTGGACTCGGTCCCTGTCTCATGAGAGGGAAGATTATTTGAATATAGATGCAAATAAAAAAAAGCACTTCAGAAATGCAAAATGTGCAATATTTGCGCATCTTAAGTGCGCAGATCAAGTTCCTCATTTTGCAAGAGTGTTAAACACACTCAGTTTAATCCTTCATCCCAAAGCACTGTAAATAATAAGATACAACATGACTGTTTGTCCGACTCGTCTGTATCCGGCTGCTGCTGCTCACCTGTGCTGTCGCTCACCTGCCGTGTTCGAGGCTCACACCGACTCTCCAGCTGCATCGATCAGAAACCGTAAAGCGCCTCAGGTCCGGCAAAATGTTACTACAAAACGTAATCGATTGCTATTTTAAAGGTTTATTCCAAGTACTACAGATCCAAGTCCGAAGTTCCTTCTTTCCTTGACAAGAGGAAATGAGACAAAGTTCATTCTGATCTCAGCCAAAACCAGTGAGGATCCTTCACATGTGACCACTGATGGACTTCAAACAGGAAGCAATGCAGCGGATACTTTCACAGCCTGTTACCAGAGCTGGAAGTACTCAGATACCAGTGTAGCATACTCTAGCAATACTGCCTCTGCATTTCGATTAAGTAAAAGATAAAATAATACTTTAACTACCAAAATTAGTTGTCATTGCACACAATGTACAGAATAAGGTCCATTATTGGATTATAGTTGTTGATGTATTAATGTGTACACTTTATTGCTTAGGATGGTGAAGGTGGGCTTTATGTTAGCTAGCAGGTAGATTTCCATCCAGGGATCAATCAAGTATTATATTATAAAAGGTAGTTTGGTTATATTTTGTATTATTTATCTAAATATGCACAGTAACTAAAATCAAATACATGTATTGGAGTAAAAATTCCAATATTGCATCTGAAATGTATTGTAGTATAAAGTAGCAGAAAATGGAAATAGTATAATATGCTAAAAACTAAATGCATTTAGTTACTCTCCATCAATTACAAACTGGGGGAAAAAATGTATAATAGGGATAGATAAAACAACAAAACTTTATTTCAGTAAAAACATTCATCACAAAAACATTGACATTCAGTCACTAACAGATTCAGGAGGAAGTTCAATAGTCAGCTCATCAAGTGTTTGAAGAAAGGCATCTAGCTCTGAGCAATAATCTGAAAGAGGAGATACAGAGAAGTTAATGATACAGTCCAGTTAATGATACAGCTGGTTAAAGATACAGTAGGTTAATGATACTCGTAGTTTCTTTTACCCTGTGCCCCATACTTAGTGGTTACAGGTGCCAGACAATTGACATTTATAGAGTGCTGCATATTTTTTCCAAATCTGGTTGGACAGCATTTTGTAGGTCTTGCCATCATTCAGATCAGATAAACAAAATTTATTCACAAGAATGGTTAGTTGACACAATAGTTCTGGTTATTTACTGGCAAAATAATTAAGTAAACAGAGTGAGAATGTACTATACCATTAGCATACTAATAATATTAGCATTTGATCATTGTACACAAATGTAGCAAATCAATGAGCATTCTTGACAGATTTTATTCAATTTTATTCATTTATTCAATGTCATTTATTTGATAAGTATGCAATATGATAGATTAGCCAAAACTTTAAAATTTACAACAGATGTGTTGACAGGAAGTTATATTTACTGTGATTAAGATTTTATCTATGCCTGCTTCATTGTGTAAAATGGCAGACAATTCATTAAATACAGTTTTTAAATCCCAAATTATGTTGATGCAGCCCCAATATAGAAACAGGATACCTGAACGTTTTGGCATCTTTACAGGTGAGATGTTTGGGAGAGGATCCAACTTTTCCAGGTCCTCTTCAATCTGATGTGGAGCTTGTGGCCAGGCCAGTCCAGGCAGAGCAAAGCCACTGAGAGGAATCAAATCTTCAGGTACGCTGTACTTCTCAAACTCTGGAAAAAAATACCAAAACTCATGTTTTAAAATGTTCAGCGCAGGAAAAGGGCACATCATGGGTGAATGAAGCTTATACATGAGTATGTGCAGGGTCATGTGCAAGTTCTTGTATAGCAAACACAGATGAGCCTCAGTGCGCTGAGTCCTGAGGGAATACACAATTAATGGACTCAAGGAAGCAAAGATAATGTGATGCTGCAGTGGGTTTTACACAGTAAATGTAACTTATGATCAAGCAGCATTTCAACTCCAACTCCCCCACGGCTGATGTCTTAGTTACCTAGTGGGTCATAAGGGATGAACTTCTCAATTTCTGGATATTCCTCCACTTTGGAATGAGAAGCATGTTTGACTTTAATTTCCTGTGGGGAAACAAATACTGCATTAGGACATGTACTATTCTAGTTCTATATAAAATGTGTTACTCTATAGCCTGATGTTAGTTTTAGATCGGAACTCTAATGTGATTTATTCTAACCTGTGGCTTTAAGAGTTTCTTCTCTTGCGTGTTGACAGCAGGGATTGAGATTTTTTTGTTGACGGTACCAAAAGCCTTACGTCCAGATGGCAGAGGAGTGTGAAAGGTTTTTGCAGTCATAGGAGATTTTAAGAGTTTCTCTGGTGGGGAAAAGCAAATGGTTAATGCACATTTCCATGCAGACTAATATTTCTGGTAAAAGAAAAACCTCGGCCCAATGTGGGCATTTCAATACCTGGAGCAGACTGAAGCCGCTGGCGCATCTTCAGCGTAGGTGGATGAAGACCAGCATTTTCTCGCTCTGCAAAGATGATGTTGGCCATTGTATCTGAAAACACAATCTGATGATATTACTACTGCAGCACATTACAATCCATCACTGTGGAAGAGACCTTGGACAGACATTTTGACACATAGCAAAGAGAGCACAGCTCTTAAGTAATCCAGATTAAGCTTGTCTTCTCTCAGCATCTGACATTAAGCATTTAAGATAATAGTACAGTGCATAACTAATGGCAGTGTTACAGCTCTTAATACTGGAGTCCATTAACGTTAATGAATTAATACTAGTCTTCTGTTAGCTCACACAAGTTTAGGTTTAACATTAGCGCTTTCAAACTTCTCGTTGCATGTTCGGTCTTTAGCAAAACATAATCAACAGAAGTTGTTTTTTATTTGGTTTAAAGAAACATCACACAAAACCGGTATAACTTTTGCAAACGTC
Organism: Centropyge bicolor; assembly: GCA_037975185.1. Taxonomy (NCBI): domain Eukaryota; kingdom Metazoa; phylum Chordata; class Actinopteri; family Pomacanthidae; genus Centropyge; species Centropyge bicolor. The sequence continues at coordinate 10,132,275 of JBBMOC010000002.1, forward strand.
TGGAAACGTTGGTTAACTGTGAGCCAGCTATCATCGTGCTGCTAACGTTAGCTTAACCGAGTTTCGTTACCGTAAGCTACAGTAAAATAAACATCCAACGACGTCGATTGACTTGACGTTAGTTTAAAACCTACCGGCATTATTAGCAAAGAATGATGAATGAATCAACTTTAATACAACTCACCTGTGCTAGCGTTACCAGTGTCTGTTCTGCTAATCGCTGCTAATCACTCAAACCTGAAAATTGTTTTGGTCTAAAAGCTGTTCGCGGCTCCTTTTTAAATTCACTGTCCCCAACTGATTGGTCGCTGTAGCACAGAAGACTTAAGTGGGCGTTTCCCAAAAACATGTAGCCATTAAATTTATCATTAATTATATACACTACACTGACATTATTGACTATAACGAATAAATGGGTAAATAAATTATGATAAGATATAAACCTTTAGAAATTTAGTCCTTTCTATTCATTTACTTTATATACCTTTCTATTCAGAAGTCTAAACATTAGTCACCATAATCAGCCCTAATGCTCTCCTCATGTGTGACTACATTTAATATTCTATTTAAATTTACAAACACTGATATAGTTGTATAGCTGTTTTCCGTTTGTAACCATATTTATTGACTGTGCGGTTCAAGTCTATGAGCACTGGACGAAACCATGAAGACACTATGTAGGGGGGGTGCTCTGTGGGTAGTGCTCATTTTTAATCATAATTATTTAGAAGAAAATTTTCAAAACACTAATACGACTGTTTTAGGGCATATATATATTTTAACTAATATCAAGACTCATTGTGAACATGTATTATACATGAAATAGCCTGTTGATCAGTGGTACATTCGGCTCTGCAGTGGAGCGCTGCTCGTCTTTCGGCGTTAACTTCAACCGTGCGGCTAAAACAGCCAGAAAGCAGCTGAGGTCTGGTGTCCAAGCTAGCAGCTACAACCATGGCGTCCACTGAGATAGCGAGGCAAGCGGTGAGTAGCCTCTCTTACCCCAGATACCACATTCAATATTAACACATTCCTTTTTATTAAATTTGTCTGCTAAACTCGGTATTGTCAAAAATATATTTTTAGCGTTGCGTTAGATTCAGGTCACCGTCCGTTTGTCGTAGTTGTAATTCATCCAAAATTCAATGTAACGTCGCTGAAACAAAAGGACTAATCGTTGCTGTTAGATATTAGAACTCTTACTATTATGTGTGTCTAAATTTCTGAAAAGTGCTGATTTTAATGTAAGGCCTGCTCAGTCGTAAGGATACGTTAGCGTTCTGTTGAAATATTGTCATCCCACTGTTCATTTTTGTAAGCTAATGCTAACGCTTGCTAATATCGCTCATGTTAGCTAAAACCACCTTTCAAAAAAAACGGTGCTTTGAAATATGTCATAAACTGTGTAATAGTCTGTATTAGCTTAAATGATAACCTGTTATAGAGCCAATCATCTGTAGGCCATTCATTCTCAACGCCCCAATTTTTTAGACCACGGTTGCTCATTTCCGTTATGTTGTTTCATGTTAACTTTCAGTCGGGCGTTGTCTGATGTTCATAAGAAAATATGGACTAAACTCGATTCTAGCTGTATATAGACATTTGGACCTGCAATTTAAAAAGCGGGTGTAAAGTTTGCCTGGTTTTGTTAGGGGGGAAAAAGGAAGCCACTACACCCAGACAGAGTGCTCAGAATAGCAGGGTTTTGCAGATTGAGATCCCTCTGCGGCCCAATGAATGAAAACCTGCTGTGTGTAACTTGGCTGTGAGTGTCCTGAAAAGCAGGGATGGTTTCAGGAATGTTGCACTTGCAGATGAAGAGGAAAGGCTGTTTGTCCAGTCACATCACCCCCAGTTTTACAAATACCCCCCTCAGCTGTTTAAACCCAATTTCAACTATCCAAATAATCCACAACTGTCCTGCACCATCAGCTTGTCCGGTTATTTTAAATTGACCCTCAAAAGGAATGTTTTCCTTCTCAAAGGCTACGCCACATTGGAAAGCAACATTGTGTTATGTTAAGCCACATAATGGCTGGTTTAGCTGAGGTTTAGAGCTTTTGCTTCGCCATATAATCTAAATTCTTTGCTTTCCTGCACCTCGTAATGTAGACGTAGGCTGAATTCAAGGAGATGGAGATGCTCAGTAGCAGCCACACGCCCCCACATACATGTAACAACTGTGATTTTACACTTAGGTGTTATGTGTCAGTGTTGTCCAGGGAAAGACTGTGTACAAACAGTGAAGAGTAAATGAGAGTGCAACCAAAAATAGGGAGTTTAATGGTTCAAGTCAAAGTGACACCACAGAAACACACAGTATATAATAAAAAAAATCCATTATTATCTATCTATTAAATGGACTCTTTGGCTGTTATTCTGTCGTTTTTCTAATGTCATACGAATCAGCTATTTGCTATTGTTTTTACAGTTAACTTGACACAAATACGATACCTTTCCATATATGTACATTGTAGTCTGTAACTGCCTCGTGTGTGGGAAGAAAGTTGCAGCTCAGGAAACAGGAAGTGAGCCACATTGCACCTGAAGTCAGTCTCAAAGGCAAACATCGTAAAATATGGTGGAAAGTCTCGTAATTTCACTATTATTTTGTAATATAGTGTTATTTCTCGACAGGACAGTCATGAGATGTTGGTGTTAATTATAGCGTGTTAGAAAGAATCCTGTGCATGTTTACATGCCTGAGAGCCTTGACAAAACTTATTAATGCATAATGTGGTCAGGGATTGACACCTGATGTTTTATGTCGATTGCTTTTGTTTTTAGGGTGAAGGTGCTCGTGCTGTCCCTCTGGCAGGCCATGTCGGCTTTGACAGCATGCCTGACCAGCTGGTCAACAAGTCTGTCAACCACGGCTTCTGCTTCAACATCCTCTGTGTTGGTGAGTGTATCATGCGTGAAAATGCTTTTCCTCTCTCTCCTCAGGCTAGAAGTCAACTCATTTGCTTCATTGAAAGTCAGCCTTTTCCACAAGATGCAAAGCATATTGCTCAGTATTTTGCCCTCTTAGATTTCTTTGAGCCAGTCAGCATTTGTTACCATGATGTGCAAGATGCTCTGGATTTGGGTAGGAAACTCTGAAATGTCTGAAGATAGTTATTAGATTTTATTATGACATTATTCAGCATCATGACTGTTACAATATAGAAAAATACAGGCCAGGATTTTTTTGGAAGTGTGAAATGTTTGCCTGTACGTTTGATTTTATATTAACAAAACAAGTCTCTTCAGATTCATTAAGTGCTAGGATTATTCACTCACATACACTCAGTTGCCATTTTATTAGGTGCACCCAGCTACAACTAATGAAATCTAATATAGCAGGCCTGCAATAAATAAGAGCTTTATGGAAGACATAAAGTTCAGTTTGTGTTGAAGCTCTTTTAGGGAGACATTGATTCAACTTTAAGGTCATTTTTAAGGCTATTTTTTGTTGCGCTGTTTTATTGTGTTTTTTCATACTGACAGGCTTTTCTTAAAAATATTTTTTCCACTCCATGAGTGCTGGCTAGAACTTTAAGTGTTATTTCTTCTGCTCCATTGCATCACTGCCTGCTTCTCAGTCAGACCAATCTTGCTTTTGGGAATCATCTTGTTTCGGTGACACATGAAACCCACAGGCAGCGATGGAAATGGTGTAACTAATTGGTTGGTGATGTTTTCTCCCTCTGCCTTTTGTTTTTTTTCCCTTTACATTTCTTAATTTTAGTATACACAGAGTGAAAGACTAATATGCAAATAATTTCAAGCTGTATAATTTTTTAGAGATATAGATATAGATATATATTAGTGTCACGGTTTAGACTGTCCTCCCAGCTGAAAAGTTCTCAGCTATTTTGTGTCCATTTAAATTTGTGCACTAGAGAAACATGGAAAGGGACAGCAGTTATGAGGTTGTTGGGTTTTTAAAAAAATATAATTTAAACAAAACTAATTTTGTTATTACTTTACATTTGTGTAAATACTCTATACAAACATTAGTGCAATCCATTAAAATATGTGAGCAAAGGTGATGCAGGAGACTACGAACAGCTTTGTGTGCAAACTGTAAATGTTGTTGTGTGACTGTGAAGTACAGCATTTCACAGCAATTCAACTGTTACTTGAGGCGAAGGCATGTGATCTTTGTTTTATTATAATTTGATTGTGGTCTTAAATTCCAGAGAGGGAATCCATAATGTGCATCAGTGGTTCCACTGGGCTAAAAGATGACCGACATTTCTGCACAGGGTTTTTATTATGTTATTCTGATTCAGGAGGTTTGATTGCAATCCTCTCCCGTCGGACTCTCAGTTTCTACAAACAAGGAGCCAAATTGCCTTCAGCATGAGAGACTTCTCTATAGTGACTTAAACGGAGCTCAGAGACAGGCACTGACACACAGGCAATAGGACCCTCGATGCATCTGTTTCTTTGGAATCTGAGGGACAGAGAGGACATTTGGAACATAGTGAAATATCATATAATAATGGGCTAACATGCTTAGACTGTAGGTCAGGCTGTGATGAATAAAAATAGAATCTCTCACAGACGGAACTCTGTATCTGAGTCATCTGACAGCCTCTAACAGTAAATCGTTGTCAGAATACATCAGCAAATACGCAGTTACTTCTGCTGCAAGTGTCTGAAAATGATTTCTTTTATTTGCATTTTAGAATGTCACATTTAATTTACTCTCAGTTTATTAGACACCTTTCTATGTTGTTTTTTTTAGTCCCATTAAATAGGTGGTCAATAACAGGAGCTGACAAAATAAAAAGAAATTATATTTTAATTTCTGCTGGTTTGGAGTATATGTGGTAAATTGATAGACATTGCCATGTACGTGGAAGTGAAGAGAACAGTTTAATGTGAAGGAAACCGATTCATTTCTTTAAATGATCTAATCAAAAAGAAGAGGCTGACTGAGGAGAAGATCAAGGCTTGTTAAAAAGAAAGAAAGAACCCTCCCCCCCCCAAAAAAAAACCAAAACAAAACAAAAAACAAAAAAAAACCCAAAACACTAACATGATGCGTTTTCTTTCTGTGTTGTCAGGCGAGACAGGACTGGGAAAGTCCACCCTGATGGACACGTTGTTCAACACCAAGTTTGAGGGCGAGCCGACCCAGCACAACCAGCCGGGGGTCACGCTCAAGTCCAACACCTATGAACTCCAAGAGAGTAACGTGCGCCTCAAACTGACGGTTGTCAACACTGTGGGCTTTGGAGACCAGATCAATAAAGAAGACAGGTAAAGCAGTCTAGAACAGTCTGATCTAAGTGAACTGGTTTCTTTTATGCATTTTTTGACAGGTCTTTATGAACAACAGCAGACACCTACACTTTAAACATAATGTTCCTGACATGCAATGACTTTATGAGAGCTCTGAGCCTTTGTGATAATCAGGTTTCATTCAGTCCTGATCCTGCAAACGTGCCCTTGGGATGTGAAATTATGTCTCCTTTTCAAGTAGTTTCATATATCAGCTGTGAAAAACAGAAATCAGACGTAGATGCTTTCTTTTCTGGTACATCACTGAGGCCTTTTCTAGTGTAAAACAACACTGTAGCTGCCGTAGACCACAGACTGGATGTATTTCATCAAACATAAGATATTATTACCAAGCTCACCGTCCACAATATAATTGCTAACTCTGCTCCTGAGGTAAATCGAGAGTGAGTAAGCTCTCTTTAATGGGAGCACTGTGGTTGTTTCAAGGTTTTACGCTTTATTCAGTATCAAATTATAGAGGAGGAAAATGGATGTGCTACATTTTACACAAGCACATAGTCATGTGGACTCCTACTGGGAGAATATCCTACAGTATATACACAAGCTCTATGTGTCTCTGTGCTTCTGTATGTGCTGGGAAGGGTGGATGCCTTTTAAAGCATCCTGTTGTCCTCAATACATGTGGTCAAACATCTTTTTGATATGTACATTTTCCATAGCATGTATACTTTTCAGGTTTGCATGTAATGTTGAAATAATTATTATAATAGTCTGTTGGTAGAAGATTAATTACAGTTTTGAGGATATATTTATTATTTTTATAGTAAAAAGTAAAACACAAACACCTATTAAGTAAAACACTAAACAGGCCAGTATGAGGCTGCACCATCTCCCCTGAAGAGAGGTTCTATCAACTTCTGTTAAACATTAAGTATTAACCAGGAAGTTGCTCTCAAATAACTCACAAAGTGTAAATATCAGGCAGAAGTTCCATGATACCTGATCTTACAGAGTGTGTTGTGACATTTCACTTCAACACATGATGGACAATTGGCAAGCTGTATAGCATAGTAACGACATATCCAGGCTGCTATCAAAAAACAGCCTGAAAAGAATGCTCTGTTTCCTACAAATTAATTTCCGCAAAAGAAATCTGCTTTGGCTGTATAAAGAGGAACTTTTTAAAGGGCACAGTCTATCTTTGTCCAACCAGTGTAGATACAGTTTTGATATACTGCAGCTGTGACGCTATACAGATGCAGATGTTTAGTAGCAGAACAGGACATGTTCTAATAAACATTATACCAAAAAAATACTCAAACTTCCTCCATATTTCTCCCTTTTCTGACAGCTATAAGTCTATTGTGGAGTTCATTGATGCCCAGTTTGAAGCATATCTACAGGAGGAGCTGAAAATCAAGCGCACGCTACACAGCTACCATGATACCCGCATCCATGCATGCCTGTACTTCATCGCTCCCACGGGACACTCGCTCAAATCCCTGGACTTGGTGACCATGAAGAAACTTGATAGCAAGGTGAGCGCCACTTCACTTCATCAAGTTGTTATCATCAGCCCGAAGCCATTTTTCTGTTTCAGTATTTCCACTAGAATTAGATGTGGTTGCTTTATTGAACTGGGGGATAATTCAGTCAGACCCACTTTTAATTGAGTGTTTTCCATCCAGATCAGTGATCAGAGTTAGTACTTTGTAATGGATCTTATAAATGCAAAGCATCATATAGTTTATTTGCAGTTTTGATAGCCATGATGTCTGAGTTTTTATTTTTCGCTTTCAGTGAGAAGGAGAGTTGCACTTTAGCAGAAAGATAAAGAATAAATGTTATATAATCTCTGTGAACATGGAGAGACAAACTGTAGCACGTCATCAATATACTGTAGGTAAATCCTTTGTTGCTGTGTTGAAATTTGCAGCATTTGATCAGTCTACTCTAGTCATAGGTCATAAACCTTTTCCAGGGCATCTGCCTGCATGCAAATTGTCTCTGGCCTGCTTTTCTGTGGGTGTAGGTCAGCTGTGAAATGCAGTCAGCTCAGTGACCGCTGCCTCGTTTTTGTGAGGTCCTCTCCACGGTAGCTTATTTGCATGAACCTCCTGGCTTTTGTACAAAGAGTCAGCTCAGTGTTTGCCAGAGCAGCTGAGCCCTCTGGCAAGTGGTCATGACAACATCATCCAGAGCAGAACCTCTTGCGTTTACACATTCAACTGAAGGGGGCGGGGGCACTTCTGCTGAAGTGTCTTTGAGGAAGATGTTGAACCCTCACCAGACTTGGGTGCAGTAAAGTGTTTTTGTTCACATGACCCTGAGCATGCCTTGCTGTTAGTTAAAGGGGCCCCCAGTTGAAGAGCAAATAATTTGGTGTTGTGTGGGTGACAGGGTGTGTAGAACATAGTTGTGTGGGAGTGAAAATCTCATTTTTCAGCTGCCAGTTAGAAGTGCATATATATGAGAATGACCCTGTCTGTGTTCCCCTCCTCCTGATCTCTGCATTTCCTTTTCTGTTTGGATAACATGGATAGCATAAATGTTGTTTAAATCATTGAATCTGCCTGTTAACACCATGTTTGGAGAGCTTTTAAATCATCTGGAGCAAGTGATGGAAGCCTGCTGCTCCCTTTGCTGCATTTACTATTTATATCTCTGAATGTATAATTGTCTGGATTACACAAAAGCCTGATTTGCCAAGATCCTGGATCTAGAGAGAGGCCCTGTGATGTGTTGAAATGTTGAAATGAGCTCAGGCTTTTCAGCACCTTTTCTTTAATGAAATTCATTTTTTAATTATTACTATAATCCTGGGCAACCAGTGATTGAATAGGTGTATTTCTTTCTTTTCTGAACCTGAATGTTGCTCAGGTGCGCTACTTTTTTTGAAATACCAGAACTGTTTGATGCGTAATGTGTTTATCCTTTTGGTCCTTAAATGCATCAACTCTTTTCTAAATTTGGACTACACAAATGGTGTTGAGTAAAAATTGCCTCTGACAAAGACTAGCCAGAAATTGCTCTATATTTAGCTTCATATCAGGAAGCGTTGTCCTCATCATGTCATTGTGTTTTTTTCTCACCTCTCAACTGCAGGTCAATATTATCCCAATCATCGCCAAGTCAGACGCCATCTCCAAGAGCGAGCTTGCTAAGTTCAAAATCAAAATCACCAGTGAGCTGGTCAGCAACGGAGTGCAGATCTACCAGTTCCCCACTGATGATGAATCTGTGGCAGAGATCAACTCCACCATGAATGTAAGCCTCACAACTGGCTTTCTATGTACGCTTTGACTTTTAATTTTTATCACTAGAGATGACATATAAGGTCATGTTGGACAGACTGAATCCTCACTTTCATCTTAAGGACATACGCTGGTTTACGCAGTACATTTCTTGTCCATAGGTCTTCATATAAATCCTGTTTTGCATTATTGGCATAAACAACATGTGATACAGAATCAGGACAGGCATCGTCTGTGTCTGCTCAGGCTGCCAGGAAGCCGTCTCATGCAGGGAGGAGTGTGTTCAGAGCAGCACAATCAGCCAGCTCACTCTGCAGGAAGCCTGCAGTGTGGGAAAGGGCCTATGTTCACTGACAGATGAGCCAAAGCTCACTTATCTGTTTATAAGCTCTGATCTGTGGAAATGCCTTAACTCTCCCTAACTGATTGTGTTAGACTTTCGCCTCTCAGCTGCCGTTAGACCACGACTCTGGTCTGATAAAAGGTCATACATTCTCCTGTCAGAGCTGTTTCTTGGTGTCTGTGAAAATTAGCTAATAATGGACAGGTTGCATAAATGGAAATATCATAATTGTCTGTTATGTCAATATGAATATATCCTGAGCTGAGTTTATGTCTTGTCCTGTGAAAGAAATAGTTGTAGGAATACACTGGAATTTTAAGCAATGAAAGTGATACATGGTAGCAAGAATTTGCGGAGAATCCACAGAGCTCGTAGGTGTGTTTGGCACGATACCAACTTTGATTTTCCCTCTGCTCTACAGAGCCATTTGCCATTTGCCGTGGTGGGCAGCACAGAGGAAGTGAAGATTGGGAACAAGATGGTGAAGGCCCGACAGTACCCCTGGGGGACGGTGCAGGGTAAGCTTAGGTCACATCCTGTACAGGAAATGAGAGCGCGCTCCCTCTCGTCAGAGCTCCTGCAGCTACTCCCTCCCCTCATGTTCCTCTTCGGCTCCAACAGCTGCTGCAAACTCGTTGATAACCTGTTATATAACCTCATTTAGCTGCAGCACCCTCTCTGCCATTATACTCTTTTAGAGATGCAGCAGCTCTTACAGATATACAATATTTCTGTCACTGACGATGTTGATTTGATATTGAGCTACTTGATCAATCCAATCAATAACAGAGTGGCTCTAATGTTTTACAAATGGATAGCAGACACAGTACTTCTGTTAGCTCATATGAGTATCTGATCAAGTTACACTGATCTGCTCTCAAGCCTTTTGTTACTTTTCCAATCTTGTGCTTGACAGCTTAAAACTGTACCGTGTTATGAAACGTGTTTGTGTGTATGTGTACATGTGTATGCATATGTGTGTGGCCTATCCAGCACACAGCTTGAATGCAGTACAATCCATGAGGATGTGGAGTAGTTTTGGGTTGGTTTAGTACAGGGCTACAGCATTATCACTTAATCTCAAATAATTGCTTAGTTTATGAGAGCTCAAGGCGACATCTTGTAATCACTTGTCCCGCCCCCTCCAATAGTCCAACACCCAATTTATTTTCAGTTAATAATAATAATATAAAATGGATGATTAATGTTATATCTGTAACTGCTGCAGCTCTAGTTTTGTTCTCCAGCAAATTGGATTTAAAATGTATTGTTGCCTCTGACTGTCATTTATGTTCATCCGTCATTTTAATTCTTTTAAGGCTGTTTACATTCCCATGCAATGATCTGTGCAAAAATTGTAGCTCTATTTATACACAACCTCCTCCCCATACACAATTGTAGGGCTACAATTTCTACAGGGACATGAACACCTGCACACATCCCTTAAGCTAAAAGTCAGCACTTTAACCTCACACTCATTGTTTAATTTGAAATTCAGTGCGCTGGATTATAGCCCAAACAATGAAAAATGTATCACTGTCCTAATGCTTATTGACTGCACTGTATAAAATTTCTGACTGGAGGCTTTTCCTAACATTGGGCCTGTTTACCACACACAGCATGTGTACTCACATGGTGTCACATGGTCTGTGGGAGTGTGGTGCTTAGCTCAGCCCAGTAACAAAATCAATTGACACAGTGCATGAACATTATTCTGTTTTGAACTTGTGCACTTTGGTACGACTGAATCTGTGAAATACTAATAAGTTGTAATACATTTGTTTATTTGGTGTAAATTTATGTAAATGTTAAAGGATGGCATGGTGTCTGTTCGTGGTACTGTACACTTATAACAAATTACATAATCCATAATGAATATGATCATCTTTGTGTTCAGTAAAGCCTTCATGTGTCACTATGGTGTGTCTCTCACAGTGGAAAATGAGAATCACTGTGATTTCGTCAAACTGCGAGAAATGCTAATCAGAGTGAACATGGAGGACCTGCGAGAGCAGACTCACACGCGTCATTATGAGCTCTACCGCCGCTGCAAACTGGAGGAGATGGGCTTCAAGGACACAGACCCTGACAGCAAGCCCTTCAGGTAATAGATTCAAGGCTGTTCTCATACAGTTGCTATTTTATCTTTTTGCTCTCCATCTACATCTGCTTATTTGTACTCTGCTCTTTATGACATTCAGCATTTTTCTGCTTCCATTTATCATTTGAACCTATTTATTCTTTTGCTTGATCACACCATTTGGGTATTGCGTCTGCTGTGTTGTACAGTGCATAGTTAGTTGTAATGTTTCTGCTATTAATTCTTACTCCCTTGTTCTTTTTTCTTCTACCAGTCTTCAGGAGACATATGAAGCTAAGAGGAACGAGTTCATGGGTGAGCTGCAGAAGAAAGAAGAAGAAATGAGGCAAATGTTTGTCCAAAGAGTCAAAGAGAAGGAGGCTGAGCTCAAAGAAGCAGAGAAAGAGGTATTACTCATCACTCATCATTAACCTTGGATCCTACCAAAACCTGAAATATAAAGTCCATCACCGATCTTCCTTTTAAGAAAGTTTCTGCTCTTGTCTTAAATAACACAAAGCCCTGGTTGTTTTGTTGCCACCACATAGCTGCACGAGAAGTTTGACCGCTTGAAGAAGCTCCACCAGGACGAGAAAAAGAAACTGGAGGAGAAGAAGAAGTCGCTGGACGATGAGCTCAACATGTTCAAACAGAAAAAGACTGCTGCAGAGCTCTTGCAGAACCAAGCCCAGCAGGCAGGGGGCTCCACCACACTCAAGAGGGACAAAGAGAGGAAAAAGTAAGTATTGTTCTCTTCCTCCTGTGCCTTCATAACATCTGTCCTAACATCTTAGGTGCAGGAGAGCTCCTCCAGTTGTATAAGGACTGGAAACATCTGGATGCTATGAACCTTGGAGGAACAAGGCTGCATATTGTTGCACTGACATTTTGGGATGTTCATCATATGCCAAATTAACGTCTGGGCTGCGTTCAGAGATGTGCCTTCAAGGTTTATGTTGCAGACTATGTATCAGACTAAAATATGTAGCTGTGTCCTGACAAATTCAAAATCCTTGAGCACCCAATCCACTTTATGCACATGTGCTGCAGACAGAACTTAATTATGGTCTGTCCCACCAATATCAAGCGCTTAGCGGTTTCTCTGTCGCTACTCATTAATAATCACCTGATATTTGTTGAATGGGTACAGTAGTCAAAGACTCTGGCTAAGAACCCTCTCAGACTCTCACTCTGCTCTTTTTTTCCGAGAGGCAGATGAATGCTCAAGTTTGTCTTCCATATAATAACAGAAAATATGTTAAGAGCTGACCAGAATTCATAATTTATCTACAGTGTGGAAAAATCAGAGGAGTAAAGAGGGGGACTAGCTGTTGTCATTTAAATAGTTGAAAAGTTGCCAACTGTCAGCAGAGTTTAATGAGTGAACTCCAGTCAGAAATCATCACAGCAAAACAGATCATGAAATTAAATACAGATTTGTGTAAATAACTATTGCAGCTCTGTTAACAATTAATGGACCGTTCCATTAGCTTGCTCCATAGCAGTCACACCCATCTGGTTTGAATGAATCATGAATCAACATATTTTCCTGATTTTCTTTTCTTGACATATCTGACATTACTTCTGTTGTTCCCTCCATCAGTTTATATCAACAGTTTCATTAAATCATGAGTGTATGAGTATGTTCTCCACAACATGTTTACCGTCTCGAGGCAGAAGCCAGATGTGTTCAAGTACGGTTGTAGTGTGTAATTGATAATGTTGGTCCCTTCATGTTGGTAACCAACTCCTGTTTTTTTTGTCGAAGCTGATGTGACACTGTGCCTGTTAGAAAAGGAAGGGGACACTTGCACTGAGAAGGTTCTTGTTGCTTTTTTTCTTCCTTGTTAATTTCTTTTCTTCACAGCCATTCCTTTCTCTTTATGAGCTCTGCCTGGAAAATTTCTCTTCCAAGAGGAGGCACCTGTGCCAATTTAGCTTTGTCTGTGGATCACTGATTCATACTGACTAGAGAGGTCTTGCACCTGCACAGTGTATCTGTATTTAAACTTCAGGATTAAGTCCGTTTTTTTTCAGTTCCCAGAAGGCAGGGTTATTGATTACTGCCTGTTGTGTAGATATGAATCTGTCTTGTGAGTGCATGTGTCACCTATGTTGCATCCATAATGTTTTCCAGTTAACTCCTACCGCACTTGCTGCATGCTGCATGAGGCACCTTTTCCGGTAAGAATCCCTTCATGAGTTAGACCACCAATCAAGTGAAATGAAAGAGGAAGGGAAAAAAAGAAAAATACAAAGGAGGTATCAGTGATTGGTTAGACAAACCTTTTTAATTTATAAGAAGTAGAAAATACAAGTAAGGAGAATATTATTACCCAAATTAGAAATTAGGGTGAAAAAAATTAAGGGTCCTAAAACACCATTGGACTGAAAAAAGGCAAATATTTCTACATTAATGAATGTTTGGGGATTTAATCGATGCTGCACCTAATCTCCATTTTCCCTTCACTGAATCTGATATCCTGCACTTGCCTAATTAAAGAACCGGCTGTACAAACAACTGCCTTTCTGCATCCCCACATTAGAATTTAAATGTAGTCAAATTAACCTATCTGTCAAAACTATTATATACGTTCACATGCTTTTAATTTGCTCTTTCATGCAGCCATTCAGTTATTGGAGTGTTGCAGGCCTACAGTATATCATTGGTAACATGTGCGTCAATCATATCCTTGAGCTGGCAGTGTTTACTGCTCTTGTGCCAGCGACTAAATCAGCCAGTTTATTAGATCCCCACACACCCATTTGATGTACTGCCCCATCTGCCTTCCTAAATCCACAACAGTCTCCTTTATTGTGGCTCTCCCACGTTCTTCCCCACATGGCCCTGCGATAGCACAAAGAGCGATTCAAAGCTGAACTGAGACTAACAGGTCACGCCAGAGCAGCAAACCGCCCATCAGAGCCCATCTCTGTTTAGAGAAATGACATGTTTTGTTGATCTCACAGCCATATGACGACCCCTTCTGCCACCCCTCCCTCTTGAGTGGATGCAAAAGCCAAATCCACAGAGAGAGATGTTGTTGAGACTCAACCGCTGGAAAGGGTAGAAGTGAATGAAGACATCTGTCTCACAATCTGTAAACTCCTCAAGCAGCTCGGAACTGTTAAAGTAGATGCATACAAGCTGCTGTTTCATGAGCAAGATCCTGAGCGACGAGTATGACAATCAGACACATTGTTTAAAGCTCAGGGGCGGGATAAAACCTTTAAATTGATTTAAAAAAAGAAAACATTTACTTGTCTGATTCGAAGAAGTAGAGGACTGTATTTGCTCCCTACCCTCTGTACACTCAAACCTTTTGAGTTGCCCTGAGAGCATGATGCAATCTGGTCACTAATGTTGATGTGATGTCACCGATGTGAAACAGTGTGTGTGTCGTGATAATGTTTTAACTCACAAAAAAGCAATAACAGCCCTTCTCTCTCGTTTCCAGCTAAGGATCCCTGTAGAAAAAGTGCTCCCTTGTGGCCATCCTGCTGTGAATGAGTTTCCACCCCATCATCCTTTACAGTACCCCTTCCCCAACCTCACCCTCACCCCATAATTCCACCCTCCACATGACCCCCCTGCTCTCTGGAAGACGCTGGGCATTGCTAGCAGTTTGATATCACTTTTTTTTTTTTTTTTTTGCTGAAATATGCTTGTCTGTTATATGGTTTGTACAAGCAATTATTCAGCTTGTCTTTTTATACCCATTAAGAATTGCATTCCATATTAGTTTTATATTCAGTGATTCTTTGCATGATGGAGTGAGCTTTTTGAATATTAACATACATGACTACTGTTGTGATGAGCAGAAATGTATTGAAGCATAAAGTGAAACATGCATCAGACAATGGGACCTGTGTGTGTACTCTATGTGGTCAAAGATCTGCAGCAGATTACAGAGAAGGAAGATTTGAGACTGAGGCAGATGGGTTAAGTTAATGTTGTATGAAACTGATCCATCTCCAGATTAAAAGGGCTGCAATCAGCTTAGTGAGTCTCGATTTTACAAATGCCTTGAAACAGCAGTCTCTGAAATAACTACTTACCTTGAGATTGTAAACAAGTTACCAACCTTCTTCTTAGTAAATTGTTATTGGTTTGGGGCCTAGTTCATTTTTTGTTAAAGTTATAATCCTTAAGATTTAAGTCCCATGCTAACAGCAAGTGCAGCTTAATACTACAGTAAACACTGACTGAAGTGCTACTTTCTCAGAAATACAACAAAAGAGCAACTGGTGTATCTTTTTACAGCCAAGCCACAAAACTGACAGTAGGCTTTTTTCCATCCTCCCATAAGCAAACACAGTCTGAATTCATGCTGCTCTGTAATTTTTAAAACTGATCCTATGAAAAAATGGCAATAGCAACTTAACCTTAAAACTGTTTTTGCATTTGTCATTGCACTTTTAGCTAAACTCATGGGGACAAACACAGTGTTTCCTGTGACTGTCACAATAAAGGCTGCTGCATGTTTCACCATGTTGAAGTCTTTAAATGTGAAGCAGCATCAGTAGAAAATTAGAAGTAGCAGTACCTCCATATAACTGTGATACGGCTGTAGTGGTCATCAAGCTGCACTTTTTATTTCATGAAAATCTTAAGGAATATAACTTTAAAGTTTCCATTAGCTATTACATCTGCCACATTAGACTTGAAAGAAATTGAGTTTGAGATTGTATGTGTTTTGACATTTGTCCCTTTGCTGGTGCTGTTTCACTTCAGCCTGATGCATGAGTAGTTGTGAGCCTAATCTCTTTGCCACTTCTCCCATACCTCATTCATTGTCATGTGTTATGTGCATACTTGTCTTAGCTTTCACATTTGCACTTTTTTATACACAAATGTGATGTTTTTTTAAAGTATATAATATTGTTGTCAGTGCAATTGTAACTTTCTTTTTTTATTTCACTTATCATTAAGGCACATTTGAAAGTCAATCATCTTGATGTCCATTGTCCTGCAGGGACCAGCGTTGTTTGTATTAGTGTTGAGCGTAAAAGAAATATTATATCAAAAGAAAATAAAGGCCAATTTTTCACCAAATATTACAACTGTGGCCATAATCATTGTGTATCACAATTGCTGCAAATTGGGATTTGATGAAAGTTTAATAACCTCTAATGGGAAAAGTGGGTACATTGAATGTGATGGTGAAGCAATTTAGTGGATGTTAACAGGACAATAACACTGTTGAAGTCTACAGGATGGTGAATGAATGTTGATGCTAATAACCATTCCTTTGATGAGATCCTCTACACTAACATGTATTTCTAGTGAGCAGTGTTTTCTCACAACTTTGAATAACATCTCAGTCTAAAATTCCTGTTGCTCTTTGTGCCGCTGTATCTAAAATCTTCAGGTTTGTTATGTCTCTGCTCAGGGCATTGGCCTCTGTTGAGGTTCAAGTTTTTTATTGTCTCATGAAAGAGAAACTTGTCTTGGGTTGAAGACATTGCTGCATAAAAATACTTTGATTCCAAATGATTCCAGGGTCAAAGTACATGAAGAGAAGAGCCGTTCCCTCCTCCTAATCCTCAGCTCACTGGTCTGTGTGGTTTCACTTTTCCTTTGCAGTAATCCCTGGCTCTGCACTGAGTAGGTCCTCAGCCCTCAGTACCTCAAATGTGACCAGAGGCTTTGTGGACCCCATCCTTCAGGGTTTTTTAATCATTACCTGCTCTGCTATAATATTGAACAATGTGTATCTGTGTCACCAGCTCTAACCTCACTGCAATCTAATTCTTGCTTTATTGCTTATGTTTACTGTGTATGTGTGCTGATTTTCGGCTGACACTAACACCTTTCCCACTTCAGTTGTGATGGAGATTACATGCGCACCTGTTCATTTATCCTCCTGTTTGGATATTATTCACATTCACAAGACCATTGTGTGGAATTATAACACTTTGTTTGCTGCAGCATCATCAGTGGGCACAATATAACCTCGTGATTTTATGCTTAATATATTGTTTGTATGACTATGATCCCAGGGATTTCACCTGAATCAACCACCTGACTTTGTATTTATGATAATCAAACCTAAATCTATTTTCTACCTGATGTCAGATGCACTTCTAAATCTCAAGCTTGAGTCATGTTTTTGCTAGCGTTTCTTGCTTTGCCACCTCTCTAACTGCCGGCTTTCTTTCTCTTTGTCTCTTTAGCTTCTTTTAATCTGTCTTGACCACCTGAAGAGGGGATTGCAGCTTCAGCAAGAATTAAGCACCCTTTACCTCTTCCTGTTTTTCTCGCTGTATGAACCTTTTTTATTCTCCCCATTGCATCTCCTTTTGTTGAATATGGCCTTATGTGGACTCGCATGGTATTTCCGACCACCTCACCAAGCTCTAAACCCAGGCAAGTTGGGGGCCGAGCACAGTTTAAATCTGCTATTATGTCTTAATGTATATAAAGAGACTCTTGTCATTAATAGAAGTCATCAGTTGGGGTTCACACATTTACAGGACTTGTAGGTGAAATCACAATTTAATCTTTACTTGAAACAAAATAGCAATGACCTGCGCTATGCACTCATCTTTTCAATAGGATTCTTAGTACAAAACGAAAAAAAGAATAAAACGCTACTCAACCATCAAGGCTTGCTGATTGAAAACAAACTCATCAAGGACAGAAGCACTTAACGCACCATGTGTAATGTGTTCTGAAGTAATGACTCGTCATGTTGTTTTCTTCAATTTAGTTCAGTTTAGAATGAAAATCTGCTGCTTCCAGTTTCACTTAACACAAAATTGAAATAACAAAATTTAAATCAGAGTCATAATCATGCACAAGCCAAAGCAATATTTTATACTTAGCACTTGATTTGATGGTGCCCATGTTTACATGCCACTATTAAATACCATGGAGGTCACATGTAATGGCCTTTTATTAATACACATTGTGCTTTAATATTCACCGGCCTATTCTATATTTTGCATGCATCTTTTTATTTTATTACCGCTGTGATCTTTGACCTTTTGACCTGCTTGTTTTGATCCACTAATAACTCAGTTTTGCGGTCTATTTCAATTTCATCGCTGTTTTCTTCACATGGTGCATATTATTAATGTGTATTTGCTCTGTCCTATGATTTCAGCTCCCTTTTTGCCAAATATTAGTATAAGGTGGAGTTGGACTGAATCCCAGATAGGAGTATTAAAAAAATACTCATGCATTTATATAATTTATAAGGATATATTTTGTGTATTGAAGTGGAGACTTGTTGTTTATTACCTATGATCTTTGGACGTGACTCTGAGTGTAAAGTAACATTTTGGTGTCAGAAATTGCCATACATTTTTCTAGTTCAGCCATCACCTCTTGTAGTCAAAAAACTCTCCCACACAACAAATTATTCAATATCTTACTTTAGTTTGATTCCATTGATGTACATTTTCAATAAAAAAAATATGGTCCAAACATATAATTTTTTGTCTTTTATTTACATTGTTGGAAGCTCATGAGTACCCTAGTATTGTTAATGAGTGTAGTTTTATGGGCTATGAAACTCAACCTGGATCTGATATGAAAACTATGAGACACTATGTTCTTTCAGTTTCTGTATTGTGACATATTTATGTTATGTATGTATTTAAAAGTTATTTAACTAGTAGGTCTCTTGAGATTCAGTTTTGTCCGTGTCAAAAATGGCAGCATGGATTAGTTAACACATAGTCACATCAAAGCACACATTAATTTACAGCATCCAAATAATAACAAAATAAAATCGGAGCTGAAGGCATAAAACGGATATCTCACCAGGATTTCCACATGAACTGTATCTTGTGAATTATTCTAAGCCTGGGGTAATAGTGAAAAAAAATATCTAGTGGAGTGATGAACATAAGTCTCTAATATAATATTGCTGGGTCTGTTACAAGGCTAAACAAATGATTAATGAAGAATTTTTTTCTTATATCAAAGTACATTTTCTCAAGTACTGTACTTAACTTACAGTACAGACAGCAGGATGAGGCAGGTGTCAATCAAGATCAGTCTCCACATCCCACACTGTCCTGTGAAGAGGTCAAACAAGGCAACTGAAGTGAAAATGTGTAGGGTCTTTGTGAGTTTACAAATAAAATATATTGCCACTTTATGATATATAACGCATTAAAATCAACTAACCTACCATCAAACAGCGTCAGCAGGGAACTTCTTACCACATTAAAATGCCTCCTATATGTATAATATTTGAAGTGTGTGTGGGCAATACTTCTGCACTTTTACTCAAGTAATATTGTGCATACAGACATTCACATGAAACAAACTATTTTTGCTGCTTAAGAAAAGCAGCTGAATATGTCATCAGTCATTGGAAGTTAAACCAGAAAAACTGTTGAAACTATGGTTATTATAGTTCACTGTTAAAATCAGTTTAAGTGAAACTGCAGTGACTGAGACTAACATACTGTATATTTATAGTCAGTGGATAATATTTGGCATATATCTGCTGTGTGATATGTGTTGTATCATGGAGATTTTCAGGCACCTGTGAACTTTGTGCAGAAAATGTCCTGAAAACTCTGCATCCTTCTCCTCTTTGTATAACAAGCTGTCAATCACAATAAGATGTCCTGAACTGCTGTGTTTTTGTCCCTGTTTGAGATCATGTGTGACCTCTCTGACCTCAGCAGCTGTTGCATATGAAACTCACATCAATTTGACTATTTGTAAATCTGCAGATCTTGAATAAAAAAAGAAAGAAAAGATTGAAGTTTTTTTTACTTTATTAAACAGAAATTGCCACCTCATAAGTCACGTCCAGTTCAGTCTGAAAACCACATGCATGCGTCTGAGCAATGAAAGCATGTTACTGTGTTTAAACCACTGTGCTGCCGCAAAGCATTTTGGGACGGCGCGCTGTCAGACGCCATGATTTTACTGTAGCTGGACCAGAAAATGGACGCTTCTTGCTAGTTAGCTGAATGAGCATCTGTAGCTCCCGGGATTGTCTGTGCTGCATTTTTAAAGTATCCGTCTCGGAAATATCACTTACAGGACACAAACCTACATGTCGGTTTCCTCTGAAGACGATAAAAAAGTATATGACCAGGCAAGTGGAGCTGGGTTAGCTAGCTAGCTGGCTAATACTAGCATCCACTACCGGATTGCCAACTAGCTAAAAGAGGCTAGCACGTTAATAATAGCCGGCTCAACATAGAAATACATGCACTGTGTCTCGCTCAACTGAAGGACAGAGGTATAAATCGGACCAACGGCTACACCTGAAGGTGAGGATATGACCCAACTAACTGGTCGCACATATAAATCAGTGTAATGTTTAGCTTCTTAAACATGTTTGCTTGTGAGAGATGGATCCTCTCGGCCCACTGCGTCACTCTGTTGTGGCCTTGTGTACAAAATACACCTGAATTTTCTCTCATTATACATCATATTTATTAAAGGTTCAGTAGTTTAGTGCAGTGTTTTGCCCAGGCATATAGTTTGTATTTCAGCCCGTGCATGCTGCATTCAGGTGGTGTTTGTTTTCCAGGGAATGTGAAAGGCAGCATGGAGTATTAACTCCTTATGTCCAGATGTTTGTGTTTCCATTTCCATTCACGTGCTGTCTAACGTCCATCTTTGACCTCAATAACAGGTATGGCCTGGATTTGATTTGGACGGTGCTGGTGATGGCAGAAGGGACTTGCACTGGCGAAATGCCCTCCTTTGACCCAAGTCCTAGTTCTGAAGCAAAAAAGAGACCTACTTCTTCTGATGGCAGTGAGTTTTGATCTGGGTTCTGTTTTAATGTTTGTGTACTGTTTGTGTTTCACCATTACATCCTTATATCTAAATAAGCCCCAAAGTATTTTTAACATATCGTAGAATAAAACATCTTTATTATCATTGCATTGATACAACGAGATAAAATACTTTAGAACTACTCTTAGACCTATGCAGAGTTCATTGATTGCTGATTTTGGGCCAGTCCAAACATTAAATGTGAAGGTTTGCCAGGGCTCATGCGTGGTAACAGCAGTAAGATGAGTCAGAGGTGTGTTTGAGTTTCAGCTTGCAGACAAATTGCAGGTCTTTCCAGTGTGTAAGAATGAAGTCAGCAATATTTTATATTTTGGTCCACAGATCCTATACTACCATACATACTTCCAGGCTTTTCCAGCCTGTCTGTGGCTCTTAGGCCAAGCTCATTCATTCCCACTAAAGATGTACATTTTTAAAAAAAATGACCATAGATATAATATAATATAATAATTTCCTCTTACTTTTCTTTGTTGTGAATGTATTTGTTTGGGATTATTTACAGTTGAAGATTTGTTTCAGTACTGAGTATCTAAGACAGCAGGACATGTACCTCTAGAAACTGACCTGCCTACTTCAGGAAACCTGACCATAGTGTTCTGCCACAACATCTTGCTTTCAAACCAGTTTCACTGGATTGTTAATTGCCCTGTTGTACTTGAGATGATAATTGATTCATCTGTAAGTGCCCAGAGTCAAATCAGACATCCTTTCCAGTTTTCTAACTGTTATCTGTGGCATGTTATTGCAGGAGACGAGCCCATGAGGAAAATGCCTGTGTCAAAATTTGGTTCCAGACCTCGATTTGAGCCTGTACACTTTGTGAGTGGTGGAAGCAGTGGAGGAAGTGGCGCTGATGAGAAGGAGAACGATAAGGAGCGCAGGAGGAGTGAGTCGTACGGTGTGAGACAAAGGGACACTGAACACTCTTCCTTCAGCAGCACCAGCAGGACGCAGGGCTCCTCCTCCCTGAGGCCTGCTTTTGACAGAGTGCCATCGTACACTTCTGACTCTTGGGGTTCCCATAGAGATAGAGCCCGAGACCGAGACAGAGAGTTTTTTTCAGGTACTACAAGTGGACTGGGCTATGGAGGACGTGGGTCCACTTCAAATTTCATGGCAAAAACACAGCAGGACTACATAACCAAGTATGAAGCCCACAGCTCTCGAAATTCAGATTCCTATTCCCAGCCCCACAGATATAATGGATATGGGGGAGGGAGTAGATCTGGAGGCTGGGATTCTGGACGTCAGGGTTTGGGGTACAGTCATCAGGACCGGCCGTCATCAAGCAGGCCATTCTGCAGAGTTTACAATAGCCCAGGCAGGAGCAGTCCCACCACTTCTCAGTCAGGCTCTTCAGCTCAGCCTCTTCCTGTATCTCAGTCTACATTAGATGAGAAGCAAAGGCTGATTGCCAATGTAGCATCTGCGTTGGCTGTTGCTTTCAGGGACCCTATGTTCATGACTGGGAGTGATTCGCCAAACTATAATTTCATGTTAAGCCGCAGCATTCAAGCCTGCAAGACTAATCCTGAGTATATTTATGTCAACCTGAAGGATATTCCTCAGGCTGACCTACCGAAGAACAGGAAAGTACCAACAGACGGATATGCCTGTGAACTGAGATGTCAGGGTGTGTATCTTGCTACTGGATACTCTGGGAGTAAAAATGGAGCAAGGGACCGGGCCTCTGAGCAGGCTGTAAAACTCTTCCTGAAACCTGTTGAGGTTCGTGTTGTGCAGCGCAAATACAGACACTCAATAGTGAATGATATAGTTGTGTGTCAGATGCACAGTCCAACCCCGGCCTTTTTACCTGCACTCCGCAACCCAGAGGATAAACCGACACCCAGTTCTAAGGGCCAGTATGAGCCTGACAAAAGGAAGCACTGGACAGAGTTTGTGGTTATGGACAATGCTCATGACGCCATCTGCATACTCAACAATTCTGCAGCTTTTAATCGCATGCAGATAGACTATAAGTTTGACCTGCTGCCCAACAGCAGTGCTTGGTTGTGCAGTGTTTTCCTACAGGATGAGCTGGTAGCGCAGGCAAGGGGCACTAAAAAGAGCTCAAAGCATGCAGCAGCTGAAGAAGCTGTGAGGAAACTTCGCATGGTCCAGGCTCAACGACAACAACAACAACAGCAGCAGCAGCAACAACAGCAGCAGCAACAACAGCAACAATCACCATACTCCAGAGGAAATAATCAGTCTGATTGTGGAGGACGCTTTGGGCAGCAGGTTGGCAAAAAGAAGCATCTGAGCGAGTTGGTCATCTTGGAAAACTCGGACAATGCAATCTGTATCATTAATGACACAGCTCAGTTTAACAAAGTGAGTGCTGACTACAAGTTCACAGTTCTGCCCGATCATCGCTGGAGGTGTGAAGTTTACTTGGAAGGACAGTATGTGGCAGCAGGAATTGGGCCCAAGAAAATAGTGAAGCACATTGCAGCAATGGAGGCCTTAGCCACCCTGAGACAGACGCAGGCTGTGGTCAAATCCAACCTAAGAAAGGAGGGTCACAACGACGCCATATCCCGATCCCAGATCTTGGCTCGCTCTGGGGAGGAGGCCACAAGGCAGGAGATTAAGGAAGATAACATTGGAAACCAGCTGCTCCGTAAGATGGGCTGGAAAGGAGGCGGTCTGGGCCGAGATGGGGAAGGCATTGCAGAACCAATCAGAGTGAAGGAACAGTTCTCCAGAGAAGGGTTGGGTATGGACACGGACAAAACTGGAAACCAGCTCAGCAAGCGTGACATTGAGGACATCATTCGTAACTATGCCAGTTCAGACCGGCAGGATGATCTTCGCTTCTCTACTGACCTCACCAATGACGAACGCAAGCAGATCCACCAGATATCCCAGAAATATGGCCTACGAAGCAAGTCATACGGACAGGGGTGGCAACGGTTCCTCGTTGTCAGTCGCAAAGTACACAAGGACCAGCTCATTGGTCAGCTTTTACAGGAAGGACAAGTGGGACGTTACGAGCTTGTGAAACCTCAGGCCTCTCACTAATTTGCATGGAGAGCTAAATGGAGAAAAAAGACACATAACATTGTCATCGGCTTGGACTTCAGAACAAATCACACTCAAGTGTAAATTATACTTGTGAGTGACAAATTTACTACACACATTACTAAATGAGAATCCCTCATATATCACCCGTGGTTTCTGCATTCCTTTGCCATGAAATGTACTTTAGCTTTAGCAGGGGCTTTAGGATAAGTAATTTGTCTTTTTTGTCTCCTGCCATTCCATGTCATTTCTTTGTTTCACATTTGCACAAGTGTTCAGTGCTTTATGGTATCATGTCCTGATAATGCTCCCGTTATCTCACGAGTTTCAAAGAAATGTCTCGACGAGGGTTTCGTCACCTCAGTTCACTTTTGTTTTGTGACTATTTAAGGAACCTGGCAGAATATGCAGCTTTTCACTGCTTGAACATTGTAGACAGTTGACTGACAAGGATTAGAGAGGCATTAACATCAAACTGTAGCTAGATGTACCTGTCTCACTGTTGTGATACATCTCTATTCAGCAATACCTGCAATGTTGTTTGCTCTTTCAACACCTGGAGATCATTCTACAAGTACAAGCTGAATCCATGAGCAGAAAATCAAAGCTGTGATCTTTGTTAAATGTCAGATGTGTTGGTCCGTGAGTACAGTTAACTTGTCTGCTTGTTTTCTCAGCTGTAATAACTGAATAAATTAAAACTGATAACCACCAACAGGCTGAACTTGATGGATATTTTTTTGTACAAAACAACAAAGACAAGTGATGTATATTTATTTTATTTACAAGAAAATGTACAGTTTGTTACATGGGTTACCAGTGCAAAGTTTTATAATCTGAAAACAGACACCATCCTGTTTTTAAACAGTATTATCAGCCTATTATGACAGCTGATTTGTAAGATTGTAAAATAGCATAGAAATGTTTTCACACAGCCTTTGAATGTCAGCATTATGAAACTCTGTGCATGAAACAAAGTGAAGTGCCCGAAAAGGGAACTAAATGTCTTCTTTCTGTGTTGAAGAGGGACATATATATATTCACCAATATCTAGAACATTTTTAAAATCAAAAGGCATGGCTTTAAATGTAAATTTGAGAGAAAAATGACCCCCAAAGGCATCTGTTGAGTCCACAACTTGTTAGAGGGATTGATGTCCATGCCAGGTCAATTTTTCTATCCCTCTGAAAGGCTTTCAAAAGGCAGAAAGAAACAAAACCAAAAAGGAGAGAGGCCACTGAAACAGAAGGAGAAACACCCATGAACAGCTTTGTCTTTTTTGGAGATATGAACTGTTGGTATCTACGCAGCAAACCACACAGCAAGCACATCTAAGTAACTGTCACTTTATCATCCAACCAGTTTACTTTATGTGTAAATAAACAGGTAGAAAAGTGACAACTGAGAGACTGGCTATTGCCTTTTTTTTTTTTTAAAGAAAAGAGTTGGGGCATGTAGCAAGTAACCCAGATATAACAAGGTACATTAACTTTTAACAAACATACGCTATTTGCCCAACAACAGCATTCGGCAGGAGTGAATGCCACAACACAACAGCATACAAACTTAGCAACAGTTATGGAACAAATATACTGAGAAGGATTTTAAAATGTGTTGTTTTATTTCTGTGAGTTGTTTTCTTGATCTGTGGTTTCTTGATTCTGGGCTGGACACTGTTCATACTCGAACAATAACGGGGGTCAACAGTCACGCCAACTCTGTTCAACAATAGCAGAAACCCTCTTCTCGTACTCCCGCTTGTTTTCCTGGTACAGCTGGGCTGCTTGGCTGTTGGCTGGACTGTTTGGGTTTGGCTCATCCAGTAAAGACTTTAAATATACAACAAAGAATGTCGGAGAGTCAGGTTTCTAATTAAATCATCACATGTATAAGTTACTTGATACTTGAAAACTGTGTTAGCTTACCTGTATTGAAGTTAAGATTGAAGAGACATCATAGGTTGGACTCCAACGATTTTGAAGTATATCTAAGCATATGCTGCCATCTGCATACACTGCAAAAGAGCATATGGAATGTAAAGCTTTTTTTGGATGGAGGACACAGAAAACAAGTCAGTTTTTCCTGTGACATTTAAAAGATAAATGTAACAGCTTTTACATGCTGAGATGGAACTGAAAATGTTAGTGCAATTATACGGCCCTGGCAGGGAAGTACATACCATTTGGATGAAACATTTTGGAGACAAATCGCACTGTTGGAGGCTTATTTGGATATTCCTCTGTGAACTCAATGGTAAGTTTGAAGGTTCCTGAAAATAAGAAGTAATGGCATAGTAGGAATTAAAATACATTTACCTAAATTAGTAATTCTGCCAACTAGAAAATACATCCATTTGTCTTGAAAGACAAATTATTTGGATGTAAAGAGCTTTAAAAAGGACTTACCATCTTCAAAAGGTGTTCCCTCTGGTCTAAAAGAGAGGTAACATTCAAGTTGAGCAAGCAGTGGATACTTCTCCAAAATAATTACTAAAATGTCTAAAACCTCTCTGTCATAGTTGTCAAAAAAAAAAAAAAATCAACTTACCCAAATATGACAGCGTTCCATACCATGATATTGTTTTCTGAAGGAGCCCCACTAACTCCAGCTGGAGGATCCTCTTGCAGCCTATCAGATACAGTAAAAGCACATTGGTATCACATAATAAAGGTGATATTAGACAGCGCATACCACATTATTGCACATAAAGTCATTACTACTAGACACAGTGTATTATTATATAAGTTATTATACCCAAGACACAGCAAGGATCTGTTGAATATGAAACAAGCCCCAAGTTGTTCCAAGATTTGCAGACAAATACAACTTCAGGATTTACAGCTGGGCGGGCATCAACATCATAAAAATATCATTATAATACCTATCAATCATCTAGATTTGTTTCTGAAATACAATAACATCAATCATACTGTAATAATACTGTGAGGGGCTAAGATACTTTGAATTGTCTGTGGAGGACTGGTCTACCTGCTTACTCATTACAACCCCATTCATAATGAATGTTTATCAAAGGTTAGATGGTCAAAAAATACTTGGATGATTGATCCTGACACTGAGCCAACTAGGATTAGGTCTTGGACTCTGTGATCATCAGTACTGTTTTGCTGGAACACACTGTAGATCGGGGATAAGAAACCATGTGCCATAGTCGACTGAGCTGAGTGTCTCCAGGTTTTCAGTGACTGCATGGCAGATGGCTGCTTATCCTCAGGCTTAGATAGTGATCTATCAAGACCCAGGGGTAGGTGTTCCCTTGATCAGTGTGTGTTTGGACAGTGAAGATCCACCCAAACGTTTCATCTGGCTGAGGAGGTGCCATCTGGCCAATGACTTGAACTGTATTTCCAATAACCATTCACCAATACAACCCATAGAAATTATATATGAACAAAGCCATCAATCGTTTCAGGGAAGACTTGGGAAGTTGTCATCCTCTATAGGATACTATGTCACATTACTGACTATTGCATCCATGAAAACGAACAGTAAGTTACACAACATCAACGTTACTACTCCTGGTTGCCTTGCTAACACTGGTGTCCGCGCTACCTACCAGTAACGTTAACGATTACCTGTCACTAGCTTACCTGTCATTAGCTTGCCCCAAATTAACGGTAGCTAATATAACTGAAGACAAAAACACGATCACAGCCCACCAGTCTTTATATGCCAATCTGTATATTATTTGACGCTGGTGTTGTTTAGGCTAACGCTAAGAAGCTACCCGGAGGTTTGCTAACATTAGCTGTAGCTACTTCTCTGTTGTTTTCTTTTCGCTTACCGTTTAAAATCTCTCATTAAACGTCGTCTTGCTGGAGTTGACATCCTGTTTAGACGAAAACCTAAACCCTTAGCATAAACCTAAGCGGTTCAAGTGTGAGGAAATGTGTTTTATCGGTGTATTATTTTAACTCCTAGCTGGCTTTAGCCAACGATTGCTAGTTTGTCAAATATTTGGCTGCCTCTGCTCGTCTGAGGACGATACCACTTACGCTTGAGAGGGAACATTAAAATCGACTAGCTGTAAATTAGTCAGCCGCATAGTCACATAAACACACACTCACAGTAACTATGATTAAAGGTATTTTGATTATATTTCATTGCTTATGTAAAACACTTTGTTTCGCTGTAAATATAAGTAGAGTGTTTTTATGTAGCAGCGAAGAACCAGTTCTACACTTGTATCATTCCAACCAGAATTACGTCATATGTTTAGCACCCATATTTAGTTTGTTCGGAAACACCATAATGATTCACGTTTTTAAGGTTTTATCATTCCTTTCTTCAACGTATTCAATATGTAAAAATCAACTTATCGACTAACTCAACCCGTAATGAATTAATTACTTTAGGTCTAAGTAACAGAGGGTATTTCTGGCTGGCATCTTATATTGAATGTACAGTTACGCTGAAAGGCCACCAGATGGTACTTAACTCCCAAGTGTTGGAAATTGAACAACAGAACACCACACAAGTAAGGAAATTATCGCTGTTAATTTAACTTTTAGCTGTATGGTATAATAAAAACGCTATTACAAAAATTATACATATATATTAAATTATAACAATAAAAGAAACAGGAATACAGATAGTGTTGAATTCAAAAAGGCTACCGTCCATTTGATAAACACCAGTCCCATATGGTCTAGCGGTTAGGATTCCTGGTTTTCACCCAGGCGGCCCGGGTTCGACTCCCGGTATGGGAACGACTATTTTTGTCCAAATACACAAACAGATAATGTAATTTTCACTCTAGAATACCCTAAATTTAAAACACCGTGCCCCAGTCCTTCAGGACCACGTAATTATCGACAAATGCTGCGTGTTTTTAGCTGCAGGTTCTTCGATCCAGCCTCCCCAACATGCGCTCATCATTTCCAGAGAAGCTCCGGCAGGACCCCGCCCGTTCAGGACTGCTATCCTCAATTGATCTCATCTCACAAGGGCCTGGACTTTCCCGGAAGATGCCCATTTCCACTTACATCTGCTGTGCAAACACTCATCGTAGACTGACGTTTCACAGGGAGTATAAACCTGGACTCAGAACAAACCCCAGCGTTCCTCAGTAGTTTCACGTTAATTGGACTAAATCTTGGTGAGCTGTTTACAAATTTGCCTGCAAAATCCTGATTTTTTTATTGATACGAGATCACACCACCCATGTAATTAATATCGATTAGGAATTAATTATCTATTGAGCATTATTTACTTTTTAAGCATCAGGAAACTAAACAACTTTTTCCTTGCTCATTTGTGAAACTCTCCTGATTCATCTGGTTTTTACTACAACCAGGCTGCAGCCAAACTTTGGTGCCGTAACACAATCATTTCCCAGGAAAATGTGACTGCCAGGAATTCCCCCACTCATCAGCCCCTGTCGGAGAAAACACTGCAGCCGTGTGTCAGGAAGCACGAGAAGGCAGCGAGACGGTGAAGGCACCGGTGAAATGATGGAGCTTTAGGACCGTCTGTCTGCAACTCTCACCGGGGACAAGCATGTTTTTATAACGTGGTTCACGAGGACAGATGTTACCTGCCAGCTTAAAGCCAGGGACTATGATGTGCTGATGACAACTTCTGCCAGGGTGAGTATCTTTTAAAAGCATGTTTTATACTCTTTCCTATCTTGTAACTAACAATCTAACTATGTGAAATTTGTGTTTGTGCTCATGTGTTTCCTCTTATTGATGCTTTTCTTATGCAATTCTCAGGGCATTTGACAAATAATAGCCTATTGTGGGATGTTCTATCAGTCTGTACACCAGATGACTTTTATTGCACTATGTGGACACACTGGAAGTTCATTAGACTACAACCTAACACATATGATGTTAGGAGGGGCAGTCATGCTTTGCCTACTACTCCATAGATTACTGTGACTCCCCTTTGTGTCAGTCAGCCAGCATGTGACTGCACTGATACTGTGTGTGTGTGTGTGTGTGTGTGTGTGTGTGAGAAAAGCAACTTACTACTTCAGAGATGCCTTCTTGACAATGCCACAGCTATCTACAATCATCCTTTTGTACATGTCAGATAGCAGTCATATTTATAAGAGGAATGCCAGAGGAGTTTTTAGTACTTAGCTGTGTTTTACTATAATCATTAGAGCTCTAATCCTAACAGAGCACTAGTTTTTGTCCTTTGTGGTCAGAATTAACATATGACTCCAAGTCTGTGATGCACGGTGTGGAAAACACAGACATTTTTAATCTACTATATTAACTAGAAAACTTGACCATGGGTACAGCTTCTGTCTCTTTGAGCTGAAATCATTAAACAATGTAGCCAGACAATTACTGGCAACGAGTTGATCATTGACTAATCATTTAGAGCAGTTTATTTTAAGCAAGATTGCCAAAATTCCGCTAGTTGAAGCTTCAAAAATATGGATATTTTTGAGTCTTGAGTAAAAGTAATTATCTTTTTGTTTTGGACAATTGGTTGCTAAAAATAAATATTTTAAATATGGCGACTTCTGACACTTTGGACAATTTGGACTGTTTCTTGGAAATGTACACCATGTCTCAGCCCTATTTGGCATAAAAAAAAAAAGAAAAATAATGGAAATTTTGAAAGACCGTTGCAGCCACGTATTATCTGACTCCACCGTGTGTCACTCGTTCTGCTTTGCCCAACCTCTACAAACATATATCTTCAATGCCTGACAAACAAATTTTTTTTGAAAAGTTGATCAACCCTACTCTGTGGCCAGTTTAAATGTTTGCCAGATGTTTACATTTTTGGGCTAAGATGCTTGTATCATGGGACGGCCAAACACAATCTCATTGGTCGACTACAGTTGCTCCCTTCAGAGGAGGCGGCTGTGACGCAAAGGGGAGAGAGCTGTGAGCTTTTAGCTTGTCAGTCCCACTAGAGACAGGACCAGCTGGACCCACCCACCCTTCACCCACCCTGTCTCCCCTCCCCTACAGCCTTCCTATGGTGGGAACACTGGCAGAGGCTTGTGGATAATTGGAAACTTCAATCCACTGAAAGCAATTATCCAGAACAAGACTTTCCAAATATATACCAGTGTGGAGTCGTCTTGTTTGTTTCAAGCATGTGCCCTTGTTTTAGAAACATCCTGCCTTGTTTTTGCCCACACATTCAGCCCATCTTCTGCCTCTTTCCTCTCTGCTTTGACAGCTTTAATGCTACACAGGCCTCGAGTGATATGGTCCGCTGTGTGTGTTTGTGCGTTGTGCAGATAGACGAGGCTAAAGCAGTTCCCCGTAGCTTTCTTATCTGATGACAGCGATGTCACCGTCAGCAGTCTGAGCAGCTGAGGAGTGCAATGATGACCAAAGACAACAATGGAGAGCTGTTCTATACTGCTCTTCCTTTAGTGATGAGGAGCTCCTCAGACATCAGACACTTCTTCTTCTTGCCCAAGATGTGCCCGCCTGCCTTAATGGGCTGCTGGATATTGATTCAGCTACACAAAAAGAAGATCTGAGCTTTTATCCTATTTAGAAAGCAGCACTCCAGTTTCACAAAAGCTTTCAAAGTGGCCTTGCAAGAGACGGGAATCCAGCAGCTTCTTCTTCTGTAAGTTGGCATATGTGGTAATCTGTGAAAAGAGGTTTACCTCTCTGTAATCATGTTCAAAGATACTTGTATCCAGGAGCTTCTATTAATTTGTAAGCACCCACATATGTACCTACAAATACAACATTTAGTTGGGTACTAACTCCTGCAAGCTTAAAAAGAGTGTGATGAACTCTCCTGAGTCCACAGTGTTTATGTAATGATTCTTTCTGAGGTGTAAATTAATTTGGTGCCTTTGAAATAACCACAAGATGGCAATGTTCATATGCTTTGACTAAACAAACAAATCATATGAGATGGCTGAAACCTCAAATGACTTGCAGAAATGCAGGAACTGACTTGTGAAAAGAGAAATAAAACTGTCGAAGTTCCCTTTTTTACATGCAGAAAAGTACCCCCCCGTTGGCCTCTTTTTTGTTGATGGCTTACAAGGGAACTACTGTGTGCAAAGTTCCTTAATTGTACGCTGCAGTTTCACCACCCCTTTGCTTTTGATACCTGAATATCACCTTGTCAGACATGTTTTATTGCCGGGCAGCAGCAGCAGCAGTGAACGGCTGCCACTGGACATGACGTCAGAGAGAAATTAGAGACGGGGGAAATTCCACCTGTAAACCTCGCTCTGCTCTCAAGCTGCCTCTCTCACAAGCATGTGACTTGGAGGAGTCATCGTGCCTTAGTTTCTCCATGAATCTGTGCATTGTCATGACGTAATGCAGGATTACAGTCAAACTATTTTTAGCAAAAGAGGACAAGTGGACTTTGTGCTTGACGTTTGTGGCTGTGACATAAATGCGGTAGTGCAAGTTAGTTGAAATATTCAAGAAGTGGACAACAAAATAACTTTTTCTGATGTATCATTATAATACTGTCTTTAATGATGTAGAGGAGTTATTTATTCTGTAATATTTTTTTTTTTTTGCAATTTGTGGTGATAATCAAATAAGAATACTCAAACTAAGATTTGAATTAAAACATGACAGTTTTACTTAAAATTATCATTTTCAGAAAAACTCATCTATTCCTTGTTGAGAGTTCCATTGACTTAGATTTGAAGCTAAAGCCGAGCTGCTAGTTATCTAACTTAGCGCACAGACTGGAAACTGGGGAAAACAGCTGACCTGTCCAAAGGTAATGGTATCTGCTTGTAAAGCCAAAGTCATTAAACAAATGAGATACATAACATGTTAATTAGTGAGCTTTATAGGTGAGGATAAACTGGCTCTATTTTTTTTTTTTTTACCTTTGAACAGAGCCAGGCTAGCTGTTTCCCTCTGATTCCAGTCTTTATGCTAAGCTAAGCTAACCTCAAATTAAACAGACAAATAAGACAGTGCATCAGTTTATATTGAGTGGACAAACCTGAACCTTCAAATACCAGGGAAAGTAAGAAAATCGTGATATGATGTTTGGCCTGTATCACACAAACTCAGCCTCAACATGTGGCTTTGTCTGAGGGGAGAACTACTGTAGGATGAATCAACCGATATGTGTCCTTTCTGGCAGCATGTAGACATCATGAGATTGCTTAACCACATTACTTAGATGTTTTTATGGTGCCATTGAGGTCCATGTAAGCACACTGCAAAGTCAGCTGTGTCACTGATGTATGTGTAATTGAATTAAGGACTGTTTGCTTGCTCTCTAACGTTCTCGCTTACTGTAGTTTAACCACACAAAGTAGTTCCTCACAAAAATAGAAACCGGCTCCGCCTGCAACTTTGGCATGTAATGGTATTTCACCCTGTCATTTTTTATGTGTCTTAGAGCTAATGAGGTAGTAGTGAGTGGTTCATGGAGGCCTTTCATGAGTCAGCTCAGTCAGTAGTGCTGGGATTCAAACAGGGAGCTTTGCCTGAAGGAACCAAGTGATCTTTCCTCATTCAGCAACAAACTCTTTCAGCAAGTATGACTAATATAAGGGATGACAGATTTTTCAGAGAGCTCTGGCAGCTCATCACTGCTGCTGAGGGGCAGTTGTCTGTCTTCACCATCAGTAAATTCTGTTTGTTTTTTCTTTTTGGGTTAATTTCAGAGTGACAGCCAGTCCACAGGCTTGGTGAATTATTTAACTACATGCAGCCAATGGGTATTATAATCTAGGCCCTGAGTGACAGAGCAATATGCTCTTAGGGCCTCATGGCATTTTATTAATAATGAGCTTGAGATAAACTAGAGCTCTCGGGTTAGAAACTGCTGGTTGTTGGCTCACGCTGGAGCAGGCTTGCCTTTTAGCACTGAATTAGCTGGTGTGACACAGATGGACTTGTCAAAGCCCCAGAGATTGTTTATGATAAGATGTCTGTATGAGAAACAGCAGTTATGTGGTAAGTGATGTGACGTAGCAATGAATGCTTTGTGGCTGCAGGCAGCAGTTACAGCCTGTAGACGTGTGATGTGGATGATGTGGATTGTTGGCCTGCTCTCTGCTTTTGATAATTAATGAGTTGCAGTTTGTATGTGTGCATGTGGAGTCGGCAGCAGTGGACCTAAAGCCACCACGACACATACTCAGCATTATGTCACCTGTTTGGTTTATTGGAAAGCCTGCAGAAGTTGAATGCTGTGAGTACTCCTCCTAACCTTCAATATGTACAAGGGTCTCTAACTACTGGCCCTGGGGACTAGACTTAGCGTGTGAAACAGTTTAATTTGCCTCAACATGCAGCTGTATTTAGTAAGACGCTTCAAAAACGCATTGCACATTACCTGCCTGGAGCGGTGCTTTTACTGTAGCAGCTATAGAGCCAGATGTTTCAATCACGAGTTGGTGAAGAGCAACACTGATCTAAAATAAGTGTGAATATGGACTTCAGTTAATCAACTCTCCAAGTGAATGCTAATGTTGCTTTGTATCTGCAGGATTTGCAAAAAAATGCTAACAAGATCTCTATCACCTCCCAAAATAATGCAGGTGTAAATCATGTCCACACATTTATTTCTTACCAGTTTGATTGGGTCAGCCAGAGAAATCATACCATTCTGGCAAAGCTTCAAATCAGACTATAAAAAACTGGCAGATTGTCAACATAAATACTTTAGCTATGACCACCAACACACAAGCAGCAGTGATTTTTCAAGAACAGTTGACATTTGATTCTTTTTTCGGGGAGTTTAATGTGACTGTTTCCTGTTTTATCTAGGGAGAAAGCTCCAGTTCTCCAGAAATAGAATCTCAAGTTGTATTACTTTACTGAACATACAGAGCAGTATTCTAGGTATGAGAGAGAGGACAGGGAAAAATTAGTTGCTCAGCTGCAGTATGTCTATAATTGTCTCGTCAATTTTTCCATTGAGTGTGCAAGCGGTACCCCACAGAAACCGGGTGTGGGACCCCGAGTCAATAGTATCCCTCCAAGAATCCATTTGCAAGTGTGCACATGGTTCATGTTACATATTAGTCTGAGTACCGTCGGGTAAACTGAATACCACTTTGAATATAATCCGTGAAAGGCCTGTAGTCAGTGCATCAAACTCAGACGTGCTGATGAATCACTCGCATACATTTGGATGAGCTGTTGCTCAGTAAATGCATTGTCTATATAACTGTACACCTACGCAGCTCTTTGTTAGGTCTGTATGTCTGTAGCTGCACTCAGTCACCCCAATGAATCATCTTCCTGGCTCAGCTCAGGATGGTCACTCTCCTGTCAGTCTTCCACTACAAACCAGACCTGACAGTTGTTGTTTTTTTTTTTTTTTCTCCTACAATAATTCTTGTCCATCTCAGTTATGCTGCCTTTCTGTCCTCTTGTTTACCTCATTCTCTGTCTCTTGTGGGGTGTACTTCTGTCCTGCTAGCTGGCCTATGACAGCCTCAGCCATACTTGAGCAGCGAGAGCAGCCATCAGATGACCTCCAAACACAAATAATTCTGTGCGTCCTCCAAAGGCTCCCATATCTCACCCTGTCAAGGATTGTTTCAAAATGTTTGTCAGCTTTTATGAGTCTACTGTCCTCTGACATAACTCTTTACTGAGGGATCTGAATTTTCTTTGCAGTTCTTAGTGGGGTGGTTTGCCCGGTGCAAATTAGTTGGGCATGTCTCGCTAAAGTGTGCCACGTAAGTCAAATTCAAATTGGAGAAACAAATAAAACACACAATTCCTATTTGAGGGTTCTGTTTTCTAAACTTTGACCTAAACATGAAGTATTCAGATGTTTGGAATAACGTGAATAACTAGCTGATATTTTCTTGTGCATAATTTATTGTGGCAATGGTATAGTGTTAATTTGGCAGTTCATAAACATTTGAATAAACAAGCAAGAAGATTAACATCATACAATAAGTGATCTAATGTCGCTTTTTTGGGTTAAAGGGAACTCACTTACAGAGGCCTTTACCACAGCAGCTTCATGGTGCAGAGCTTGGTGCTGTACTCTGCCCTTTAATGGAGAATTACCACAGAAAATGGAGCCTATGTCTGTTGTGGTTGGCTTCTGTTATGCACGACTTGCACAAAGGAATAACCAGTGACCCTCTTTCCATTCTTATGCTGCAGAGGAAAGGTGTGTCTTTTCAGTTTACAGTCTGCAGTGCCACGTGACTTGCACCGATCACACATCAAGGCATATTTTTAATACTTCACCATTGTTGGGATAAAGTGATAACACAATGCACTGTGTGAGACAGGCTTTTTGTGTTTTCACACTGTGGGTTGATTTTAATTGTATCCCAGCGACATGTCATGAAGCACTGGCAATTTAAACATCTTCACTTTTATTGCTTTTCCCCAGAGCGTGGATGTGATTTGTTGTGCAAACCTGGGCGAGTTTGCGTTCAGTATTACAGAGGATAATTGGAAGGATTGTAAATTCTTAGGAGAGAATAATTGCAAATAGGTTTTTTTCTTTGTAAAATACACAATAACACATTATTCACATGCCACTCGTGACGCTTTGCAGTTTAGTCTAGATTTGAGGCCATGAATGTGCCTCTTTAAACACTGTAAACTAAAGACTAAGTCTCATGCAACTAAGTAGCATATTCTTCTGTTTTCTTCTGTTCTTCTGTCACTGAAGTACTATTTTTACACCAAAATTAGTGGGTATATGCAGGTTTTTAAGCACAGGTAAACTACCTAAAATAATGTCACTGGTTTATTACTCCCAAATGCTTAGAAGTATATATTAGCGTTCTTAGGGAAAATGGGTGAAAATTGGCGTGTCTACCCCGGTGTCATATTTCCATCACTGCTGATTGTGCTGGAGCTGATAAATGCCTGTGACTACTGCAGAGTTATTCGACCTGGGAATGAATGCTGATTGTACCCTTTCCCACCAAAGACAAAAGCCAGGTGTTTGGGGAGGGGGCGGGGGTCATCCAGTGTGAAAGGGGTGTGCCTGAGGTTTCCCTGAGGTTTTCTGGTGGAGCTTTTCTTCTTTCTCATCAAACTCTGAGTCTAAGGATGGAGAGTGTCTGTTTATTGAAAACAGTTAATTAATCTAACATGTCCTATCCAATAATAATTTAAGTTATGAAATGTTCAAGACAGTGACAGATGCTCATCACTAGCTTGAACTGATGCCAGGAGATTTCTTACTTTGTCATTTTCTGATATGAAGGTGAAAAAAACGGAACAAATTGTGATAGTTGTTGATTGTTATTATTTACTTAGTAAATGACTAAAACTACTAGCCAGTTATCAATACAATGATTATAAATTTTCTGTTAATCAACTATGTTAGTATATGAATCCTGACACTAGTTAGTGCATGTTTCAGAAACAGACATCATAGAAGGATCTGTTGTTTCAATTTCTTTGTCATCAACGCTGTCGGGTAAGATATTATTAAGTATCACAAATCTTGCGAGGAAGCCTAGGCTTGTTTTTCATTTTTTATTCAACTGACACTGCTTTTAATTATGGTAAATTATAGTTCACACGAGGTAGAGCTTCTCTCTTTGCCTTCCTCAATGAGAGCTTAACAAGACATTTATGGACATTTAGTTCATTCATGTTACTGTAGTTCCTCTCACAACTAACTGAAAGGACAATGCTACATCTGGCTCAGATAATACTGACACATAGAGGAATAAATGCAGTCTTTAGTATTCCCTGAAGGAATGTGTTTTTTATGGCAGCCATGCCCTCTTATACATTTGTTTACTTCTTTGTAAGAGACTTTCTTTATGTTTTATGAAATATGTTTTTAGACACAGCTGATTACTCACGTTTAGTGGTTCATTATGGTTTGCTTTTCAAATTAAGAATGTGCTCACAGTCAAAGTGTAGTCCTGCAGCTCTCAGACATTTCCTCAGTTTATTAAAACATTTCCTTTGATTGTATGGATAAACTAAAGAGCAAGACAAAAAAAACTACCCTGTTGATAGCAGTACACGCTTTTGCCTATTGCTATCACAGCATGAATTACAATTGGTTCATTGAGTCC
This sequence comes from Centropyge bicolor, assembly GCA_037975185.1. NCBI lineage: Eukaryota > Metazoa > Chordata > Actinopteri > Pomacanthidae > Centropyge > Centropyge bicolor. The sequence continues at coordinate 10,169,958 of JBBMOC010000002.1, forward strand.
CTGATATCGGCAGGAATGTGTTAAATGTATGCCGCTCCTCTTTAGGCCTCAGATACTGTTTGGTGTTTGTACAGAGATTCAAATTATCTCTGAGGCTTACATAAGGGGAGGAACATTGGAATTAAATTTGCTTGTGTACATTCATGCGTGTGTTTTTGTATGTTTACATAGTTGTCGTGGGTTTTAGTAGCACAGCAGTGTATTAGCCCTCAGAGTTTGTATCTCAAGAAGTGTTTTCTCCAAGGCGTCGGGGGTTGTGGACATTATTTCCAAAGGGCTTGATAAATGGAGCTTGTTTGGTGTAACTTTCCCTCACAGCAAGGCTATCAGTTTGCTCTAAAGCAAACAGCTGCTTTCTACTCTGAGCTGAACGGAGGCCAGGAAGAATTAACGTGATGATGAGAGCACTTGATGGAGACTGAGAGGGTGATTTGGGGCTCCGTGACAAACAGACTCTGCTGCAGTTGCAATTGAGTTAAATGAGTCGATTTTTAAAATATAAATCACCAAGTAGTGTGTTAGTTTATTTCTGTGTTCTTTTTCGCAACAATCCCAATTTAAGCCGGGTTTTATTTAAGTATTTGACTTTTTGCATCTGTTAAAAATACCACATGAGGCTTTTCAGTGGAAAACATATATAAATATGCACAGAGTGTGATGACATAGAGTTCTCAACCCTCACCACAGACAACCACTTCCTGTTTGCATGAGCGTCATTTTTGATAAAGATTCTTATCAGGCCTCAGCTAGATCTGTGTACGCTGATCTTAAACACACAGCGTAGTTTGACTATCAAGCGAAGTAGCTTGTCAGTTGTTGTCTTAAACAACCGAGGTAACACGTCAAACTTATATAAAATTTGCATTTAATCGTATTGGTCGACTTCCCTCCTCACTCTCCGTATCACCCGGTGTTTACCTGCGAATGAAACGCACTGTTACCTTGAATAAATTATGACTTTCTTAGGGGTTGAAATAAAGTTGGAAACATGGTGATAACGTACACAACTCAACAAAATATATATATAACATACTGTAGATCTAGTCATTGTTAAAATTTTGGAACATGGAACTGTTACATATTATACCTTTAACCAGATATGTGCCAGTAAAAATGACCTATGTCACCTACTTCAGCTAATCTGTGACACTTTGTGCATACTATAATGACACCTTAAATGTAGAATTTGAGACATGAGTATCTAGTTGCCTCAGCTAAGTTGATGCTGAAAATGATTGTTCACAACTGGAGCTTTTTTTTTCTGAGATCATGATCACTGATTCTTGTAGAGGAGGAGGAAGAGGGGGAGGAAGAGAGACTTTTCAGGCCTCTGTGGTGAAGCACTTGTTCATACCTAAATGCAATCGACTTTACAGTTTCATTTCTTTGTACCTCCCACTGGTAGAAGTTGTTTTATGAGGCGTTCTGCTGGGAGAACAACTCCCCCACAAGTCAGCAGCTTAACTGACTCATTGACACGGCTAATAGACTCACAATTCATTGTAAATGTTTTAGTGGGGCACAAAGAGATGTGAACTTCACCTCTGAACTGTCATACAGATTTTAATCACCCTGCCTGGCCCACATTGTCTGGTCAAAGTCTAAAGTAAGCGCATACCTGTCGAACTGTTTACCTACACCTCTCACACTCCTCCGCCTCTGCAGGAGAAACCCGTCTATCGTCTTTCATGCTCTTTGAGGTGTGGCCCCCTGGTTGGACCTCTCTGCTCTCCCCTCCCCCGCCGCGGCCCCGTCCAATCCCAGCCACAGGAAGATCTCACCTGAAAGGATTTGCATTTAGGGCCGATACTCGCCGTTGATTGGCCAGGTGAAAGCAGTCTGCCTCAGGGCTCCCCTACCAATGGCGACAGTGCTGCGTGACTCATAGGGAGAGGACAAGTTGCTCCACTACACTTCTCCTTTTTCTGCTTCAAACAGCAGCCATTACATTGTCTTTTTTTCCCCCTCCTCCTCTCCAGTTTTGTTTTTGCCGCTGTGAGAAAGAGGTGTGGGGCTGTCCAGGGGTCCACACCTTCAGACAGCTTTGTCCCCCTCTGAACGCATCTTGGATTATTTCCCGTTTCCACTTTTGTTGTCTATTTTCCTCTTCATTTTCATTGGTTACTGAAATCGACACTTGTTCAGCTGCTATTATGGACCTTGTCACCCGAATCCTGTGTCTTTGAGGTTAGTGATGAATAGTTCTCCTCCTCATCTTCACACTTTTCCTATTTTTGATGGCTCCTGTCAGTAGAAAACAAATGACTTGAAAGCGGTTTTCCAAGAAATTTTAGCGTGTATGTCAACATTACTGTATTGTGTATATTCCGGAGTTGTATTTGCAAGGAGACAAGCAGCTAGTTAGGTCGCCATAATGTGTACCCTTGGCTTCATCGTAGCACTCTCATCAGCGCGCTTGACATGTTCAGGTTTTCTTAACAGGAGGTTTAACAAGTCACGCAAGTTCGGTTGATATTCAGGTTACGTGTTTTTCTCCCCCATGTAACGTCTTGCAAGCCTACTTCTACATCAAAGTTAGCACAAGGAAAAAGCCACACAGTATTATGATTACAGGAGTTTTACGTATTAAGCTTTTATTGTTCGCACACACAACTATTTTCTTCAAACTTTGCTGACACATTCTGTAACCTCACAACATACGATATCAAGTAATAGGTTTGAGTTTTTTTGTTTGTCATTTTAAGAACTAATACGAATGATCTTTTGCAGCTATGTCTGATTGTTGCTTTTCTTTTATGAATTGTTGCCTTATATGGTGTGCTGAAGCAAGGGCGGGAACACTCTTTTGCAAGCCCCTGGACCAAGCCCACATGTATTTTTTTTATGGTGTAGTAATCAGTAATTACACACTGTGTTGATTTTGTGTTGATTTTGATGCATGATGGCGTTTCACGTTTAATGCAGTTGTTGTTAAATGTTAAATGCTCCATTGGTTGACAGAAATTGTTGCTGTGGCTTCTGCTGTTGCAAGGAGTCAGTCATGCAGTGCCTCATGCATCAAAATCTTCAGTTCATCAGAACAGAATGTTGCTCATCTTGTAATGTCGAGGCGCACAAGGTCTCCATTTCAATTCAAAGGGAAGTTTGAACCTACAGTATTCTGCTTCCTCTTTTATACTCATCTTAGTTGACCTTCCTCCTAACGTCTTTTTTTCCCCATCAACCATATAAATGATTTTGAGAATCTAAAAGCTGCTCAGTGCGGCACAGATAAAAAACGCACTTCCTGTTTCACCAGAAATCTACTCTGCACTCTCATGTACCACAGAAGACGTTGTGCACGTACTGTGTCCCTGAATAAACACGGGTGCAGTTGAACAACATCCAGATTTCACCCACCTTTTATTGACGCTGTCTTCAAATGCTGCTGCAGTGTAGTGCACGCAACACTGCAGTTCTCCTCTACAAGCCCTGAACCTGTGCAGACCGAACATTTTCATCCAATTTTGGTCAGACTTTTTATGTAGTTATATGCAAAATACCTAAGCTTGCGATTGTTTCATCGGTTTGGCATTCAGAATTGATTTTGTTGATGTAATGTCTGACGTAACTTGCAGTAGGGGCCCAGGACAGGCAGCTGAGAACAGATCACTGCAGAGATACCAAATAAATATCTCAATAGACTCAGTTACTCAACTATTATTAGGTTTGAATCAACCGGCCTTACACTGAAAGTGCAAAGGTTTTCCTGTATTTGTATTTAACACTTGCTGTAGCATCAGCACATGACCCAGTTAGTGAATAGCTCTGTTGTGTCTGAGCAGGCACGAGTTTGCATTTGAACTTTTTCATCATACTCGGTGCCCACCCTGATTTGGATTGTAAATGAGGCCCTCGTGGCTCAGAGGATAAACTCAAACTGGAGGTGATGTTTAGTGAAGCTTTGTGTGTGTGTGTGTCCCATTTAGGGGACATAGAGGCTGATAAAGAAGGGGGGGGGGGCTGGACAGCAGTGTCAGGTTGGCTCTTCTTTCAATACAAAGTCAACAAGTCTTAGCCTGTAATTAGATCATTAGTCTTGGGCAAAATGACGGAGGCGTTGCGAGAGAAGAGCATGACGAGAGGAGGGGGCAGTGGGGTGGAGTTTATTTCTACAGCCCCAGCATGCCGAGATATGTAGCAATGATAGGAATAAAATGTGATGTGATTTAGCGATAAAAGGCTAAATATTAAACTGAACCTCACCCTGTTCGGTCTTAACTTGAGGAATTGATAAATATTTCAGAAATTTTATCTGATCAAATCATCAGTCCTCTTGTTTTAAATTGTCTCAAATTGTCACATCATGTTGGCTGAGGCAAGAATAATTTCTTCCTCCCTAAAGAGATTTATAATAACAAGTTTCCTTGAAGTGTCAGCCTGTTCGTCCACTTCTTTATGTCAGGTGACAGTTCGGCCATTAACTCTCACATTGACAGAGAAGCGAGAAACTGGTGGACTCCCTGAAACTAGTAAACACACATGTCTTTCATACCCACATTCATTATCTTTTAATAAACCCAGATGGAAAATGTTAATATGAGAAAGGAGAGCCAGAGCTCCTGTCTTGTTTTTGATGCCTTGCTTGGCTGTTTCATATTGCTCTGGGTAGATTTGCATCATGTTTCCATGTCACTTTCTCCGTTTCTTCTCTGCCATTTTAATTTCCATAGGAATCTCTTTTTCTGGAGAGTGGATGAAGGCCTTGAGGTTGCAGAAGTACGCTTGTGACGGGAAGTTTGAACTCTCGAGAACAGCTGGGAAAAACTGGGTGGGGAAAGTTAATGTGTAACACTCCTCTTCCCTAACGGCCACTGACAAGGTGCCACTGAGCAAGGCACATACTGTAGCTCCAGGTGCCTCAGACGTAGCTACACTCAGTGGATCAAAGCCACTTGTGTATTTGTGTTAATGTATTGCAGGCACACTTAAGAAACCCTGCTTGAATTAAATCTATTGAGCAACTGTCTCCCCATGTTGCAACTGTCTCATACTCGGAGCATGCTGGGACTGGCAGCCCGTTGTTCTGTAGTACATGTCGAACCAGGTCTGCGATCATCACATCTGAACACTGAACCCAGAGCCTTTCTCTATCCGAGCAGATTTTTTTTCCAGCCCTGATAAATGTTTCTTTATTTGTATCAGGGAAGCAGTGCTGATGCTTTTTTTCCCTAATGTGTCTTTCTCTTCTGAAGGATTTCCTGAGAACTGAAAAGGATGTGATGCAATTCTGGACTTTTCTGGACTTTCTTAATTTTAAAACCCTTTTAAGTTCCAAAACATTCAGTGTTGATTTGGGTCCTCAGAGATTTTTATGTTTGCTTTTGTGGATGATGTACTGTAATATTTGAATACACTCAGTGCCCTATATTATATCTTTTGATAAGGACTCACTCTCACTCTAACTTAACACATTAACACGGCCTTAATCCCACCAGAAACTGTGAACGACCTGAGCACCCACCCTCTACTTATTTCTCACTTCGGGGTCACAGACCTCATATTGCCCACCTGGCAAGTAATTGGTGAAAGACAAGAGCGTCTATTCCCAGAAGCAGAGAGAAAGAAGGCGTGTGTGTGTGTGAGAGAGATGATATGTGGAATATCAGGTCACACCTTTTGATAACACTCCTGGTTATGCAACGTACCATGCCGGTCAGGGCACAGATTCTGTGCTAGTCTCCTTTCAACATGGCTGCAAATAGGTTCAGTTACTGCAGAGTCAAACCACAGTACAGCAGTAACTAAAAACATTAACTCAACTACTGTAGTAAAGTACAATTTCGAGGTGCTTTTATCTTACTTGACTATTTCGAATTTATGCTACTTTGTGCTTGTATTCCACTATATTTCCGAGGGAATGCTTGTACTGCGCTTCATTTATTATGACAGCTACAGCTACTGGTGTCCTTGCAAATTAAGTTTACATGCAAAACCATCAATGGCGTTGTTGCATTACTACAAAATCAACTGCCAAACAGTGTGAATAGTCTGTAAAAATTAACTACATCTGTAATGTTAAAATGCTACTTACACATCAATACATCACTAATAACAAGCTCATATTATAATATATAGTACAACAACATTGAAAAGGGCCATTCAGCCTCTTAATGACAATTAAAGTTTTGAATGCAGGACTTGTATAAAGAATTTACAATGTGGTTATAATAGTTTTTCTTAAGTAAACAATCCTAGTACTTCCATCACCTTTGATCATGCTGGATTTCTAAAAAAAAAATAGTGGATGCAAAATGCTTTCCAAATAATTGACTACTAAGGCTGTTGAGATTGTATTTTGGGAAATAGTACTAACATGCAGTACTTGTAACTAGCTTTAAAGCTTTACTTTATCTAGTGAACTACTTTCCTGTAAAAGTGGTAACAGTGCGTGTACAGTATCTTGATGAAAGTTTATCTTCTGTGAAGCTTTTGTGTGTTGAGGCAGGTTTGAGGTGTGAACTTGTGACAGATTAAAGAAGCATGCAAGACCTCATAAAAATTTCCATTACAGCTTTCTGTTGGCTCTCCCTTTGTCTGAGCCATTTGTAACTGTATGGTAATTTGTGAAAACAGGAATATGATGCAGCTTGCTGACAGTTAGAAATTGCTAGCACTGTAATATATAATGCACTGTCGTGAACCCACATTCATATTGCAATGTTTCTCTTTCCAATTATATGGGCTCCACCCTGCATGAGGTAACACGGCTCAAAAAATAGGCTCCAACTGCGAGATGCATGTGAGCGTGAAGCTGACATCCTCGGTGAAATAAGTTTTAGCTGGTGTCCGTTGCCACCTCCCTCACACACCCCCGCGCTAATTTAAACATCATGTTGGCTTTAATGCAGTATCACTTGGTACAAAGAAGCATTCTGACCCAGGCACAGAGGGAAATTGATTTCCCACATGGTTTTCGGAGGCTTTGGTCCCAGACACCCAGCTGCAGTGGTGTCTGTGTCTGGAAGCAGAAGGCTGTCATATGGAAAACTGGCTGTGCCCATGATGACTGCAGCACTCAAATGATCTCCTGAACTCCTGTCTAAGTGGAAAAGTGTTAGTTACGGATTCTAGAGTTAAAGTTTATTTATTTTTCCATTAATTTATTCTGTCTTGATGCATTGCCTCCTTTTCCTTGGTGCTTTCAAGGTCACTTTTTTCCCTCTCATCACCTTCTCTTGCATGTTTGTGAAATGCTCAATGACCAGAAATGAAAGGACTGTGACAGAAGCTCAACCATTTAATTTAGCTTAAATTGAGCTTCAAAGAGCCACATTTACAAGCACGATGGTGCCGTTTTTAGTGAAAATTTGTCATGACATGCGGCTGGTGTGGTGGACACAATGTGAGAAAAACAAGGGGCTGAACTGCTGGTCTGACGCCACAGAAACTCCAACATCTAACCAAAACCTGTTTTATCATTAAATCTTACTTCAAGCTTTAGCTTTAAATTCTAGCTTTCATTCGTAGCCTGTACGTCAGCACACACACTTTGAGCTGCATGAAGAAATGACTGATTTTGGGAATAATTTTAACTCTAGAGTGACAATTTCATTTCTTGATAAATTTGCCCATCAAGCAAATCTCAAATGAAACTGAAACTACACTGCAAAAATGTTAACTTAATAGACGCTCATGAGCTCTCATTCACATCACAGCAACAACTTTTCTCTCACTAAATGCAAGTATTTGACACTTCACAAATACTGTAGGCTTCATTGCTACTCACTTTCAAAGTTCAATAAATAGGGTGTTATATCTCATTTGTTTAATTCATACTGAGCCTTTAGGTTGTAAGGAAGTTGCGGGCTTAGTTCCTGTTCTATTTCTAGGGTATAGATTGAACAAACAAGATAAACTTGTTAATTAGTGCGATTTGAAATGTGCCAATTGGCAGAACTTTACCTCTGGTCAGACCCAGACTAGACTGTTCACCTGTTTCTAGTCTTTATGCTCAGCTATACTAACTTGCAGCTCTTTCTTCATGTCTACAATACAGACATGACAGTGACTGACACTATTCTCCCGTGACGGTGTTTCCCATCAGTGCAGCTGCTGTCACTTCACACTGCTATTATTAAAAGCATCTGACAACCTCATATCTTTATCTGTAACTTTGCAATAGCAGCAGTTGTGGTAAAGCTCCATCCTCTAGTTTCTCAGTGAGTCACAATGTCCATGCTTGTAGAAAAATGCTTGCAATTCATTTCTTTGATTCATCCAAACAGAGCAGTTTACTACACTGGCAGAAGCGGTTTGAACATCCATTCAGTTCACACTTGTTGTGCCTGGACTTCAATGTATGTCCTTGCAGGCACTCAGGGCCTTCGCCAGGCTGAATGAGGCCCACCTCCTCTCCCTTTCGTGTACCACAGAGCCGACTTTACAAGCCCTCTCCCTCTGCTTGTTCCCAAGCAACAGCCACTCCTTGTTTACCTTTGCGTTTTTGCATTGTGATTCTCGTCAGAACAACATAACCCCAGACCCTCAGGAGACCGATTGTCAGGCCTCTATTCAAAGCAGCCATGTACATAAGCCTGTCATTGATGCACGTGTCATCCTGGTAAAGCAATATGATTAGAGACGTTTTTATTAAACTCCTACTTATCTTATTCTACTTCCCACATATAATTAATACAGATCCTTATAGTTAAACAGTAACAAGATGTAAATATTTTCTTATATAACCATATCAAGCTCGGCTGTTCTTTTAGCCAGGTAGTTTATTGTCCTCATCTCCTGCACCCATGCTGCACCTTCCTCGTCGTCTGACTATCATAAACGAGAGCATTTCATAAAGCCTTCTCAAATATTGACCATGCTGGGCGGGCTGTCCTTCTGCTTCCTGCACACGCTCAAACACATCTCCAAATAGGCGAAATTATCCTTCTGATTGATGTTTGCAACAGTCAAAATAAGCAATCTAAATGAAGGTTGTTGGTATTAGTACAGTAATCCGAATGTTTGGATTATCAGTAGTGTTGTACAGTTCAGGTGTAGTTCCAGGAAACGGGTCAAGATGACGAGATCAAGTGACTTAGGTGCAAGTGATGCTGTAATACCTAAAGCATGCAATCCAAACATTTGTCATAACTATGAGTTGTAGTTTAGGCTTATTAGTTTAGTCACATGCTTAACAGTTTTTGTCCCTATTTCAAGCATGCACCTGACATCATGAAATGCAATGACTCATCACTTCTGTCCCAAGATCCAGGAATGGGGCACACGTTTACAGGCACCAAGATTAGATAGAAACAGTGGCCAGTGATACCTAATTCCACACTGGCCCGGTACCCAATTGTGTGAAATCAGATAAGCCCTCTTGAAGGGGGCTAAGCCGTCTCAGTGTGAGTGGTCCTATCTGTGAGGCTTTACAGGGGGATCAGATGAGAAGAGCTGATTTAGTCATTATTAGCTGTTAAAGCCAAGCTTGATCTGCGGGAATCTTAAAAACAGCTTTGCTAAAGTGGCATATTAGCATGTTTCATAGTCTTTCAACCTTTCCAACAGAGGAAGCTTTATCATAGACGGTAGATATAAATATACTGCAGCATGACGCGATGTGAGCAAACCGAATTTGCATTTCTTTGTGTCCCTGGTGTTTGATAATGGATTTAAAGGTGTAGTTCGACAAGAGTTGGATGAGAAGATTGATGTATCTAACTAAAATGGAAGCATCCGATCTGATGCTTAGAAATGATATGGAAGTATAGATTTCATTCATTCACTGTTACATTTGGACGAAAAATCGAATTTTTAATTGAATATTTTGACATTTTTGATACATAAAATGATGACATTGTGCTTGTCATGTACACAGTATGTACTGTGGCCTTCAGTCAATTTAAGAGCATTTAATAATGAAGCAGAAACAACAATCATTATTATATTTGCTTTAGCTGTGGCTCATGTTTCAGGAACACCTCACTAAACTAAACCTGATGCTGTTCTGTACTGTGTTGTTTTTCAAAAGGAAAGGAAAACACTGGTGGTGCCAAATGGTGGGTCTGGTACTGGTGCAGACTAAAACTATGGGGGCTCTGCAGGGTGATGACATTGAAAAAGCTGCAAGCAGCGTCAATGGAGACCAAGCATTCAGCCCGTTCTGAACAGGCACTGCCCAAGTATATATCTATCTATATACATATAGATTTTGTTACCTTTAGACATAGCCAGGTTAGCCGTTGACCCCTGTGTTCCTTCTTCATGCAAAGCTATGATAAGTGGCTGCTGGTTCTAGCTACCTGTTGCTGTACAGAAATGAGAGTGGAACAGATTTCCAGATCTTACTCTTGACAAAAGGTGAAAAAGCAATAATCTCCAAATGCTGAGCTACACCTTTAAGGAAGGCTTGACCACAAAATGCATGACATGCAGGGAAAAAGATTATTTCACCTCTGTTTGATTGTATTCCCTTTCTAGGCGTGTTGTCTGTTGCAAGTCTGTTGTAGACACATCAGCCTGCTTGTGTCCAGACCTGTTTGGTATGCAGCCTCCTCTGCAGCACCTGGGTCCCCTGTTCCCAGCCTTGACTCAGACCTGCAGCCCTGAGATTTCAGTGCTCCATGTGAACATATACCTTGTATTTTGCTCTAAGGCGCGGAAAGTATCTTGGCCAAGCTCGTACAGTATCCAAATGGAATTTCTCCCTTCAAGAAAATTAGCTGCTGTGGGAAGTTACATAATCTAATGGCTGCTATCAGTGGTAAAATTGGCGCGCTTGTTCGTCGTGTTAAAAAGAATCAGAGTTGTCGTCCTTCACCTTGTTTTTGTTTATGCTTGGTTGAGAGTATGCTGCTGGTATTTTTCAGGGTATGATATCCGCTCCGACTTCAGCCAGTGTACCTGTGCTGTGACATGTTAGTATTGGTATGTAGGTAAGCACATTTGAGATGAGCATGTGAATAAGCTGTTTCAGAAGCAGGTACAGCATGCGGAACAGTAGCATGACAATTTAGATGCGGTTGTGTTTAGGAGAGTTTACATAAAATTATTGAATTTATTCTTTTTGTTAAAGAAGTGATTCTATGCACTTACCTCCTGTACACATCTAATGCCTGTTTGTGGCTCACTTGCTGTTTAAAAAGGAGAGAATTTAGCTTTTACAATCTGGTCATGCGTCAAATTGCTTCCACACAGCAGCCAAAACAACGGCAGAGTCGGGATGAAGCATTTCAAATATGTCTGCAAGAAAGGAATCAGCAGGGCGGTGTGAGGCAACTGACACACACGCGCAGACTTGCATGTTTTTTTTTTCCCTTGTCTTTTATGTTTTTCGCTTGGAATCATTGTGATTTGGAAATTGAAGAAATTACATGACTGAGCTGAGACACAATGGAGGGAGTGATACGAGCTGCTTCTACCTGGCAGATTCACATTGTTTCAGATACTCAAAATGATGATTTTCTTTTTTCTTGAGCCAGCTACGTTGGATGCTATATAATTTAGTACAATCCCAATTCCACTGAGACATTGTGTAGAAAGTAAATAAAACCAGAATGCAATCATTTGCAAACAACCTGTGTTTACAGACAAGGGTTTTGCGAAGTGTTCCTGAGCCCATGTGGTAATATCCTGTGTACAATCACGTGTTAGACAAAGTGTTGAACCTCTCTCCATCCTTGCGTGTGAACAACTAAATCTTTCCAGGATGAAGCTTTCATACCAAATCATGATACTATCACCTGTTATCAATGAACCTGTTTACCTGTGGAATGATCCAAACAGGTGTTTTTGGATCAGTCCACAACTTTCACAGTCCTTTGTTGCTTCTGTCCCAACTTGTATGAAACATGTTGCTGCCGTCAAATTCATGCTAACTTTTTTGGAATCAGGCTTGTAAAAGAGCTAAGTGGACCAGGTCATGGCAGGTCATGGAAAACAAATTGGTTCAAACTATGTGTCCAAATGTCCTGCATCACTTTGTGCCCGTGACAAAAACACAAATGTCAAGATAGTGTTGCAGCTTGACCACATGTTTGACAAGAAGAGTCGTTTCAAAAGAAGGTTCTAATGTGACCAAATATAGTAATTAAATCTGCAAGTGACAGTAGATGCTCAGCATTTGTTCTAAGTACCATTCTCCAAATGTATTACATGTACTAGCTGTGACTGTGGCCTGAGCAAATTAGAAAGAAAACTGATAAAGAGAGGAGACAAAATATCTATCTATACATCATGTTTTGGGCTTTTGTAGAACATTTACTGCTTATTTTTACTGGTTCAAATTATTATTACAACTGGAAGATCAGGTCTCAGCCTAATTTCAATAATGTTTTCTTGAGTGGTAATTTTGAAAAGATGACACTTTCCCTACCATTGATACACCTTCCTAAACCTGTCGTACTCTGCGTCTTACTGCCAACATCCAGATGCTTTAATAAAACCTTACAGCCTTGTGGACATCACGGCAGCACACAGCACATCAAACTGTAATGTCTGAGGGTGCAGATGTCTTTTCTAAAACTTTGCTGCAATTTCCTGTCCTGTTTTCACAACTTCAATGGTTCATCCTATCTTCGACATGTGGCCTGTTGCCACATAATAGAAATATGCCGCTGGAGGTAGTTTTTGACAAATGGGCTGCTTCTGTTGAGCTAAAACGTGCTTCTCTGTGTCAAAAGTCTCTAGTCTGAATCTAGTGTTGGATCCATGTGGTAAGACAGCAGTAATATATTTAAGCTGGAAATGAATGACACTTGTGCAGCTTTGAATGATTTATTGTGATTTTGGATTTGTGTGGGTACATTTCCAGGATTATCGTTTGTCCATATTAACCAGAAACAGAAGTTAATTCAGCAGATGGAGTCTCTCTACATTGTTAATGAATGGCTTGTATGTGCTTTAGGGCAGTCATTCTCTCTGGCTCATAAAAAGTTTGCGGGGAGCTCAAGTTGCACATGCAGCGCATTTGTGCACTGACAGACTCATCTCGTGTTCTGACCTACAAGTAAAAACTGCGTGACAGGAACTGTGTAGTTTGTTCTGAGAATTTCTCTAAAACCGACTCATGGGGCCAAGTGAGGGATGTGTGAGTGTGTGTGTGAGTGGAGGGGTGCAGGGTTAGTAACGCTGTCTGTGTTTGCACGCCTTGTGTCAGCATTGTCGGGGGAGAGATGTCTGCAAATGGCAGGTGTGGCTTTGAGAGCCCTATTGTGATCCTTTAATTCACCATCACTGTCATTAAACAACTTGAGTGTTGCACGTTTGGAAATGTCAGTGTCTTATACATTCTCACTCTGCTATTCTATGGATCTACAAAAATAAAATATCTCTGTGCTTCAAATAAAGGCTTTGACTCTGGTGTACAAAACATATTTTGGGGGTGAATTTAACAACTGAATTAAAACTTTATCATGTTTATCTTTTACGTCACCGCTGGTGATATATCTGGTAACTATATTATTCATGTAGGAAATGCTACCTGTGTCACAAGACTCATATCTGCGAGAGTAATAGCATGTTGTTTGAGAAGGAAGGAGGGGGAGTTGAGAACTTTCCGCTCTTACACAGAGGAAGAAATTTTCTTCTGAGTGTGGTTTAACAGACAGGAAGCAGCAGAAACCCACTGCTCAGTGATGCTGTTCCTGTGAGCGCAAGATTCACAGGTCAGTTTGTGGGTGTTTTTTCTACCCGCTTTTAAAATATGTCACTGATATGTGTGGCTGTCATTATTTCTCCTCTATGCTGCACTATGATAAAGGACATACATATATATACGTGTGTGTGTGTGTGTGTGTGTGTGTGTCTCTCTCTCTCTCTTTATATATATATGTATGACAGAGAAGAGCCTGTAACATTTCAACAGGAAACATGCCTCTTACATATTTGACTGAAAATTGACCAAAAAAGAAGTGGAATCTGGTCTCTGGAGGCGTTTCTGAACTTTTGTCACTGGGGACTTTACTGAGCATTGCTGAGCCCTGTTCTTCAGACCATATGATCCTCGTCTAATCTTCCAAAAAAATGCCACGTTCTACTTCATAGTGCGTTAGTTGGCACAAACAACTGTTGTCACAGGAAGGACTGGGTACTTTACTCTCCTAGAGCCCAAGTGGAAAAGTACAAGGTTGGTAGGAGATGAGATTAAATTCCATTCTCCTTCTGAGAGCCTGTGCTTGAGGTGACGTTTTCCTTTCAGTCTTCTTCGGCCCTGGCACGGCAGATCTAAATGCCTCCTGCTTTAAGGCAGACACAGTGAGCGCTGGCTCGGACACAGTGCCCAGTGCGCTGTCTTGTGTTTCTGATGCCTTGTGTTCTGCAGCTGCGTCCTATTAGCCAGTGTCTGTGCCTGCCTCTGTGCCTGTTTCGACCATTTTATCACCACACGCATGGTGTGGCCCGAGGATTGCAATGAAAGCACTCCTTTCTTAAGTTCAATAAAGTGGAGTTGGAGTTTGAAACGTGGTGAGACATGCTGTATTGTGCAAGGCTGGGGTGGCGAGTAAAATGTAGAAAGCACAGAAAATACAGTACACAAAACAGTTTTTATAGTGCTGACATAGTGCTGCAGCAGTGGTGAAAAAAACCCACCTCTGTGTGTTTTTTTTGTCTGGTGTTGATGCAACTCCTTAATTACTGTCTTACTCAAACACTCCTCCAACGCTATATCCTTCTCTGCTGCTATAACTCAATAACAACTTTGCCTGCTTTTTTGTTCCTTTGAAATGTATTATAGATAAAGATTAACATATGATGTCAGTACTTTTTTTTTTTTCACTGGACTCAGCCATGTTTTTACTCTGCCAACATGATGTTTCTCTTGGCAGTGAAAGTGCCATTGTTACATACTGGTGCGTAGTTTCACGGCATCTGTACTAAAACATGCCCAAAAGGGAACTGCTGTCCAGAAATGATGACCAGGATCCTCTGATGCCCACATGGGCTATCACAGGGCTCCAGGAATGAACTCGAGCTTCATATCACTGAGTCATTTCCTTTACAGGAACCCAGAGGATCCTGCAAAAACAGCATGTCTGTGCTGACAACCATTCAATAATATGGCAGTGGTAAGCCCACGCATTTTCTCCCCTTGCACTTAGGTGTTTCTCTGCAAAGCTGAACTGAGAAAACTAAACCTTTGTGGGACTCATTATAGGTGAAGACTTCTCTCTGTTAGTACTGATAGTGTCTCTAAGCACTGCGTGATGAAGGGCAAAATCACTGCTTCTGACAGGTTTTAAAACTTTGCAGGTGGTGTTAAGTGAGAGCAGAGAGGACTCTTGAATCATATCTATTTCAGTTTCTCCTACTCATATCTGCACCATCTATACCTGTGTGGGAAAAAGGTTTCAAATACCAGGTCTACTATCCATTTGCTGACACCAGCACCAGCCATCTTTAAGTCCTGTGACCACTGTATCGAAACCACCCCAGTACAGTGCTGAGTAATAATGTCACCTGAAGAAATCTGCATATTTGTAATCTGAGCTGAAAATGGCTGATAAGTAAAGTTTGCCCTGGTCCTTTTCTTGCATCTCACAATGTTTGCACTCACCACATGCAGGGTGAGTCATTGCATAGTCATTCAATTGGCTTAAATTACCTCCTTTCATGGTCAACAATGAGCTCAGCTGAAGAGGGGGAAGTAAGGCCTTCTGGGAATGCTCCATTTGTTCATGAATCCTGACTCTAATTGGTTGTTATTGCGACTGGCAGTCACCATGCTGTAGGGGTGGAGTAGGCCAGTGTTTGCTTCATACTCCTCCTCAGCCTGCTGCACACCAGGCTGCCATATATGACAGACAGTTGTAATCACCGGAGGATGGAGATTGATAGACCGAGTCACATCACGAGGTCACAGACAAGGGCCATAGGTGGAGCCGTACTGTCAGCTATCCAAATCTCTAGAGATGCTACTGATGAATATTTTCATTATCAACAATTAGTCAATTAACAGATGCCATTTTGATAATGAG
The DNA here is from genome assembly GCA_037975185.1 of Centropyge bicolor. Lineage (NCBI taxonomy): Eukaryota > Metazoa > Chordata > Actinopteri > Pomacanthidae > Centropyge > Centropyge bicolor. The sequence goes on from JBBMOC010000002.1 coordinate 10,185,875, forward strand.
ATACTCATTAATGTCAAGCAAAAACTGATCCAGCTTTATGGACTAATTTAGCATCTTTCAGCTCATTGTTTTGGTTTTTATGGCCCACGACTTAGCTGTATTGGTTCATTATTGTCAGCAAAAAAGTCAAAAAGAAATATAAATATATTGATTGTAATGTTTTTGAAATCATACTATAGCCAAGTGTAATAACCAAATCTCAGGAACAGCTTTTTGATGAAGGGCAAATGTGCCACAACATACAATTATAAATGACATTCAACACAACACAACTTTGAATCATATTCTCCAGACGTAAGAAGAACATGCTTGTTTGCTACAGACATGCAGCACATGTGTTTGGTTGGATTCAAACCCAGGACACCACAGTTACGCAGTTTGTGCCGAGGACCTCTGGGTGACCAGGACGCCCCGCCTTGTAACCACAGTAAAATGCTCGAGTCTGTCAAAAGAAGGCCCCACCCAGAGCGAGTCACAGGCAGTCTATTTGCTATGTGGGCTATTATGCATTGACTAACATCCCAGTAAAATCCCTCCCTTCACTGCTCTCTCCCTCTTCTCCTCTTCATGACGTAGTGAGTGCAGTTGCAACCCTGCCCCTGTGCTGGGACAAGGCAGCTGTTGTCATGTGTTCAGGGATAATGTGCAGGCTGCATCTGACTAATGGCTGGGTCTCTTGTATCTCTGTCTGCTGTAAGCACAGTGCCAACTGGGCCATCCAGATCAATGATGCACTGACAGGAGGGATATAGAAAACACACACACTCTAACAACTCAGTCTCATAAACTGAATACAGCAGACATCAAACATATACGGACACATTAAGTCAATTAGATACAGAGAGACACGGGAAAGGAGAATCCAGATTCCAAAAACGTTGGTACACTATGTAATGTGCAAATAAAAATAGAATGCAATTATTTGCAAAAACTTTATGACAGATGAGATAAGATAGTCCTTTATTAGTCCCACTACAGGGAAATTTATAACCATTGACCTATATTCAGTTTCATATAGTTCAAAGACAAGATATTTAATATTCAAACTAATCCAATACACTCATTCTTAATTTGATGCATGTGATATGTTCCAAATAATTTGGGACATGGTCATGTTTACCACTGTGGACACACGTAACACTAGTAAGTGTTCACAAATATAGGACACTGATTGTTGAAGTTTTGAAAGTAAAGTTCTTTCCCATTCTCTCTTGATATATGGCTTCAGCTGCTCAACAGTCTCTGTTGTGGTATTTTGCATTTTATTATGAGACAGGTCTGGACTGCAGGCAGAAAAGTCTAGTACTTGTGCTCTTTTTGTTCCTTATTCTGTTGTAACACTTGAAGAATGTGACTTGACATTGTCTTGTTGGAGTAAGTAGGGACGTCCCTGAAAAATACATTGTTTGGATGACAGGTTGCTCCAAAACCTGCATGTGCTTTTCAGTATTAATGGTGCCTTCACGGATGTGCAAGTTACCCACACCATGGACACTAACACACCTCCGTAACTTGAACTTTGCAGTGATAACAGTCTGGATACAGTCTGGCGTTAGTCCATCTCAGATGAGCTCGGGCTCAGAGAAATGGGCGGTGTTTTTGGATGTTGTTGATTTATGGCTTTTGTTTTGGATGGTAGAGTCTCAATTTTTTTTCAAGAAGCAGCAATGAACCGTGTTTACAGACAACAGTTTTACGAGGTGCTCCTGAGCCCATGGAACAAAATCCTTTATGCCATCATGTGTTTGACAAAGTGTTGAACCTCGCCCCGTTCTTGTTTGTGAATGACTGAGTCTTTCCAGGATGAACCTTTCATACGCAATCACGATACTATCGCCTGTTACCAATGTACCTGTTTACCTGTGGAATGATCCAAACAGGTATTTTTGGATCAGTCCACAACTTTCAGTCTTTTGTTGCTCCTGTACCAAGTATTTACAAAAATCAAGTTGATGAGGTCAAAGATTAAATATATTGTCTTTGTACTGTTTCCTGAATATAGGTCAAAACCAGGACTCAGGGTTGTAAAGGATTTACTATGTACTTCTATCTTGATTCCCGCTGATCTTGCCAATCTCCCACAGTCTGTTACATATCATCTGATTATGATGATACTGATGATTTGTTGATCATTCACCCCCGGTCCTGCCTGCAGCCTCATAAATTGAAATGCACGGCTCTAACAGCTCAATAAATCTACCACAAGCCGTGGCAACTACAAAAAGAGGAATCAAGATGCCTGGTGTTTTAGCGATATGTGTGGGAGGGCAGCAAGGCTGGGCAGGGCGACTTCAGAGTGATGCCATATGATACAGACCTCTGCACTTCTACCTCGTCCCACATGGTGTCTCTTGGTCGGCCTTCGCAGAGGGCAGATGAGGGCGTGTGCTGTACAAGTGTGGGTCTGTGGTCACAGGCAGGCAGGCAGACACATGTCCACTGTTTTTTCTTGTCTTTTGTTTTTCTACATGATTTATACGTCTCCCTCCATTTGGAAGCTGCATAAAATATATCCCATCTTTTGTGCTCGAGTCTGCTTATGGCTTGTCACACTCTCCCGGTGCAAAAACATACCGAGAAGGCCTGGGCACACAAGAGCTCCAGACAGATGGCAGCGGCGTCCAGCTTTGGCAGAGGTGGGATCGCTGGATGCTGCCCAACACAGACAGCGAGAGAGGACTGACTTGAGTGAAACATTAGCCCATTTCCCCGTCTCTCTCCTGTCTCCCAAAACGATGCTTTCCAGACGACCGCCACATGTTAACTATTCCGTCTGGGTGCTTAGCGGAGAGATAAACTAAATCACAGAATTTGTTGAGCCCCTGTGATCCGCAAAGAAGTTCAGTCCTTCTCTATCACCTCCTCTCTTGTTACCCCCCCACCTTCAAAATCACAATTGGGCCTGGTATGCAATTTCATCAGTCACACAGGCATTTCAAAGCAAATAAGCTCCACCCTGCAGCAGTGGAAAAAGCAGGGATTGTGTGTGTGTGTGTGTGTGTGTGTGTGTGTGTGTGTGTGTGTGTGTGTGTGTGTGTGTGTGTGTGTGTGTGTGTTGAGGGGGGTTTACTAAACATTGCCATCTCTTACTTCTTTACTGCTGCCAGCTCTTTGGTCTCTGGGAGAGAGAAGGGTGGGGGTTTGTGGCCCTGGGGTGTCCATTTATTCTTCAGCCCAACATCAGCCCCTCCCGTCCTTCAGCCCTGAAACCAGCCTTTGGGTATTGGGGTTGTTGGGACACACCTCAACATACACACACTAACAAGCACACGACCACCAGTTTCCCTCCCCCCCTACTGCCTATGATCACAGTAACTCCCCGGGGGTCATCACAGAGGGGCTTCAAGACCATCATCAGACGAGTGATCTCTCGCCTGTGTGTGTGTGTGTTTCTGTGTAGAGGGCGGGTTCGTTCAGACCCTCTGCGCTCCAGCACCCGCTCATGTGATCGTAATATCAGCCCCCTGAGCCTTGTGATCTCGGGTGTTGTGCTGTGTCTTCATTTCAGGGACAGAGACAGAAAGGAGAGGCATCAGTGATCAAATCGCAGCGGGTTGTGTGCTGAGATCCTCCCGGCTATACGCTGTTGTATATGTTGTTGTGCTTATTTTAGAGCTGCAAATATTCGATTAATTGATGAAAAAATGCGACTGAGATATCTGATGGTTCCAGTTTCTTAAATGTGAGAATTTGCTGCTTTTCTTTTCTTACATTATAGTGCATTCTGTGTTTTTGGGATCTGGATTGTTTATCACAGGAAAACAAGCTATTTGAAGTTGTCACCTTGTGCTGTAGGTTATTGTGATTCTCATTGTTTCCTGATGTTTTATAGACCAGACGATTAATCAGTTGATCAAGGAAATAATAGACAAATTAATTGATGATTATTTGCAGCCCTGGCTGTTATTTCACTTAGTAATATAAGATAAGATAAAATAAGATAAACCTTTAGTCGTCCCACAGTGGGGAAATTCACATATCGCAGCAGCAAAGGGGATAGCAGCAGTTAAACAGTAAAAAGAACAAATAAACAGGCTAAAAAGAAGATATTAACATTTTTGCATGATAGTAACAAATTTACATGAGGCTTTCTTACAGTTGCAAATATGGATATGAAATATGAAATATTTGACTAGTATATACACTATTGGCCTGAAATGAGAGCTTGTTGCCGTACACATCCGTATACAGTTTCAAATTTTAAGCCTCAAAGCCTGAAAATGGACAAATTTGGCTGACTTTTAAAATATTTTGGTGTCATATCTCTGACATTTGGTTTAAAATTCACTAAAGGTTACTGTGTGCTTGCAGGAATACACTCACATTGTCATTAAACTTGAAACCTGCTGCAAACTATTTTTCCCGGGCACAGAAGACTTTTTCACTTGGTCTTGGGAGTTTATTAGAGAGTTTGTCAGGCATCTGATTCCTCTGCTGAAACTCTGGGACTTTTCAGGTTTGAACACCAGATCTAGCCCAGATACGTATGTCCCTGCCTGAAACTGTGCAGGCCTCTCATTTGTATGATGAGTTCTGGGTTCGCTCTGGGTTTCTATCCCCTTGTACCAGTATTCGTTCTCGGTACTATCCCTCCTCCTCCTGGCAGATCTCCTGACCTTAACCCCTATCTCTTTCTCTCTGTTCCAGGTGTAGATGCTCCAGGCGCAGCGGGACCCAGCCTCCGTGTCAGAGAGGGACGAGGCTGCTCCCACCTGGGCCACAGCGCTCCTCTGAAACTCGGCCTGTGGTCTCTCTCTCGGAGCGCTAACCACCCAGATTAGACAACAGGAGGACGACAGGGAAGCCATTTTGCGAGGTGAAGCTGAGCCCCGTGTCGAGAAGGAGCCGGGATATTTTAGGCTGCTCCCTGCCCTCTGAACTCCACTGCCATGACCACTGCAGTACAGCCCAGTGAACTGGTGTTCGAATTTGCCAGCAACGGGATGGACGAAATCAATCAGGTGAGTATCACGCTACAGCCGCCACATTTTAAACTTTTTTATAATCAAATGTTTGTTGCTTTTAGGCATGACTGGGCTCGCAGACTACATTTTTTCATTCGGTCAAATATCTTTGGACCAGTGTTTGACGATCCATCTTTTTTAACCAGATCTTGCTTGATAAATGTTAAGACTTTTCAACGCAGGGCAAACAAAAGTTGTGTAAACAGCGTGGTCACTCGGGTAGGATTAGCTGCGGCTCAGAGACTGCGATCTTTAACTCTGACAACATGCTAAGGAACGAGGGCAGGCGGAGGGGAGGATGGAGCAGAGAGAGGAGGTCTGGGAAGACGAGTGTGGGCTGCTGGGAGCACAGAAATGGAAAGATTGAAAAACCTGCAGCGAGGTTAGGGTGCGTGGGAGGGAAAGGGTGGGGCTTGGCCATGAATGTGTTTATGGCAGAGAGGTTACTGTGTGTGCATGCTATGTGAACATGTGTCTTTTCATTGCCCGGTCAGGTGTGCAGTTATCTCATCCCCACACCCCCATCTGAATCCTGTGGAGCAGGCCTGATTGTAAGTGCGGTTGTATGTGTGTTTACGTGTACTGGTATCTGTATGTGTGTATCTAGAGTGACAAGTTGTCACTGGATCCCTGAATAGCACCGGTTCAGGCCTAACCTGACAGACCAGTTACAAGGCTGCTTGGATGGGATTGGATAATTCAGCTCAAAGGTCTTGCATTGTTCCAGTGCTACGGTTTTGTTCCTTGCTGCACCCACTCAGCCTGTTATGCAAGCTGTGTGCCCCTATTTACCAAGTCCTGGAAATACCCACAAAAAGGAACAGCACACTAGCATACGACTGCAGAGGCCATTTTGTGTGTGCTGGCTGTTGTAAAGATTTATTTTGGCCACAATAAAGCGATTGGAGCGGAGTGAAATCATAGTCGGATCTGTAATGATTAGCCATGCTATATTGGTTTTTAAGTCAATAAGTAGCTCCCTAAAGTGTGATCATGTAATGACTGCAGGGTGATACTTAGCTTTGTGATTTTCAGCACAATGAGCTCCTGATCCAACAAAGAGTGGAGATGAAAACCTTGTTCTCTTATTTTGAAATAAATAAAAGGAACAGTTTCAACATTTTCAAGCTACAGAAACAAAAGGCAAACAACTCATTTTAGATGTGATAGTATTTCTCATGCTACTATCTGCTACACTCTCAAATATCATCATGGGGATATTGAAAGTGCACAGACAGTTAGACTCCATTGTGACTGGGCAGGTAAAGCAGAAGAGAGCCGGGTGCGGGGGGGGGGGGGGGGGTGGGGGGGCAGCTTGCAGATGCTGTTGCTTTCAAAGGCGGAATGGGGAACTCAGAAATGCAAATCGGCCTGATTCTTATCGCTCCTGTTTCCCTACTAGAAACACAATTCAAGTCAACAAAGAGGAAGAAGCAGTCAAAACCTTTATGATGTTCAATATTATTTGTCAGGTTGTGTTACATGTCGGACGCTGGTTCTCCCGAGAGCCTCGTTTCTCACAGTTCTACACCTTTAAATCTCTCTTTCATATTTATGATCGTGTACACTGGAGCTTGCTTTTCAAGCTGTCAAATCGCTGCTTGCTTTACATGACATTACGAGACTAATTTGAAGGTGCTCCCAGCGAAAACAGAATGCAGTTAACATCAAAACAACAGCGGAGACAACAGCTTCAGACGTCTCATGCCCTGTCAGCATACTGTGTGGGATTCAGACTTCGACGGGATGGGGGGGGGTGGGAGGAGCTGCTGTTTCAGGAGCTCAGCACACCAATCCACAAAATGCCTTTGTCTACACACATGCTTGACTCTCATTCAAGGACAGCAAACATCATTTAAGCCCAGACGAGGAGATGTGGTAGCCTCACTGTCTAGCTATCTGATAATATGTCTACCGATTAATGGGAAACATTCAGTGTATGTCAATGAGACATTGATAGCGTTTGTTAGTCAAAGCAAAACTCAGGGTTTTTATTAGCCCCGGGAGGCCTCGAGGTTTTGCTGCTGAGATGACATAAGCTGTTTGTTGTTGATCTTCAGAGTTATATCTTAGGGAGCCATCTTGCTGTGGAGTCACACACACCGACATTATGTACAGCGTATGCAATTACTACTAAACAATCCGTGAGTAATTACTGCTGGTCCTGCTCTGGAGGCCTCACCGTTTAATGCCGTGTCCAAATAATGAGCCGCTCTGTTAGTTTCCTGGTTAAAGTGTAGCCGAAATGGGAGTGTATCCATGGACTCCACTGCCCCCCCATTCCCACCCCCACGGCTCAAAGCCCAGACACCTGGTATGCCCCAGAGGTCCAAACCAACAATGGACACTTGTGCAAAAAGACAGATAAGCCTTTATTCATGTTCCTCCTGCTGCACCTTTTCTCTGTCCTGTCTCTTCTTTAATTAGGTCATGACTGTAAGAATGTGCTCTTAATTGATCTAAAAAAAAAAAAAAAACACGGAATAAAAGCGTAACATTTTCTTTTTTGTTAACTACTTATCTGTCGAGTTAATTTTTCATGTGAGAGTTATATGATGCATCTGAGTCACACCTAGTGTCGTCAGTGCTGTAAATGTTCTTGCTGTTGCAACCTGGTATTTATAGGGCAGCATTGTGACTTACACTCTGATTATGGGCAGCGTGGTATTAAAAACCTGTTTGTCCAGTTATGCATACATTCAATATCACTAATGTTTTATGGATGGAATTCACTTCTCCCATCCTGAGACTGTGCTGTGAAGATGAACATTTTGTCCAAATCTGTGTCAGAGTGCTGTGGACATCTAATGCATTTTGAAGCCATTTATCAGAGCAGTTGCATTAGTTTCTTGGCATGAACATGTTAAAAGAAATGATCTCAGTACTTTTTTGAAGTGTAGTCTGCTGCCATCTGCTGGTGATCAGTGGAATCTTGGTTGTTTCACGTTAAAATACTTGATGTTTTCCTTTAAAAACAAAAGTCATGATCATGGCATAAAAATGTCAATGTCCAGTTGCCTTTAAAATCATGATCTGTCTCTCATGTTGTATATTTTTCCATAGTCTTAGAAATGAAAAAACAGGTTTCACTTAAGGCCACTGCAACCAGAAAAACTTCAAAATAAGAGTTTTTGAGGACCATATGACGAACTCATTCCAAGAACTGAATAAGTCCCCATGTCCCTCCCATTGACACGAAGCAAACGCTCCGTGAGCACTCTTGACACGGTCTGTGTTTGAGGAGCTCTCTGATATATTGGGCTCCTCAGTTGGTCCTCAATGGTTTGGCCCAGACTCCAGTAATTCCCTCCGTCCCCACGCTACTTCCTGCATCAGGCCTGAAATGAGAGGGCTGGGTTAGAATTCCCAAAGCACGTTCAGGACATGATGAACGGAGTACTTGCCTACGATTCATGATTGATCCATTAACATTCATTTGGGCTTATATAATTTCTGAGCATAAGATTAACTTCTCAGGAGAAGTAGGCCAAATCAAACAGCTGGTTCCTGTCTTCTTCAGCGGGTCCCTGTGGACGCGCTGCAACACCACAGAAATGAGCTCTCCTCCATGCTATGTGCCTCCACATTAGCTGAAAATGAGTATGAATCTACCATATTTTACAAGGCAATAAAAATAAGCGACCAAATCAGGTTCTGACATTAATCTGATGTCATCTGGGGGTTTTATATTGCATTTATGACGTGTAGTGGAGGAATTAATGGTGTTTTTATTGCATATACATATGTGCAAAGACCGTCAGTCCCCTGCCTCCAAGTGACGGCTCCTCTGTTACAACACCTCATACCTTCCTCTGTTCGTGTGTGTCCTCTCTCTGTTTAGCTGGACGACCCATCAGTATTCCCAGCGGTGATTGTTGAGCAGGTGCCTGCCGCTGATCTACTGCAGGTCTATTCGGGCCTGGAGTCCGACGAGGTGACCAACGGCATCATGGTGGACAGCACTCTCCATGTTGTGGAGGAACCTTCCATCTTGGTGGGAGGGGTGGACCTCTCAGGTAAATTATTCATCTTCATCATCTATGTAGTGCTTTACTTTACAGGTTAATACTCTCCAGGAGTTTCTCAGAAATAATTAATCAGTGGTATAACCTAAAGCATCCTGACTCAGAACACAGTTGGTCGCCTGCATATGCATTCATTTGAAATTTGCCTATTTGTATAGAGTCCAGCAGACAAGGAGGGCAATGTTTCCACTAATACACGAAGAAGAATGAATAATTTGCATAATTCTTTGAAAGACGTTCTTGTTTTTCTTTACCCAATTACATTCTTTCTGTGGAACTTGAAAATTATGAGGAAATTATTTGTTAGTGATGGACCTGTAAACTAAAGCATAACCATCAACTCTACTTCACATACTCAGCCTTTTTTTTCTTTAATTATGTATGTACTTAGCAACAAAAATTGCTTCTACAAACATAAAAGCAGACATTAAAAAGGGAGCTGGTAATCATGCTCGTCATTCAGCTGAATGGACCCAGACATATAAGTACCCATGTACCACAATATGCAAAGTAGTTACGAGGATGTCAAATTGACGGATTTGTTGTCGTCTGGTGGACAGAAACAACAGTCTCAGGCGCAGAGGACAGCATGGAGACGAACGAGGCTGCAGCAGCTCTTCTGAACATGGAGTCTCCAAACAACATTTTGGACGAGAAGCGTATGAGTAAGCTGTTTTGTATGTTCTACAAATTTGATCTGACACTGTTTATGTTTCGAGCATGAGACACATTTAATGCTCTATTCATGGTTTGTCTATATTTCTATATCTCTTGTTTCTGTGTAGTTCACACCTACGGCACTTTGCTGGAGTCAGATTTGACATACGCCCCTCTGAGACCTGACCAGATAGATAATGGTGCCCTTGACATGTCCCTAGACGAGGATACTTCATCCATGGATGAGATACCCCAAAAGTGTCCCTTAAAACCCCAGAAAAAAAACAAAGGTAATACTGTTGTCCTCCTCCTCCTTGTTAGACCACATGAATTATCTCTTAAAATGCTAAAATTTCAGTGTTGTAGGTAATTGGACGATTTCACTGTGACCTCTCACCTTATAACACTCTACCCCTCAATTTGAATCATAGTGCGGAAGCCACGGGCGGTGCGTCCCTGCTCCCCTATCACCACCCCTAACCTGCCACTCAGGAAGAAGAGCAAAGAGGGCAAAGGTAAGCCTCACTAACTAGTCTGCTTCTCTGTAATGAGCCAATAAAAATCAAGGTCTCTCCTCCTCTTGTGTACGCTCTGTTTCCTCCCGTGGAGTGTGCAAACAGCAGTCCTCAACCCCTGCAGTCCGGCGGGGTTGAATCTGGGCGAGTTAATGGATGAGGGGATCTCAGAGTGGTGTGTTTCACAGGGAAACAGAAGTGATTGCAGGCTGGAGGGCACATTGATGCTCTGGCGATAGAAGCAGACTAGTGCTGCTCGATGTGAACCCTCATTTTCACCATACAGTGTGACACACCGAGGAGGGGGCTGGGGACGGCAGGTTCAGCTGCACACATATACATCACCCTGTCATGGTGTCTGGGATTCAAGTGACTACTGGGAGCGTTGCTGTTTTTAACCACTTCTGGCCAAGGCATCTCACAAATTAGAGAAATCTACTCCCAGGCTTGGTATAATTAATTCCCTTCTAAGGCTCACAACTGACACAACAATGGTTGTAAGAAATGAACAGTTTCTCCTGTAACCCCACAGCTGCCATATGACATTTATAACTAAGACCTAAATTATTAAATTAAATGTAGATGTCTATGGCACAGCTCCCCAATTTGAATGTCTGTTGGCTTGAATGTTCAAAACATTATCTAATTTATTTCTTCTCCATTTGCAGGCAACACAATCTACCTGTGGGAATTCCTTCTGGCTTTACTGCAGGATAAGAACACCTGTCCTAAATACATCAAGTGGACACAGCGGGAGAAAGGCATCTTTAAGCTGGTCGACTCAAAGGCTGTTTCAAAGCTGTGGGGCAAACACAAGAACAAGCCTGACATGAACTATGAAACCATGGGCAGAGCTCTCAGGTAAGGGGAACCTACAAATGAGCAACAGTCATTGTTGCAAGCTTTTTTTCTCTGAATCCAGCAGAGATGAGTCCACAGATAAACACTGGAAGGACAGTTAAACATGTTATGAAAATGTTAAATTTGAATAATCATACAATGTGCATAATGTGATAAACAGCTCTACCTTCTCTTATAGGTATTACTATCAGAGAGGCATCCTGGCTAAAGTGGAGGGGCAGCGGCTTGTGTATCAGTTTAAGGAGATGCCAGCTGATCTGGTGGTGATCGAGGATGAAGACCCGGGCTCTGATGCCAACGGCGGCTACGGGAATCAGAGGTCTAGCAATGGGCGGTCTCTGGTCCGTGGAGGGTCGAAAGGGCACGGGAGGGCTCACGGCCAACATCAAGTCTCAGTGAAACAGATGAAGAAGGAGCCTAATGATGAATGTCTGTACCAGGAAGCCAACGGTGAACAGACCGAGCAGCTCCTTCCATCTGTCCATATGTTGCAGGCCAACCAAGGGTCCATTGTCCAAGACCCGACACAAGCTATGAGGTAGGGCATTGGCAAGAAGAACACGCACTCTTTATTCAAACTTTAGCCAGTGTGATGGATCAGCCGGGGTGAAATATGATCCTATTCTAGATATATTGAAAGCAGTGAATATGTCAGAAGGATAAGTAACGTAAAATTGCAGCACAGAAAAGTCAAGGATATATTTGAGAAAACTTGGAAAATCAGAAAAGAGGTTTAGCTCAGAACACATCTTGGTCACAGAAAAATGTTAACAGACTGATTGACATTTTGGAAAATACACCTATTCTCTTTTTTTGCTGAGAGGTAGATGAGAGGATTGATACCATTATCGTATGTGTAAGCTAATTATTAGTTAGCTTAGCTTTGCATTAAGACTGCAAAACCTCAGATAATGTCGTGCAATTCAGTATGCTGTAGTACATTATACCTTTGCAAAGCTTTTCATTTTTTCTTGATGTCAGAGGGTGTTGACTCATCACCTTTGTTTTGCATTATAGTGCACAGGTTATTGTGTCCACTGCATGTATAAACAATCAGTCACCTGTCTAAGCTGTTAAACATCATATGCTGTTAGGATTCAAGCAGAATAATGATTCCTGCTGTACACCTGACAGTGCTATATTAAAAAGCTGTTTTGAATCATAGCTGTGTGCTGGGTAACTTTCTCAATAGGGATCCATTTAAAAAATAATCCTTGTCTATATATGCAGAGATACAAACTGAATGTTAAGATACAGCAGCTCTGTCAGAGAAGATGAAGAAACAGGAGTGAATATTCAGTTCATTTTGTCTTTTCAGGACCATCACTGCTCCTGCATCAGTCCCTATGGTCCTGACATCTCCCGGCTCTCTTCAGTCTGTTCCCCTCACCACTGTTCTGGCCAACGGGGACTCCAGCCATTGCTCCCCTCCTCGGGTCATCCTCCACACCATGCCCTCCGCCACGGCAGGCGGTAAAGATGTGCTCACCATCCAGACAGCCTCTCTAGCAGGTGGAGGCAGCAGCCTGCAGGACGGCCTCCCTCAGCAGCTCCTGGTCACCGGTCTGGGCTCCTCCACCATCTCCTCCTCCTCCTCCTGCACTTCCCCTCCAGGAGTTATTAGCTCCACAGCTTCCAACCTCAACGGCCTCCCTCGTCTGGTCACCATCAACACAACCTGTGGTCAGACCATGGTGGCGCAGCAGCCCGGCACCGTAATTGCCACTGTGCTCAAATCCAGCGACCTCTCGGGGCTGCAGGTCAAAGAGGAGCTGCTGGACCCCAGCTACTTCCACACGATGGTGAACGGTGATCCATCACTGGCGGCACATACGTTTGAGAAAGAAGAGATTGAGGTAGGGGAAGCAGAGTTGCAGTATAGGACTGTGATCATTGATACCAGTCAAAGCCAGGGCCAGGAGGCTGTGAGTGAAACTATAATTAATGGACATTCCTCCCAGAGCAGCAGCCCTAGTGAGGGCCTGACCCCTGTGGAGGAGCTGGAAGTGCGTGGGGAGATGTCCCTGCAGCCTGAGCAGGGAATCAAAGGCCTGCAGGAGCTGCCACTGTCTGTCCAATTGCCTGCAAACTTTATCCAGATAAAGACAGAGCCTGCAGAGGCTTAGTGCTGCAGGACTCCTCCACACAAGCTGAACCAAAAACAACCATTCAATCCATTTTAACCACAAGACTCTTCTTTTCCTACCGTAGTGATCTGATCAAAGGTCAGAGCGAGGGGATCAGGCAGCGAGTTGCTCTTAAAGGTTTGTCAGTTCAGCCTCAGGATTTATTGTTTACTCACATATTTTGTGACCATGTGCCTAATTTTAAAAATCAAGGGAGTGTTTAGTTTTTCAAAAAGAAGTCACTTTTCAGATTCGGGATTCTTCCACAGACATTAACCCCAACACACAGATACACAGGAAATTACACACACATGAAACAAGCTCCCCCTCAAGGAGAACAGCCATCGGATAAACCAGGGATCCCTGTCTACCAAATGTGCCAGTTAGTCATTTTCTTACCTTACATCTCATTGGACTATGTTTAAAGAGGAGAATGCAACAAACCAAAACTGGGGACTGAATGCCAAATGGTGCAATGAATCAGACATCTGAGAGCGTGCGGAGGGTGTGTATGTGTGTGTGTTCCTTTACACCACGTACAAGTTTCTGTTCCCGTGAGTGAGGGACAGGTGTTGTGTCACGGTGTCCAGGTGAAAACACATCTCAGTTTAATTGAAGAGTGCCTTACAGGAAGTTCAAACAGCTCAAGACTCTTTCTTTGAAACGTCTGGGAAAAAGATGAAAAACGGACTAAATGGCCTTTTCAGACTTTCAGACACCTTATTACTCATTTATTTTCATATAAACAAAAAAAAAGTTATGCATTCACTCTCTATTACTCCTAGCCTTAAAACACTGTGTTACTATGGAAATGGGCATTTTCTGTTCACCAAGGACAGTCCAACATCAAAACTGTTTGTATAGAGCTGCAGACCGGAGGCATAGCAAGATAGGGAGGCACAAATGGAGAGAAAGAATACGCAGGATAAAACGGATTTTATCAGGCTCTGCTTCAGAGGCTCCAAGGTTTAAATCCTGTTTATATGAAATGGAATTATATATATATATACATATAATATACAATTGAGATTCAATTTTAAGGCCATAGCGAATTTATTTATTTTGTGAATTTCTAAATTCTGTATAAAAAAAGGCACATTTGTCTTCTATTTACATGTGTAAACATGAGGGAAAATACAAAGAATATGAACGTTAATACCAGGAAGCTTATTTGGTAGTTTTTTTTAAGACCAATATTTTTCATTTGTATAGCATTCCATATAATCAGCTTTGGTATTTTCTTGAGTTTTGGACTCAAGTGCTCAGTGCATCATTATTCCACTGTTATATTCTCTTAAATGTAGATATGCCCTGTTGTGTGTCTGATTTAAACATGTACTGAATGTGCTTTGGTTTCTTTCTTTTCAGCAGACATACCTCTCTACCGTTTTCAACAGTTAAGCAGTAGCGACTATGCATTCCAAAATATTATGTTCTGTGTACAGCATAAAGTCTTAAACGCATCAATCAGTATGTCTTTGAAATCATGTCTCAAGTTTCTTTTGTTATTTGGTACAAAGACATACCAACGCTGTTTTTAAAGCTCCTCTCCTCCTCCTCATCTCTCCCTCTGTGTCCCCTGGCCTTGTGTCCTTTCCTCCCATCTTTTCTCCCCTCGTCTCCTCTGGCTTTGTCTCCTCCCCTCGCCTCTTTTTTCCTCTCACCTCGTCTACTCTCTCATCGTCTTATCGCCTCTCCCCTTGTGTCCTCACGTCTCCTCCCCTCTCACTTTGTCTCCTCTCTACTTCTTCCTCTTGTCTCATTTCCTCTTGTCTCCTTCTCCCTCTCCTCTCATCTCCTTTTTCTCCCCTCTCCCTCTCCTGCTCTCGGGTCAGTCGAGTCTGTGCCTTCTTTATTTGCTGTCCCACTTTGTTAAGGACCTCTCAGGCCAGCCATGCGATTGGCCCCTCGGTCCTGCCGGGGATGAAGCCATATTGATCCTGAGTGGTATCACAGCTAAATTGGTTGTATTTTCCACCCGGACTGTGGCTGCAGAGTGAGGACATTCAGACATACTGACCTCCATCCTCACTGGCACCTAAGGACAGGAGTTAAACGCTGCTTTACAACCCCACATCAGCCAAAGGGCTCTGGGTCTGCAAAGACACTCTGAATGTATTCTTATTGTTTAAGTACATGCTTATGCAACTTTTTTGACAATCAATAATTACACTGGGTTACATTAGCATCAAAATTTGTCAGTTTTTGAATGGGGATTTGCTGCTTTTTTTTGGGCTTTGTATATATTCCCTTATCGACCCTGCGTTTTCCTTTAAGCACTGTTGTCTGTGAGATGCTGAGGTATGTCCACTGCTTATGTTTTGTTGCTTCTCTTGTCTTGGGTTGTCAATTGCCTCCCTTATGCTGAATATAGAATAGAATTTTAAGAAAAATGTACTAATTAAAAACAGAATCTTCTGCACTGAATATCCTCTTTATTTGGTTTTTTTTTATTTGTTAGACAAAGTGGTTCACACAAAATGTCACAATTTTCGAAAACTCGGAAACAAATAGCTCGCAAGGGGTTACTAAGTCAATTAATTTCTACTGTCGAGATAATGAAAATTAAGTATTTCTCCCCTGAAAACTCAAAGTCGTGTTGTTGGGCTGCTGCAGCTTTGAGGGACGTTCGACCACATGGCATTTGAAGAGGAAGAAAAAGCTACTGTAGGAAACTGGATTGGGGCCATTAGCAGGCCAGAGACTGATTGGACGGTACTTAAGAGCACTGCTTCTCCAGTTGCTGTGGGTGGATGAATACATTAGCGTGTGACATGCCCAGAGCTGAAGACAGCCGAGTCTGTCACCACAGCTTGCGGAGTGAAGAGTTTGTGTGTGTGTGTGTGTGTGTGTGTGTGTGTGTGTGTGTGTGTGTGTGTNTGTGTGTGTGTGTGTGTGTGTGTGTGTGTGTGTGTGTGTGTGTGTGTGTGTGTGTTTGGGCTGTGGTTGGCGAGTGGAAGGGTTACACTGAATTGGATTGATTCTGTTAGAGCATGTGTTATGTTGATGTGTTAGTGTGTGTGTGTGTTGGGATTGGCTCGGATCGACTGTGTGTGTGTATGTGTCTGTATATGTGTGTTCAGGGTCGGGGAGGGAGGGTGGTGGTGTTGAGGAAGCTGTCTGGCAGCAGGACTTGCCTACTGTGCCTAGCTCTGTCTACACCCACATGCACAGCTGTGTACCACACAATCCAATCTTGCCATAGGGTTAACACACACACACACACACATACACACACACACACAAGGAAAAACAAGGCCAGAGGTTCAGCCACAGCCTCAGCCACCTCTACAACCTTCTTCACACCAGAAAACATCTTCCCCATCCTTCTCCAGATGGGGACATAGTTTGAAATGAGTCCACATTCGCCAACAAACAACCCTCCATTACATCTAAACAGACACTTTGCTTTTCTGTTCAGTGGTTCATCGATCGCCTGCCATATGGTAAGCGGAGGTTGTTATGGATTGCTAAAATAATGAAAGGCTACTAGCAGCCGTTACATTTGTGCTATTCCTTTGGTTAGTGAGTCAGAGACCCTGAAGATGGAGCGAGAGTCGGGTCCTGGGAGAGGAGGACTATTTCTGTGTCGCCTGCAGCCGCTGACACAGCGCGAGTGTTTACTGCTGTGCCATGCTGCCTCTCACAGTGGGAGCAGTTGAAGGATGACGACTGACATTATTGTGCCTCCAGCCTGTAGCAGGAACAGTACAGGGAGAGCTTATTTAACCATCAGGTCACCAGACTCACTGCAACATTACAGAGGAAAAAGGACTTGATGACTGCAGTCTCACGGCCATTGCGAGCTATGTGCAACCTGTTAACTTGACAGCCTGCAGCCAAGGTTAGATTTAAAAGGATCACTTTAAAATGTGAGGGCTTTCTCATAGAGGCAGGAGTAAATGTATTGAAGGACATAAGGTGTAGCATGGCTTTAAAATGTAAAAAAAGAAAAAAAGGAAAAAAGAAAAAAACAACGTCTGGTTGGATTTTGCTGCAGTACACGTCTCTGTCCACAAGATGGCACTGGTAATACATGTGTGCTCTGCAGGGCCTGAGCCTCAGCCTGGATTTTAAAAAGTATTCCTCCAGGTTACTAATCTAAATACAGACACTCCTCATACATTGGTTTTTCACTCTCCTTCGGCCCAGAATAGCAACTCATGGATCTAAATGAACAAGCGATTATTTGAAATGAAAATAAGCAGCTGGGAGTGAAGTTTCCCTGCATTTTTGATAAGTAACAAAGGGAATTAATTCACATGTGAGCCTCGGTGATAGTGGCCATTCCTCGGGCCAGGCGGGAGGATCCTTTGAACTGTGCTAACCTGGTAGACGCTCGCTATCTGTGTTTATCCTGCAGAGTAGTCGATCTTGTTTCCTCTCCTCATCAAAGTGATAAACAAGCGCTGGAGGGTTTTTTTTCCTAGACAGTGTATGAAATGCATGCAAACAATTGTGCAGGGCTTCATTTGAAATGATATATTCTTTTGCTCTGGTCTACGAGGGAGGAGTTTACTGTCACAGGTTTGACTCATACCGAGTGTCAACAGTATTCAACCACATCAAACATGACAGGAATGCAACTTAGCTGTTATATGTGTTGATGCAGGGGTATTAAAAAACCCTGCATAGACTATTAATCAAAGATCACTTGATTTTGAGTTGTTCAAGATTTCAGAGGATAAACATCCTTTTTCAAGCTAAACTCCGCTGATTCGGTCTTGTTTTTCTGCCCTCTCTATGTATTTGCAGTGGTCTTCATGCACAGTCACTAAATATCCTGATCACCCAGCTCCATTCATTTACTTTACATGTCATTTTTTACATTATGAAAGGCTGTATATTTGAAAAACAAAACATGGACACTGAATGCAAACAGCTTTAAATGCTGTAGATTGGATTCACCTGGTTTCCTCAAGATGCTTTCAATGACCTTTGGAGATTTGTGTTTTGGATGTCAAGATGTTGATGCACTTTTTTGTTGGTTGTGATCCATCTTCAGCTTTCACATGGGCAGTATCACCACCGTCCCATGTCTTTTTTGGGGTGTCCTCCATGATGATTTTTAATTGTGAGACGTTTGTACTTTAAAGTTTGACTTTCATGGTTAATATTGGACTTTTGTCCCAATAGGCAGGAGGAGCTCTCTGGGAGCCAGCTGTAATATCTGTATCAGCCTCTCCAGTCAGGGTGAGCCATCCCATTCAGAACGACTCTCAGGGCTTCCATGGCAATTTACTCTCACGACTACACAAAAGAGTCCTCAGAGACCTCGCCAGATAGACAACTAGCAGCATCTTACGAAAATAACACTTTACTCTATTTCCCAGCAGCAGCAGCAGCAGCAGCTACACCAGCATGCTGAATGCATCCGTTTTAATAAACTCTCGACTATTTGATGTGATAAGCGAGAAATAGTGAGAAATGAATTATATAAACACTGATTTTATGAACTTTTCAGAAACGCCTCGGGGGCTTTGCGATACACTTGTCAGTCTATTTGAAATATGTTTGCAATTATTGCATTTGTTAACTCATGCCACTATTTTTTACTTGACATGTTGCTTTGGGCTATTGACATTATTGATTTAAAAATAACAATATGGTTGCAGTCTGAACTCCATTTATGAGTATATTCATAAAACATTTACATACAGTGATATGTTTCACCCTCGTTTTCACGAAATCCATTTCGCTGCCAAACATTATTGATATCACTGACATTAACATCACACTGAGCCAACATAAGTCAACATCAAGATTTACTTAGCAGGCAAAACAATGCATTATTATGTCAGACACACAAGAGAGTTTCAGGTTATAAAACAATACAAGCATACATGTCTGGTTCTTCTATATAAACGTTTTTGCTAATGAGCAATGGGACTAATGGAGAAGAGAGGAGGAGGTCTGTCTATTCTATGGATTGCATGAGTCAGATTGAAACCCACACTATCTCAGCTTTCACACAAACACCCCCGGGGTGCTCGGCTTCTTTCAAGGAAATCATATTGTTTCATATGATAAGACAACTGAGATTATTCATACAATGAAATTTTAATTGGGAAAAAAAAATAAGGAAAGAGACAGAAACATACAGAAGGCTTCAAAGCGAACTGTGACAACAAGAGTGCTCCATTTTTCTCTCTGTTTAACTTTTGAATATCTCGCATAGCTTGAATACTCTTGGGCATTTATGCACCTTGTTATTCCGATGACAGAACATCAATTACAAATGCCTATCTCGCTTGCTTACCCGTTAGTTGCAGATGAGAGTTTTGTTTCAGCTCGACAGATTGAGATGTGGTGTTACAGATTAAAATCGCCTCAGCAAAGAAGAAACTGTTTGAACAGTAGCACTATTTAAAGCATTCGGTGGCTGGCAACAACAGGGAAAACAATGGAGGATAACACAACAGTAACTACATGACAAAAGACAACTGAGATGCGTGCATCTTTAATTACACCGCCTTGGTTTAACATGATACCAAAAACAGATAAAAGAAATGTTACGATACACGGAGCCAGTCGGGAAAATCTCAAGGCTTCAGCAGCTTCTTCTAATTCTCTACCGGCATGTTAGTGTAATTATCTTAGCTTATTTTGTCTATATTGCATATAATGTGAATACGACATTATATATCAGGTGTCTTTACATGTGTCATATTAATTCACATCCTTTCTAACATGATTTCTATGTGTTTGCGTGGCTCAAGCAAGTTTATTCATTGTGTCACTGTGACTTTTTAAAGAGCTTGTAGTGGATATAAAGAGAGTTTATATCTGCCAGTTATATAAGCAATAATTATCACAAATAAGATTATAACAAAAATATATATATTTAGTCAAATGACTAATGTGATAGCACCAGGGTTTTACATATATTTGTGTACTGTATGCACATTTTAATACAAGACAGTATGAGCAGAAGAAGCCTTTTTAACCAATAAAGTAAAAATGAAAATGAATGAAATGAACGCATGACAAAGTAAGGACACACAGTGCTCAGTGATTTTGTCGAGCAGGCTGGTTTCTGGTGACATCTTCCAAACTAAATTGCACCCATTCAACAGGATCAAATAGCAAGAATGCTCAATGGGTAGAAAAGCGAAGAAAATTAGACAGCTGTAAACGACCACTGGCTTTTAAGAAAGAATCAAAATGCCATTTAGACTGTTTAGACTGACTAAATCTCAATGGGACAACTTTCAGATTGCTCAATAATTGTGTGCAATGGACTGCTTTGGTCTCACAAGTGGTCTGGAATATTTATCAAAAAAAAAAGGAGAATTTGCACCTTCAACCACACAAACAGTTTAAATCCCAGACAGGACACGCCTCCTCCTCAGATCCTCCCCAGCATACGGGCGATCCACCAGTTGCACGGCATGACAATCTGACAGATGACCCTGCCTCCTTGGTAGTAGTACGGCCACGGGTTGAAGCCACCCAGGGGCTCATGGTAGCGGCGGCAGAAGCGATAACCGCGGCGGCAGTGCTGGCAGCAGTAGCCGCGCTCGTCCAGACGGTTATCCAGCTCGATTCCGACGTCTCTCTGCAGAGGACACAGGAGCGGGCAGGGTTACAATCACACACATGACAAATGCCAGTCCTCCCAAAGGCAAGGGCAGGGCGAGGAAGAAGAAGAGGAGGAGGGGGGTGGACGGCGTGAATTGATGAGCCTGCTTTGCTCATAGGTCAGCAGAAATATACAGTATGTAAAAACCAAACAAGAGTGAAAAGATCAGAATTGATGTCTGTGGAAATGCAAAGTTGTGCCATGCTTGATGACTGTGACAAAGAGATCAAGATAGCTGTGGGAGTGAGCGAGCTTGATTTAAGCTCCAGGAGCATAAAACATGATATAATACCCTTGACCTTTCTATTATAGCGGAGGTAGCATGACTGCCGGCTGCACAATGCCCCCATCTCTGAATCCGGCATTCACAGCCTCTCCAGTGCTATCTTCAATCAAAGAGACTCTAACGTTGGTAGTTACCAGCATAATTACACTATTTCTTTCATCTCTGACCTCTTAACTCCCTCGACCGAAACCCACACTCTGCACCAAAATGGCAGCCCCTCCTCCAATAGAGCATTCAAATTAGAGCTCCCCACGTCTTGGCGCCCTCCCCCTGACCTTGACTTTAAGTGCATGGCACATTCCTAAAGCAATTAGCAGAGTAATGATCGCCTAACAAGGATTCTTTCATTTGCTCTTGCTGGCTGCCTCTGAATTTATAGAGGGGCCAAATGAAACCCAAACGAAAGGTAAATTGGGTAGAATTAATGGCCCTTGGATTTTTCCATTGTGCTGGTTGGTTCATGCCCTCATAGACTCGTGGGGGCTGAGTGCCATGCCTTTGATCAAGAGCAACTCCAAATGGGGTTCGGAGAAGTGCCACTTAACTCGCCGTGCAAGCTGAGGCAGCAACTGCCCTCAGTATGCATTTGACCACATTTCAATCTCTTTTAGTAAATGAATCCCCAGAGACAATCCGCCGCTGTCTCGTTAAACTGCTCAGATCCAGGAGTCGATGACTTCACCATTCGGAACAAACCGGCATGATTCTTACAAACGCGCCTACAATGACTCAGCTACATGCAATAGTGCAGAACAAAACACATCCGCTGCTGGGAATAGAAAATGTGTGGGAATTGTTTAAGAGGACAGGACCCGCAGGAACACGCCACTGAGTCCTTCGAGTCCCCCTGCTACATTAAGTATGGGAATTAGGGGTTTTCTTGCATCCATAAGTCAGTGGGTAGTCAATCACAGTGGCTTTGCACGCATTTTTATTTGTTTTCTTTTCTGCAGCAGCAGCAGCCGACTACAATCGCAGAACAATAAATTCACCATAAGCATGACTCATGAAAGATTACACCATGCATTTGATGCGAGCGATGATAAATCGAGCAAAATTACACACTCGTGAGACACACTTAAAACACATACTAGAAAGGCTGCGACAGATGATATCTAGTATAGCTGGGTTTGATTTATTACTATGACAAGCACAGGTAGGCTTTTAATGATTTATTGTTTCAGTCAAGTTTCAGGTCATCAGCTTCCAGGCAACAATCTGTTATGGAAACAACACGAAAGCTGTCAATGGACCAATGATAATCTTATCTGCTCCTCACAGCCCAAAACTGGGATGTTACGAAATCTGGAGCTCCGGCTCGGAAAATGAAGAAAATATTTTATTCAAATGACGCCGTGTTTATCAAAACAAACAGCCAATAGGCAGCATTGTACCTTAAAGACAATTAATCAGAGCTATCCTTTTAAAACGGAGGGTACATATTAATCACTCTGGCTTTGAGTTGCCGTCTCTAGTGGGATGCTGTGGTGATAAGGATGGTTCACCTTGGGAAATCTGAGGCAGTCACTCAAAAACAAGCAGCATTAATGAAGAGTAAAAGCCATTACCCCCTTGCTGCATCTGATTTCATCACACACTCAGGCTCACGTATACACATGCAAACACTCACACACACACACACACACACACAGACACCCCTGTGCATAATATGAGGCACTGGATATGAATGAGTCTGCAAAGTAGAAAACTGCGTCAGTCATTCAATAAGATGTAATGAATCAAAGCACGACTCCTCTAATCTCCACACTTGTTGGTGTTATTTCACACACGCTGATCACCGCTCTTCATGAGCTTGAAGCACATGCCTGGGTGTGTTATTAAATCTCATAGCAGAGCTCATCACATTCATTCGGGGGATCAAAACAGCAGAGATAACATTTCTGTTTCATGCCCTGCTTTGTATTCCAAAAGGGTGTTTTTTTTCTTGTGTCGAAGCACAGGACAGCAGCAACATGAGGATGCCTCACCGCTCGTCCTGATCTCAGATTCTCATCTCACCGCGCTCTGCAGTCAGGTGGTATGACAATGAAATTGGATGTAATTGAATAAGACGATAGTCGCGTATTTCAGTAAACTCTGCCGGTTTACCGAAGTGATAAGGGGCTTTAGCGTCAGTGTAAAGATTTCTCCAGAGGCACAAACAGCTCCTGCATTCGTGGATTTGAATTTCCTCAGCTTCCTCTCTCTCACGCTTTAACAGCCTGACCCTGAATATGGCTGCCGGAGATCTGCGAAGCTGGTACAACTTCAACACATGATGCAAATGGAAACACACACCTAACATGTTTACAAGCGTATGTATGTGAGGTCAACTCAAATTGAAAGCCCATCCTTGCTATATGGGCCAAGGACAGTGGCAGCATCCCTTCAGCCTTGTCAGATGGTAGTTATTCAGTTTGAGATTTCCAGGGCCACCTCTGATACACACTGCACTCTGACATGGCAGCTGTGGCAAAGGTCACTTTCATATATCTGTCAGCCTCTGTCGCAAGGACTCAAACAATTATTCGGCAATATAAACGTGGGAAGACGCAACGCTGAAATTCGGACTTATGAAACTCTGATGAAGTGTGTGCGTGTTTTTCATGTGCCGGGCTCGGTGTGTATGTGTGTGTGTGTGTGTGTGTGTGTGTGTGAGGATGATAGATGAAAAGCTGTAGGTAGAAAGAGAAATAGTGCGAGCAGCAGACTGTGTGTGTGTGTGTGTGTGTGTGCTGGGTGGTTTGCTGACTGTGTGCACATTTACATGAGTTCTGAATGAAGAAAAAAAAAAGAAAAAAAAAAGGTTTGGCTAACACATGTGGCATCCCACTGGAATGAGCGAGAGTTCAGACTCCCAATTACAGACTGCCGCCTGCCCTCTGCTTGGCCACAAAGGCCTTTGTTATCACCGGCCCCACAAACAGAGCCTGGATGTGCTGCTGGAATGGATTGCAGTGGTATGCATAACTCAGCTGATAGAGGCAGAACGTTTCAAAAGGGGAGCTGAGTTTTTCATCCCCTGGTATGTTTTAATTGCATAGCACTGCATCTCCTGCCAGACGATGAGGGAGAAGACAGAGAAGCTGGGGG